>QLSR01001474.1:214704-245263 GCA_031780015.1 Citrullus colocynthis
ACTCCAAAAAAAAAAAAAAAAAAAAAGAAAACTGAGTTGAAAAATTAAGTAGAAATAAGTTTAATTCCTCGAGAATCGAAAACCAAATAATTACTAAATACCCACCTTGTTTCAACCTAAAAGTTTTAACTTTTAGTATTCATGACATTAGCCATTATAATTTTAAAAAGTTCTAATAATTTCAAAACAATACTTAAATTAACATATTCATTTCTTAATTATCTTGTACTTTTTCTCCCTAAATGATTTTGAGGTGAGTAGATAAATTCATAGGTAAAACTGAAAGTTACATTTTTGTTTTCTTATTATAAGATTGTAATTATTTATTTATAACATATTTTGATGTGATGGTTTGCTTACTTAAAAAATTGATGGCTAAGCTGTCAATGGCATGAGTGCATTAGGTCACATCATCCAACTCTGATATTTCAAAGTTGAAATTAAATAACTTTTCAATTTAAAAATTATATATTTCACACTTTTTCATTTTGGTCTCAAAAGAAAGACTACAGTAGATTTCTTCCATACATATTTCAATGTGATTGCAACTCTATACCTAATATGAAATGATCAACTCAAAATTTTCAATTACACTGTCTGATTTGACAAAAATCATGAACCATTGATAGTTTCTTTTTTCCTTAGATATATTGACTTATTTCATAAAATATTTAAATACTATCATTGTACAGTTCGTTTTTCCTTCGTTTTTTCCCATTTTAATCTAACATTTGAATTCAAAACCCAATTCTATATATATATATAGATTTTTTTAAACTTTTATTCTTCTTAAATTTTCTATTCTTTGTTTAAAAAGAGTAAATAACAAAGAAAAAAAAATTCATAAATTGAAGTATTGTTATTAAGGTAAATGTTGAAAACTAATTGTTATTATTATTAGTTTTTGAAAATTGTGTTGGCAATCTTATCATTTATTTATAGTGATTTTCATATTTTTTAAGAAGACGTTCTAAAAAAACAAACTTTTAAACATTACTCTTTTAGTTTTCAAAAGTTTTTTTTTTTTTTTTTTTTTAAATTTTGACAATATGTCTGAAAAGTAGATAACAAAACAAAATGAGGAAGTGATGTTTAAAAACTTAATTTTTAGAAACGAAAAACGAAAAAAAACTAAGACCTCGTTTGGTAACCATTTTGTTTTTGTTTAAATTAAGCCTATTTTCTTCCGTTGCCTTACATTAATTTGCATCTCTCTTAAGTACAATAGTTGAATTTTTTGTCAAATTCCAAAACAAATGCAAGTTTTTGAACTCTATTTTTTTTTAGTTTTCAAATTTTGGCTTGCTGTTTAAATCATTAATAAAAAGTAGATTACAAATGAATAAATTTTAAGGTAAATAGTGTCTCTAGGCTTATTTTTCAAAAACAAAAACAAAAAACAAAATGATTGCAAAACGGGATCTAAATAATTATCAAATGTGGCCTTCATTTTTAGTTTTTGGCTTTTGAAAATAAGCTAATATTGTTATACATACTACTCTTATGAGTTTCATTATTTTGTTATCTACTTTCCGTTAGTGTCTTCTAAATTGAAGTCAATTTTAAAAAATTCAAAAGTGCATTTTTAATATATTTTTAGAATTTGGACTAAGAATTCAAATATGCTTCTAATATTTGTGAAAATGATAGTAAAACAAGATGGAGAAAACAAACATATAATTTTAGAAACTAAAAACTAAAAATCAAATTGTGTCCAATCTTGCAACCATCATCTAACAGCTAGATATATTTAGACTTCCTTTTAGAGAAATCACTATCTAATATTCCATTGTATGACAGTTGCCTAAAAGATGATGTTGCTGAGAGGAGCATCAATAAAACAATGCCAATTTGGATGATGAACAAGCATATGATATATTAAAATATAGATGCTTATTTTAATTGTCTTTTTCTTCACCATCCCATTAAATTATATTATTGTTTTCATTAATGTGTATTTTTGTTGATTATTTTGGTGACTAGAACACTGTTGTTCGTTCATGTTTTTGGATTCTTATGAGTGTTACCATTGAGTACTATTGGTTTACACCCTTTTAATCATTTCTTTTTTCCCTCCATAGCTAAATGATCTACAATGTTTAATCAATTATTGGCAAGGAGAAAAGAGTTTATGTAAGAAGAAATAATAAAGTTCTACTTTATTTTAACTAGCATATATGAAATCAATATATTTCTTAGAGTTTATGTACCTTATTTTTGTTTCATGACACATCTCCTTGTTCTGTTAGTATCTTCTATTTCTATTTCAAATGGAATAGAGTTGATTTCACTTAAATATAACACAATTTATTACATTCCTTTTCCATTGTTGATGTCAAAATTCGGCTAGAGAAAACACATACACCTGACTTTCATGTGACACCAACAATGAATTTGTTTGAAGGAGAGTAACATGCAGAAGAGAAAACTTGTGGTGCGGTGCTTGCTACGCATGCATTAATGCTTAAGTTAAAAGAGTGAAAATGTATGGAAGCTAGAGAGTTTAAGAGTGATATTCTAGTTAGAGTGAAAATGTATGGAAGCTAGAGAGTTTACGAGTGATATTCTAGTTACTTTTTTGGGAATTATAAGGATATATTTATAGTATAGTTTTAACCTAAATATCTTCTTATCTCTTAGGGTTATAAGATAACCTAATCTAATATTCTATGGGCTTATTAGATTAAGGACATTTTGGACACGTCCTATATACTCATCAGTCTCCTCGACTTTCAGAGGTTGAGGACGTGGTAAGCTTTGGAGGTTATAATTTTTTAAATAATTTTAGAGAAAATTAAAGTGGTATGAAATGATTTTTTAAATGCGTGAATGCATTTTTTCACTAAAGAAAATATTTTTCAAGTAGTAAACAAGCTCATGTCTCAAATTGGGTGACCCAAATTGCAAAGATAAAAGTTTACAATGAAAGAAACGATTCTTCATGTATAAGCAAAGGATTCTAGATAATTGTTGGGTTTTTTTTTTTTTTTCCTTTCTTTAAACATTATTATTATTCAAAAGATTTGGAATTTGTGAATGTTAAAGTGAATGGAATCTTGCTGAAATGTCCCACATCCTTCATAAGTTGATAGCCAAATTGGACACTCATCTTACTCAACAGTCTTTTACTTTCATTAATAAAGCCTTAAAGTAGGAAAATATTAGATATGAAAAAGTTAAAGAACCCTAGCTTTTAACCCCCTTCCCATTGCATCATCATTTCCCTTCTACAAAGATTAAGATTATATTTCTTCTCTCTCTCTTATATGATTGCTTCATACCATACATGTATTTATATATATTTCATATGAAGGTTGAAGTTGCTTTCTGAGGGTTTTTTTTTTTCATGGAAAGAAGAGCAACTCCTAAGATGAGCCTTATTAATGGAGGCTTATCTGAGAAAACAGTCTTTGGCTACAACAATAATAATAATGATATGAGAGAGAAAAGAGAGCCTTCTAATTCTATTCCATCTTATCTCAATCATTCTGATCACCCACATCATCATTTTCTTGCTCGTTGCACCATTGTTGATGATTCCTCCGAGCTTAGTATTTTTGATGCCAAGAAGTATTTCAATGAAGTTCCAGCCAACAATATCAACAAGGTTTCTCCCATAACAAACTCCATGTCGATGTCGGAGCAGTATATTGATCATTCAGTAGTAGCGTCGCCTGAAGACCAAGATTCAGACAAGGATTATGAATTATCCAAATCGAAGCCTTGGACCTGTGGTGTTGCACATCCGTCGTCTGCAGTGGTTTCTGGCTCCATCGATGGGTATCATCGTGGAAGCTACCGAGCTCGATCTTTCCATTCTGCAACGCCGACTGCCTCGTCGGAGGCTAGTTGGAATAGCCAGACGGGGTTGCTGTCGAACCCTCCTGGAGCAATCTCGGTGTCAGTTTTGCGTGGGGATTCTGATCATCATTCTGGGAGGAAAACTCGAAAGCCTCCCTCGTCGTCGTCTATAGGAGCGAGATGGATTTTTAGAAGCTCTAAATGCCCTTGTACTGGGAAGAAGTCGGTTCAAGTTCAGGAATCTAAAGTGGTACTAGACCCAAAAACAAGTCCTTATATCAACAATAACACTATAGTTGGTGCCCATTCTCAATCTCAATCAGAGTCTCCACCATCCGAGAAAACCTCCGGAGAAAACACAATGCTTTTGCAGCATCCAAATAACGACGTCGTTTGGAGCACTCAAAGACGTTTTCCTCCAAATTTGCTTCTTCAAGGACATACAACGCAACGTGTAATAGCCTCCACCGGCTTCACTTTTCCCATCTTGAAAAACAACACTAACAACGATGGAGATATTCCAACCAGACCTAGAAGTCATGTTTTAATCCAAGACCCACCTCGAGATTCTCTAGAAGTTTTCAAACCAAGCACTGCTAGAGATGGTGGCAATAGTGGTTGCAGTAGTCTAAAGTCACGGATTCTAGCTAGCGTGGCAGCATCTGGAGGCAACGCCACCATTGTGAACGACATCGATGATGTGGCAAGTGATGCCAGCTCAGACTTATTTGAAATCGAAAGTTTCTCCACTCAAACTGCCAGCACTACCACTGTCTCATACCCTGCTATGTTCCATCGACGAGAGTCGATGGAACTAGAAGCAAGAAGACTGGGGTTGGCCCCTGCAGCCACACGTCGCAGCCTTGACGAACCGATGACACCGTCAACCGATTGGTATGAACCAAGCGAGGCGAGCATCGATTGGAGCGTCACCACAGCCGAAGGCTTTGATCGGGCGAGCATCGCCAACATGTCAGAGGCTGAAGAGCCCTGGACTGAGAAAAACAACAACAATAACAACACCACCAACAATAGAAGAAGATCATCATCAGGAAATGGGTTGTTGAGTTGTCGGTCGGAGAAGGCGGTGAGCGTGGGCCCACAGCCGGTTACGAAGCATGTGAGTAGTAGGCCACCACTGGGAAAGAAGCCACCACTAGCAAGGTCTAATTCAGCTCACCTCTCTCTTACTTTTGCTGCCTGATTTGGGAGCACTCTTTTCTCTTGTGAGTGTGATTGAGGATGACACATGATTTTTCTCCACCACCCTCTCTCCCAACACACCATTTCTTGATTTTCTTATCTTGTCGCTTCAATTTTTCTTTTCTTTTCATTCCCCTCTCTTCATTATAGTGCTGTGTCTCCCCAATAATTGAACGAACCAGTAGTTTGGTGTACTTTTCAATTTTCTTATCTTGTCTCTTCAATTTTTTTTCCCCTTCTATCATTCAATTATTTTACTTAATACAGTGAATAAATTCATTTTAAATCTAGAGTTGAATTGCTGGCTTATTTTGGTAGCTTTGAACTTTGTTTCCTTTTCATTGTCTTAAAAGTTTCAATTTAGTTGGAAGGTTTTATAAAGTTTTGTTAGTTTGACATCCATATTTCATTCGGTCGAGTTTTCATCTTAGCGGACATTGCTGAGAGCTTTCATTAAAGTATAGGTGGTGTTAGAGCAAACTAGCACAAACAATAATGACTGAAAAGGTAATTACATTTAAATTTATTTACCACGTAAGTCATGAATAAATAATAAAATTACATAACTGAGTATATTGTACACGATCTATAGATGAAAGATTAGTATCATACCAGATTTATAGGAGACTGAAAATACAATAATTAATGGATGGATGGATACACCTAACATGTCCCCCCCAAACTTATGATACGTTGGTAGGTGACAAAAGTTAGGAAGACAAGAGTTCAATGCATCCAATAGGCTGAGACTTGGTAAATAAATCAGTAAGGAACATATTGGAAGTTGTATATCTTTGCGGACCACTCGTTCCCAAACAAAGTGAAGATCAATTTCTACATGCCTGGTCCGAGCATAAAAAACCGAATTGAAAACCACTTGAATGGATGATTGACCATCATCCCAAAGTGAGAGCTTAAAAATAGGAATATCTGAAGATCCTTGCAAAGTTGACGAAACCGAGATAATTCAGCAGCAGTGGTAGATTAAGAGAAGAAACAAGCAGACATGCACACTTCATCAATAAAACATATCGCAATTAGTTTTTCCTTTTTCTTTTCTTCTTAAAAATAACTAGTCTCTCTTGAAACTACATTATTACATCAGCAGTAACAAATTTTTGTAGTTCTTACACTCTTCATCAAGATTCAAAACCATAAACTGTCAACATGAATGAATTGGGAGGGATGATCCATCATCTACTAAGCACGAAATTGAAAACATATCATAAATGTACACTCTTAAAACTCAGTGCTCTATAAACTTCTATAACAACCTTCAGACCATACAAAAACAGATTTAAAAATTAGAAAGAATGTAAAATTGAAATTTATAAGTATCATAAATGTACACTCTTAAAACTCAGTGCTCTATAAACTTCTATAACAACCTCCAGACCATACAAAAACAGATTTAAAAACTAGTTCGAGCCCATGCAGGTTTCAAACCTGCAACCTTTACATTATTATCACAACAATCTAATCAACTGAGCTAATAGGCCAGTTTGAACAAAGTCTTAAATTTGTTTTATTTAATCTAGTTTGTCAATTGTACCATCATTTATAGAAGTTTTTACCACAGACCTGTTGGTCCTCAATATACACTAGTGCCCGTTCAACTAAGCTGTTGTTGGCAGTTCACATCATAGTTTATTATTATTATTATTATTATTTATTATTATTATTGGAGCCAAATTTGATGAATTAATAGTAGAAACATGTCTTCAATTCCTTCTTGATTTCCCTACGGCTTACGGAATTCATAAACTCGACCGAGTATTCGTCGTTGGGATTTTTGACCCTCACATCTCCATGAATGGAAATCCTTTCAAGTGCTTTGTACGATTTGAACCTATCATCCTTTAATTCGATGGGGCAATCAATGATTTCCAGGACTCTTAGGGTTTCGGTGAATCTTTGAAGCCATTCGGGCAGTTTATTCACTTTTGGAAGCTCTCTGATTGTGAATCTACGAAGCCTGAATTCAACTCCCTTTAAGGTCAGTGTAAGTCGTTTGCAGCTCCAAATCACCAGATTCTTTAGTGATATTAGAGATCCCATTTCGTTTGGTAACAATTTCAAAGTTTTACAATCGTAAATCATTAGGGTTTCAAGGCGTACGAGGCACGATGGCTGTTCGAATAGATCTTGTAGGTTGTCGCACCCTCCAATTGCGAGAAATCGCAGAGAAGTCATGGTTCCAACTCCATTTTTGTGCAAATGAAGCTTGTTTGCTGTTACCCACAGGTATCTCAGCTTGATCAATTTCCTTATATCGTTGGGCATTTCTTCAAGTGCGGAACAAGATGCAAGAATCAAGGTTTGAAAACTTGGTAGACTGCAGATTGAATCTGGTAGCCGCTTGATTCTCTTATTCCCCTGCAAGTCGAGGTATCTGAGTTGTTCCAGTGTTCCTACAGCATTTGGTATTTCCCGTAGGTTTGCATTGCCTAAATACAATAGTCTTAAGCTATTGAACTTTTTGATGCATGTTTGTACTAGGAATGCATTAGGGGGCACCTTATCTCTTACTGTGAAGGCTATAGATTTAGGTTCTGTGACTGGGAAGACTTGCTTTTGCGTGATTGTACGTGCAAATTTTTGAATGAGAGGGTGCAATTTAAACCAATAGCCAAGTCCATATTCCTGAACTTCTTGTAGGAAACATCTTGAGCATAGTTCCTTGAAATAATTCTCACCTAATTTTTCCAAAGATAAGTAATTCTCTTCGGGTAGGAGTTCGAGTGCCATCCATAACTGAATCACATCGTTTGAAGACAATATGCGATCTTTTGTTAATTGGGAACAAGAAAGGAAACAACGTTGTAGGTGTGAAGGCATTAGATCATAGCATAATCTAAGTGTAGGTAAAATACTCCTATCCTCCCCTTCCTCCTGTACCCATAGCTCGTCGATGACACTGTTCTTCTCAGCTATACCAATTTTTGAAGATAGCAGACCCCCCAGACACTTTATTGCCAAAGGAACTCTGTGACATTTTTGCTCAATTACTTCTTCTATTTTGGTGAGATTTGAACTTTGTGCTTCCTGTGCTTCTGTGAAAGCATGAACTTTGAACAAAGACAATGAATTTTCCTTTGACAACCTCTCAACATTGAAAATTGTTTGATGTGTCATATTATTCTTATATGTTTCTAGCTCACTCACAGGGTTAGCTTGAATGGATTCATCATCATTGTTAATATTCGGAGGTTTTGTAGCATCTAGGAATGAACCTACCTGGCTCTCGTTCTTGTATTGTTTTCCCAGTCCTATAGCATCTGCAATTTCCTCATTCTGAGTGGTCACTATGATTTTGCTGCCAGGGTTTCCCATCCCCAATAAACTTGTAAACATGGAACAATTGTTTTTCCCTAGGTTCTTGATTGAAATGTCTTGAAAGACAAGCAGAAACTTTTTATCCCTCAGATATTGTTGAACTGTGAAGCACAATTGTTTCTCAGTCAAGTTATCACATGTTGCTTGGCAATGTGAAAAACTGAGCATCTCTTTTATCAATCTCTGTGTATCAAATTCCTCTTTCACACAAACCCACAATCTTGATGAAAACTCTTCCACCACCTCTGGATCATTGTAAAAGAATTTGGCAAGTGTGCTCTTACCTATACCCGCCTCTCCAACTATGTGGAAGAGCCCATGAGTAGATTTTTTGAAATGATCCAGAAAGTCATCAAATCTGCCACCATGAAATACCTGTCGAGCATTAGTCAACGGGTAAAGCAATTGCCAACTTGGTTTCATGAGTCTTGCTGAAACTTCCGTAGCACTAAAAAAGGAGTCTGTTGTCTCCTTATTTGTTAGATTGAATCCATACATTTGGGATGCAATTTCATCCAAATCATCGCATAGGTTCTTCATTTTTTGAGTATGCTCAATTCGACTGGAGTACAATGAAGGAACAAATACCTGTTTTCCAATAGCCTCTTGTTTATAGACTTTCCCGTCGAATTCATATATGAATCCCTCAATTTGAGTAAATACCTTTTGAAGCTCCTTTAGCCAACTACATAGATAATGACTACATTCTTCCTTCTCAGCATCCTTAAGAATTGCTTTAAGGCTCAACATGGTATACTCCATTCTTCTTAGGTAGTTTGGGCATTTTTTTAGCTCTCTCAAGATATTTTCAGCTTGTTCGTAGATGCGACAAGACATGTGTATATATTTGAAAAGTATCGTTTCTCTAGCTTGCAATTTGTTGAGTTTGAATGATTTAAAAATGAAGTTAGTTTTATAGCACCTACCCCATGGATTCGTTGCATTTTTAGAAAGCAAAATAGCACTAAAACTTAACTTTTGGGGACATGTACGAAAACTTTTACTTCTGTTAGGAATTGATAAAGTCCAATAAAAATTCACTCCCGTGATTCATGAAATGTTTATTTAATTTTTTTACTCAAGTTTATTAAGTGTGAGTTAGCTATTGATGATAAAATAGTTCAGCTATGCTCAGGTTGACATCATAAAATATAATCAGATCATCTGTATTCAATTTTAAATTGTTAGTAGAAAATTATAATATTTAAGGGTTAGATTAGTAATTCATCTTAAAATTCTATGAAGTTTTGCAAAAATGGGACAAATTTAGTTTTGAGTTTTTTAAAGCAAAATTAGAAAATGATTTTTTTTTTAAAATAAAAGTAGAAAATGATTTTAATTCAAGGGATAAAAATTTTGAAAACAATGAAAATCTTTTTTTTTTTTTTTTTGGGTTATTATTTAGAGTTTTTTCTCAAACATAAATTAAAGCACGATTTTATCATTCTTAACTAATAAAATGCACAATAAATATCCACAAAAAAAAATATTAGAACATAAAATTTATGTAATTCTAAAAACTAATTTTCATAAGAATTTTTTAAAAATTTTATTTTTAGATTTTAGAGAACAAAAATAAGATGTGATAGGGTGCGATAGGCTTCTATCACTCAAGCGATAGAAGTCTTTCGCGGTTTATTGCTGATAGACAATGAAAATTTTCTATATCTGTAAATAGTTCGGCTCATTTTGCTATATTTAAAAACATACTATATATTTTTCAATAAAAAAAGAGAGAATAACAAGAAATATTTAGTAAACCTTTGAATTTTTTTTATAAAAATCTATTATAAAAAGTAGAAATAAGAAACAAGAAGTAGAGAGATTAAAAAAAAGAATGTTACCGAACAAGCTTGTAGTTATGAGTATAGGTTCTCTTTCCTCCAAATAACAAGCTAATACCATCCTTGCTTTGTTCTTCGTTTATAGAATTAATTCAAAACTCAAGTGTTAGGTAGTTGTATATTCTTTGCTTTGATGCTAGAGTTAGGAACACTTTTAATATTCTCAGAGGTATCCTTCCCTTTACAAAGTACAAGTTGTTAGAACTCTATGGACAACCATCCTTTCCTTCTTTTTATCTCTAAGGAACAAATGAAAATTCTATTCTTTCTATGATCTAAATCGTTTTGAGATACCTTTTTTCTTGTTGTTATTTTAAAGGTAATTCTTGAGTGTCAGCAACTATAGCATGACTCAACTAGTTTAAACACGTACTTGTGAGTTTGACAAAAATTTACGACTTAAGCTACCAAGAGCAAATTTGATATTCACACTAACTCTTAGAAAATTTGGAGAAGGAATTGGGAACATTCATTTTTAAGGGAATAAAACATGACAAGGTACTCTTAGAAAATTTTAAATTTTTGTTATTTTAAATAGAATAAGCTCAAAATGATTGTTTTTTCTTTTTTTAGGAATTAATATTTTCTTATTGTTCAAACATAAATAAATTCAAATCCTAAAATAAAAAACTTGGTTTGTTTATGATTTCCCCCCGGGGGGGTCACCTATCCTTTTAATTATAAGAAATGCTTGAAGTAGCAGCAATTATTTTATTTATTTATTTTCATTATTTTTTCCCTTTTTCTTCTTTTTTTCTTTGAATGACTTTAGTGCAAGTGTTTGTAGCCTCAATAATTTAATTATAATTATTTTTTAGAGGTGTTTAATAATTTAATAGTGTTTAGAAAAAGTTGCACAATTAACCTTGATACTATGGAATTGGTTACAATCACACTCGACTGTTAATATGATCAATCAATTCTATGGTTCGTTAAGTGTTGTAATTGGGCTTCACACATGTGACTTATTAATGAATAAGAAGTTTTTCCTCATTCTCCAAATGAAGTGTCGAGGGAAAACTCACTTGAGCAAATCAATGGAGAAGTTGGCTTGACTTGATGAAATTTTTTGAATTGCAAATGAGAGAAACAAAGAGAAAGGAGTGCAACTTTCATCTTCAAACTTCTTTAAAACTTTTGAGTTGTTCTAACCTTACAAAGGTTTGTATTCAAATTCTAATATTTCTCTCTTTGTACATTATTTTTTCTTGAGTAATTGTAAAATCTACTTTTTTAACCATTATGCATAGCAGTTGTGCTTATTGGCAATGAATATCTGTTACTATTAGTACTAAGGTAAATCACTTTAGATGTTCCAATGCATGAAGAATGTAGATACTTACGGTAAAAGATAAAGATGTTGAAAAAGAGTGATACTAGTGATAGAAGTATAGCCTTCGAGTCCAAGAAAGTTCTTAGACAGTGACTATGAAAACATAGAAACATACTTGCCCTTTTATTATAATTATTCTTTTAATACATAATTAGAAAGTAGAGGGATTCGAACCTCTGACCTTTTGGTCAAGAGTTTATGTCTGCCAGTTGAGCTCTACCCTTTTATTAAGAGATTAAAGTCGACATGAAGAATAAATTTCTAATTTAGGCATTTGAATTTGATGAATTAATAGTGGTAACCTATCTCCTGTACATTCTTCACTACCATTGGACGACGCCATACCAAATTCCTAGGCTTCACAGCTTGCTCTTCTACATCTCCTTGAATTACCATACTTTCAAGTGCTTCGTACATTTTCAATCTCTCTTCCTCCACTTCTATGGGACAATCGATGATTTCCAGGACTCTTAGGGTTTCGATCGATGTTTGAAGCCATTCAGGCAATTTATTCACTTTTGGAAGCTCTCTGATTGTGAATCTCTGGAGGCTGAATTCGACTCCCTTTAAGGTCAGTGTAAGTTGTTTGCAACTCCATATCACCAAATTCTGTAGCGACAATATAAACCCCATCTCCTTTGGCAACAATTTCAAAGTTTTACAATTGTAAATCATTAGGGTTTTAAGTTGTACAAGGCACGATGGCTGTTCGAATAGATCTTGAAGGTTCTCGCACCCTCCAATTGCAAGGAATCGCAGAGAAGTCATGGTCCCAACTCCATTTTTGTGCAAATGAAGCTTGTTTGCTGTTACCCACAGGTATCTGAGCTCGATCAATTTCCTTATGTCGATTGGCAATTCTTCAAGCGCAGAACAAGATGCGAGAATCAAGGTCTGCAAATTTTTTAGATTACAGATTGAATTTGGTAGCCACTTGATTTTCTTATTCCCCTGCAAGTCGAGGTATCTTAGGTGCATCAGTGTTCCTATAGCATTTGGAATTTCCTGTAGATCTGTATAGCCTAAATACAATAATCCTAAGCATTGGAACTTCGAGATGCATTTTTCAGCTAGAAATGAACTAGATAGCACCTCATCTCTTACTGGGAAGGCTATAGATGTGACTTTAGTGACTGCTTTAATCAAGCCCTTAGTTTGTTCTTGTATGAGTATATGTGTGAGTTTTCGAATGAGAGGGTGCATTTTAAACCAATAGCCAAGACCATATTCCTCAATTTCTTGAAGGAAACATCTTGAGCATAGTTCTTTGAAATAATTCTCACCTATGTCTTCCAAAGAAAAGTAGTTCTCTTGGGGTGATTGGAGGAGTCCATGTGCCATCCATACCTGAATGACATCATTTGAAGACAGTATGCTATCGTGTGGTAATTGAGAACAATAAAGAAAACAAGGTTTCAGGAGTGAGGGCATTCGATCATAGCATAATCTAAGTATACTCAATATTCTGCAATCCTCATCCTGTTCCTCGCTCTCTTGTTGCTTGTTGTCCTCCATCCATTCAAATTCAGGTACTGAAGTTTCTAAAGATAACATGGCCCCCATACACTTTATTGCCAGAGGTACACCATTACATTTCTTCACATGTTCCTTTGCTTTTCTTTTGAAAGCTTCATCTTTATCTCTAGAAGCATAATCTTCAAATAAAGAAATGGAATCTTCTTCTGACAGCCTCTCAACTTTGAAAATTGTTTGATTTGTGATAAATGGATCTTGCTTACCCGGAGGGTTAGCTTGAACGGACTCATCGGCATTGTAAACATTTGAAGTCTCTTCAATATCTCGGACTAGAGCTGTTCGGCTCTGATTTTGCTGTGATTGTACCTCAACCATGTAGACTTTTGGTTGTTCTATAGCATCTGCTATGTCCTCATTCTGAGTGGTCACCATGATTTTGCTGCCACGTTTCTGCATCCCCAATAAACTTGTAAACAGGGAACAATTATATAGGTTCTTGATTGAAAGGTCTTGAAAAACAAGCAGAAAAGTTTTCTCTCTTAGATATTGTTGAACTGTGGAGCACAATTCTGTCTCAGTCAAGTTGTCACAAGTTGCTGGACAATATGAAAAGTTGAGTATCTCTTTCATCAATCTCCGTGTATCAAATTCCTCTCTCACACAAACCCACAATCTTAATGGAAACATTCCCACTACTTCTGGATCATTGTAAAAGAATTTGGCAAGTGTGCTCTTACCTATACCTGCTTCTCCAACTATGTGGAATAAGAACCCATGGTTAGGGTCTTTGAAATAGTTCAGAAGGTCATGATACCGGCCGTTCTGATAAACCTTAGGAGCATTAGTCAAGGGGTAAAGAAGTTTCCAACTCGGTTTCATGATACTTGTTGAAACTTCAGTAGCGCTAAGGAAGGGGTGCGCTGTCTCCATTTTTATGGCAGGAGTGTGCCTTTCTATAAGATTAAATTCATACATTTTTGATGCAACTGCATCCAAATGGTCGAATAGTTTCTCCCTTTTTCGAGTATGCACAATTTGATTAAAGCACAAGAAAGGAGCAAGTACCTGTTTTCCAATACCCTCGGTTTTATAGATTTCCTCTTTGCGTTCATCTATGGAGCCCTCAATTTGGGAAAATACATTTTGAAGCTCCTTTAGCCAATTACGTAGATGATGACTATGTTCTTGCTTCTCTTCAGCATCCATAAGAATTGATTTAAGGTTCAACATGGTATACTCCATTCTTCCTAGGTAGTCTGGGCAGTTTTTTAGTTCACTCAAGATGTTTTCAGCTTGGTAATAGATGCAATAGGCCATATTCTTTTGGGAAAATGCTGTTTCTGTTAGTAGCGATTTGATTGAGTTTGAAATAGCTAACAATGTAGGCAGTTATATTGCACTTTGGATTCGTTGCATTTTTATGAAGTAAGATAACTTTAAAACTCAGGAAATGTGTATCTGAACAGGAGCACTCTTAATATTCTCTAAGCAAGCTCCTTTGCAATTATTTTTTAGGTTAAAGAATATTTTTGGTCTCCTATGAACAAATTAGTCTTTGAATTTTCGTTTGTAGTGATTTAGTTTGTGTATTTTTCAATAATGATTTGGATCCTACTTGGTAATCATTTAGTGTTTTGTTTTTTGGTTTTTGACAATTGTGTTTGTTTTCTCACATTTCTTACTCACAATTTTCATATTTACTATGTAAACATCTGAATTATTAGTCAACTTTAAAAAACAAAAACAAGACTTTGAAAACTTCTTTTTTTAGTTTTCAAAATTTGGGTTTGATTTTGAAAATACTTAAACATAGAAGCCTATAGGTTGAAGGGGTGTTTATAGACTTAATTTTAAAAAATAAAATAAAAAAAAAACCAAATAGTTACCGTACAAGACCTTCGTTTTTTAACTTTAATAAGTAGTGATTTAGTCATTGTGTCTTTAAAATTAGTCTTTATTATGAAAAATCTGTCAATTTTTATTGCGTAACGACTTAATGGTTTATAAATAAAATTTATCTGGATTAACTCACCAATCTACATGTAGGAGAAATTTATTAATAAAATTAAGTGACTTTTTAAACTATTCTTTTGTATCCTATTCTTAACCTTGGTTCCTGTTAGTACAACTCCTTTTGTGTGTGTAGCTTAATTTATTTTGGGTCCTACTATTATGATAAACAATAAATGGTTGTAGCAGGGAGAACTTGTCATATTAATGTAATCACGTCATAAAAAATGTATTTGCTTTGTTCTATTAAAAGAAAAAAAATGGTAATTGTATATTCTTTCCCTTGATGGGAAAAAATAGAGTTTGCAGCACTCAACATTTTCAAAGTTATCCCTTCCTTTACAAAATCACAATTTATTGATAGGTTGATGAGATTAATGAATGAGGTTCCCTTTTGCGCTTGCATGTAGTGCAACAAGGGACAAAAAAAAACTGACAAATCGAATCGATGCCGTCTATTGGTTTAGGCTTTCCTTTTGGTCTTCAAGCTCAAGCCACAAAAAGATACACGGATATGGGCTCTGGACAAAATCTTCTCAATAATATGTTCTCTTTTATGCCCAATGTTTTAAAAGGCGCCAGAGGACGTGCGCCTTGTCGAGCCTTCCATGAAGCAATAAGGCGCGCCTAAGTGTGCCCAGTGGGAATATCTTTTTTTTTTTTTTTTTTTTTTTTTTTTTTTAAGGAAAACTCTTAAACCCACGATTCTTCAAGAAAACAGATGCATATCAAACAACACGTGTCTCTTCTTCTTCTTCAAAACACAAAGGAACACCAAACTACATTCTTCTTTAGGTCTCTAGATTTTTATTTGTGATTGTTGCTGAATTTTTTTTTTTAGTTATTGGTTTGATTCCTATGAAGGTTTTGTATCATGTATATATGCATTATATATTTTTATATTTTTTTTTTTATACATAATGCGCCTTTAAAAAAAAGTGTTCGTGCTTGGCTCTAGAGGGTCATTGTGCCTTATTGCGCCTCGGTTTTGAAAAACATTGTTTATGCCTTTCCTTGACAAGCCAAGCCTCCTCACCTCCTTACTCAACTATTTGGAAGGTTGTCCAAAAAATATAAAATAATTCTCATAGGAACTTGTCCAGTGTTAAAGTTAGATCCTCAAACTTGCATAGTTATAGAAATTGGACAATTGCTTTCATTTTATCTCTTTGTGATCCGGGGCAACTTGGCATTAGTGCAAGCGCACGCGTCAAAGTACCATTTACACCAAGTATCATACATTGACAACGATCTTAAGGTTTCTAATTTTAGAAACAAATTAATTAAATTAATAGATATTAAAAGCGCACAACTTAGGATGTTGATTCAATTTTGACGTGTTTATCTAGTATCAATAGGAGGATGAAATAAACTATATTTGCATGAACTTAAAACTCTAAATTTAGGATTTTCTCCCTGAGTTCAACCCTACCTAATGTCTAATTCATAATTCATTCACATGCAATTAGGCAAATAAGCACAACATTATGTGCCATCCGATCACAATTCTGTTAGCCAATTTCACTCGCATGCATAAATTAACTGAGATTCAAATTTCCAGTTCTAGCAATAATTCCCTCACTCTTGAGTAGAGAACAAGCCAAAAAACAATTAATTAATGGGTAATCAACTAATTGTATAAACTATAGAGATATTGAAATGCAGTTAAAATGAATTCAATCTCAAAATCAATACATTGTTGATAAACGTTCAAAATCTCCTCAACATCCTATGTAAATAACTTAGCTACTCATGATTAGATTAATAAAGAACACTACAACAACCATTTTTACAAAAAAAATTGAAAGAAAAGGGAAGAAACGTTCACGAATGCCATTGACGCTGTGTAAGTTGATCGATTCGCTTTCGTCCTTTGATCTTGAGCTCTCAATCGTCTTCTCTGGCTTCATCTTCTTTCAATCCTCTCCAATTCTGATCAGTCTGCACCTTTTCCTTCAAAATCTTTATTAAGTCCTTCTAACTAAAATTTCCCAATTCCTTTCGTTCGTCTCCTTTTAGCCGTTCTTAAATCTTAAAAATGAAAAAAAAAATCTGTTTTTTTTTTTTTGTCCGGTTTGGAGTTAATCAAGGTACTGCAAACGCAAAAGGTGATCAATTTTAACAATCATGTAACTAAGTAAAAGTTTAATATTTAAAATTAAATGTTTTAGGACTAAATTTACGAAGCTTGGGAGTTTGGGGTCTAAAGTTTACAATTGTAAACGTTCAAGGATTCCATGAATGATCTGTTCGAAACCAAAGAAGTATGTCTATCTTGTCCCACATTGGTTAGAATGGAATGATCAATGTGGTACTTAAGTGGCTTGACTCTCTCACCTCAATCATTGTCTTTGTTCAATATTTACAAGTAAAAGTTTGCAAATGTCGTTGCAATTATCACTTTACTTCAAATGTGGTTTTTTAATTTGTCATTTATTCAATATTCCTTCACTCATAGTTTTATTTTGCAGCTGTTATTGCAATTACCACTGTGTTTTAAGGGCTGATCTTTAATTTGTCATTTATTCAATGTTCCTTTACTCATAGTTTCATGATTTTATGTTTGCCTATTTCAAAAGTGGACTATGAGCTTGTCGTTTTGCATTAGCGATCTCCTTACAAGCATTCCTTGAAGGGTGAACAACAAACTCTATAACCGAGAGGCCCAAATTCTAAAATTCCAAGAATTAATTGCTCAAATAGATACAATTTCAAATTTTATGCTTAATGAAATGTTAAATTTCAATGTTAAATTTTTAGTAGATTCGTGATTTTTTTTAAAATTCAAAAGTTCATTAATTAAATTTGTGATTTTAAAAGTTTAAAGATAAAACAAACTCAATGTTTAGAAACTAGGTTTACACTCTCCATTACATTTCGTTTGGAGAAACTGCATATGAAATTTATATTTGTATCAATTGAACTCTTAAATTTTCGTAAATGAATCAATTTAGACTTTTATTTATATTTTTCTTTGAGAATTGTCTATTTTGTAAAATGGACATCTGAAAAAGTCTACACAAGTTTGAGTATTAATGCATAGGCGATTTTCAAAGGTAATCATAATGATGAGTCTAATTAATTGATTTAGGAAAATTTAGAAGTTTAATTGATTCAAATTATAAGTTTTACATCGAAACGAAATTTGGAGGAAGGTACAAATTAAAAACAATTATAAATGTTTAGGTTTAAATGAAGGTTGTTTGGAATATCGGTTAATTTAAAAAATAAGTCATTTTGAAGGAAATAAAGTGCTTGGCAACTAACCAAAATAGATTTTGAAAGTCAATAATGTTTTTTTAAAATCCTTCTTATCAAAAGTGTTTAATTAAAAATTATTTTTTTAAATATTTATTTTTTAAGTTTATCCAAACGGCTCTAATAGAATTGTTAGATTAGTTTTAATTAATATAATCCCAAAGAGTATGAATTGATAATTGGTTAAATCTTTCATTTTTCATTTTTCTATATTTCTTTTATTTTCCTCTTCTTTTAAAATAAGGAAATGGCGACTTATTTATTTATTTATTATTATTTTAAGAAACTTTGGTGACTTATTTAAAGACCCCACAAGATTTTGATCATTTAACCAACTTAAATCTACATTAATCAAAGTAATTTTCAAGCAACCAGTCCAATCAAATTCAAATTAGTCACAACATGACAAAATTAATTGTTCTTAAAAACCGCGGAGAGTCACAAAATCTTTGAATTTTTTTCTACAAAATCTATGATATCTATTTTATTACAGGGTAAGTAGATGATTAGTATATGGTAATATCATAAGGGATGACTCTTTGAATTCTTTTTCTACAAAGTCTATGATATCTATTTTATTACAGGGTAATTAGATGATTAGTATATGGTAATATCATAAGGGTTGGGGTTGGGTTTGATAAATCTTAGGTTAATTTGGGTTGTGGTCTTGAAGAACTAGTCAGTTCAGTTTGGTTCTCGGATTTGGTTCAACCCAAATCGAACCTAAAAGCATTTGATTCTCTCGTTCTTCTTTGCATTTTATCTTTGCCTAGGGCAGATTCGTGATGCAAGGATAAAAGTTTTTTCAAGCCTAAAATCAGAAAGCAGTGGAGATTTTTTAGAATCGAAGAAGTTGTGTTCATCCCTTAAGGTTCAAGCATGTTTTTTCAGTGTTATTGAAATAATACTTTCAAAATAGAAGTTTTTGAACTGTTCACTATGTGGTTGGTCTGTATTTCTTGCTATGTTGATTTTTCAGGTTCTACCTGATGGAGGAACCATTAAATCATAATCCTATAAATTTAAGGATTGTGATTACAACCTCTTCAACTTTTGTCAAAGGCATCTCTCTTCAAATTGGTCAAACCTAAAGACTTGACCTGACCAAAACTAACAATATCAGGGTTGGGTTGTTCACTCTACTCTAGTTGGTTGGGTTAAAGGATAACCCAAAAATTCTAGTTGGACCACTAGTTTAGAAACATTTGTGCACTAGTTTTAGTTAAATTCCTATTTTATATTCTCTAGTTGGTCCGGTTTATGGATAATCCAAAAATTCGAGTGGTACAAAAAGTTCAAAAGACTTTTCTTGTAATTAGGTCAGGAGAGAGAGAATTCTATGTGATTGTAAATAATTTCACATAGTGTACTTCTTTCTGGTAATCATAGGTTTTCTCTGGTTTTGGAGCTCTTCACGTAAATGAGTGTTTGCTTTGTTTTGTTGTTTTTCTTTTATTTCTCGATTATTTTTCTATTTATTCCGATGGTAGTATTGAGAGGTTTTTCCCAATAGTTTTGTCATCCCACCTTTATTGTCTCGTGTTTTTCATCTATTTCTTTTTAAAGAAGATAGAGATGAGCATGGAACTTCAAGGATTTAGAAATGCCGGTCTTTTGAAGGTTGGTTGTATATTTGCATTGTATGGTCTCCAAGAACTCAACAAGACCGATGAACTTTAGTCTAGTAATGATAATCTCCAATTGAATGCTCGTGATGATTGGCAAGAAATCAAGAGATCACTCTAGAGCTACAATTTTATCGATTCTTTTATAGTTAACGAAGCATTACATCAAATGGAAGATGGGAGGATTCTAAGTGGCCTTGGTTCAAAAAGGGAAAATAGCTAAACCAGGGAATAACAATAACCAATGGTTTGAGGGAATTTTCAAGCTAAAATGTTTTTGATGTGTGAGGAAAGTTAAGACAATTGTGAATCATTCCTATTAAGTCATGGTTGTTGAAGAATTTTTTTTTTTAAATATTCAAAGTTTTGTTTAAATCGAAGATTTGTTGTTAAATGATTTTGAACTCTACAAATTTTTGGACATTGTGATAGAGAATTGGATGATGAAGAAAAAACCACAATCCAAAGGAGTTACAATAAACATCTCTAGTTGGACAATTTAAAAGATCCCAATCTAAATTAACATTTCTATAAAAGTGAGACTTTGACATTTAGGTCGAGATTGACATTTTTAAATTTGGACTCAATCACACTTTATCAACTTTATGAATTATAGGCAAGTAAGCTTCATAAATAAGCTTCATAAATTAACAGTAATAACTAGTAATATGTCATCATCTCCTCACCCGCACCACGCATTGCCAAATTCCGATGTTCAAAGCCGTAACCTGGCACTGCCATTTCAAACTTTACAGCTCCATAAATTATGACCCTTTCAACTTCTTTGAACAATTCAAACCTCTCTTCCTCCATTTGTATGGGGCAATTGATAATCTGCAAGCTTCTCAAAGTTTCTGTCGATCCTTCAAGCCATCGGGGTAATTCCTCCACTTTTGGAAGCTCTTTGATTGTGAATCTTTGAAGCCTGAATTCAACTTCCTTTAAGGTCAATGTAAGTTGCTTGCAACTCCAAATCATCAAATTCTGTAGTGATTTTAGAAATCTCATCCCGTTTGGCAACAATTTCAAAGTATTGCAATCATAAAGCATTAGGGTTTCAAGGCCTGCAAGGCAATCTGGCCGTTCGAATAGCTTTTGTAGGTTATTGCACCCTCCAATGGCGAGAAATCGTAGAGAATTCATGGTTCCAATTCCATTTTTGTGCAAATGAAGCTTGTTTGTTGTTACCCACAAGTATCTCAGGCTGATCAAATTCCTTATATTTTTGGGCAATTCTTCAAGTGCGGAACAAGATTCAAGAATTAAAGTTTGCAAACTTTGTAGATCGCAGATTGAACCCGGTAGCTGCTTGATTTTCTGGTTTCCATGCAAATCGAGGTATCTCAGGTTTTTAAGTGTTCCTATAGAATTTGGAATCTCCTGTAGGTTTGCATTGCCTAAATACAACATTCTTAAGCACTTGAAGTTAGAGATGCACTTTTCAGTTAGGGATGCACTAGGTAGCACCATATTTCTTACTTGGAAGGCTATGGATCTTATTTCAGTGACTGGTTTCATGCCTGCTGAGTCCTGAGATTGTTCTTGTGTGAGTACGTGAGCAAGTTTTTGGATGAGAGGGTGCAATTTAATCCAGTAGCCAAGGCCATGTTCTTCAATTTCTTGAATGAAACATCTTGACCATAGCTCCATGAAATACTTCTCACCTATACTTTCCATAGATAAGTTATTCTCGTCAGGTGAATGGAGGAGCCCATCTGCCATCCATAACTGAATCAGATCATTTGAAGAAAATATGCGATCGTCTGGTAATTGAGAACAATGCAGAAAACAAGGCTTCAGTTGTGAAGGCATTTGATTATAGCATAATCTGAGTGTAGCTAATATACTGTTATCCTTTTCCTCTTGTGCCAACAACTTTTCCTTGACAATTCTCCACTCAGCTATTCTAGTTTTTGAAGATAGCAAGCTTCCCAAACACTTTATTGCCAAAGGAACTCCCTTACATTTCTGCACAATTTGCTTAGCTATTGCAGTGAGCTCTGGATTTTCTGTTTCTTGTCTGCTTTTGAAAGCATAATCTTTGAATAGAAGAAATGAACTTTGCTCTGATAACCTCTCAAGTTTGAAAATTGTTTGATGTGTCATATTATATGCATCTAGCTCATTCAGATGGCAAGCTGGATGGAACTCCAAGTCATTGTTAATATTTGTCATTGTAGGTTCTATAGCATGTGGGCCTGGAACTGCCTGATTCTGAGTATCTTCTGGTAACGACCAGTTGCCTACAGATTCTCCATCATCGACCACCCGATTTTGCTTTGATTGTTTCTCAGTCTTGTAGACTTTTTCTAGTCCTATAGCATTTGCAATTTCCTCACTTTGAGTGGTCACTATAATTTTGCTGCCATGGTTTCCCATCTCCAATAATTTTTTAAACGTGGAACAATCGTCCAAGTTGGTGATTGAAAGGTCTTGAAAGACGAGCAAAAAAGTTTTCTCTTTCAGATATCGTTGAACCTTAAAATGCAATTGTTCCATAGTCAAGTCATCACAAGTTTCTTTATTGTCTGCAAAACTGTATATCTCTTTCATTAATCTCTGTGTATCAAAGCCTTCTTTCACACAAACCCAGTATCTTGAAGTATACTTATCAACTACATCTTCATCATTGTACAAGAATTTTGCAAGTGTGCTCTTACCAATACCTGCTGCCCCAACTATGTGGAAGAACCCATGAGTAGATTTATTGAAATCATCCAGAAGGTCACTATATCGTTGGTCATGATAAACCATGGGAGCATCAGTTAAAGGGTAAAGCAATTGCCAACTTGGTTTCATATGTCTTATTGAAATTTCAGAAGCACTACGGAAATAGTGGGTTGTCTCCATCCTTATGGAATCAGTGTGCTTTTCTTTGAGTTGAAATTCATACATTCTGGCCGCAATTTCATTGAGATCATCGCATAGTTTCTTCATTTTACGAGTCTGTTTCGATTTGTTTGCAGAAATTCGATCAGAGCACGAGAAATGGGTGCGTACCTGTTTTTCAGTACCCTCTTGTTTGAAGAACTCCCATTTGAATTCATCTATGGAGTCCTCAATTTGGTAAAAGACAGTTTGAAGCTTCTTTAGCCAATCGTGTAGACGCTGATTTTGTTCTTGCTTCTCTTCAGCATCCAAAAGAATTGCTTTAAGGCTTAACACAGTATACTCTATTCTTTTCTGGTAGGTTGGGCAATCTTTTAACTTAGTCAAGATATTTTCAGCTTGGGTGTAGATGAAATGAGCCATACTATTTTTGGAAAATATCGTTCCTCTGATTTGTTAGAGTTGAGAATGATAAAGTTGAAGATAGTTGATATATGCAACTACTCCATGGATTCGTTGTATTTTCGTGAAGCAAGAAGGCTTCAAAACTCAACTCTTGGGAAAGGTATCTTCTTCCTTTCATTCTGAAGAATAGAATAGGATCATTCTTATTATTGCCTAATCAAGCTTTTCCTTTATAAGGTGTTGCAATTATGTAGACAATAATTTATATAGGATAAATTTTAGAGGAGTTGAAATTACTTTCGGGGGAGATAGTATACCTAGGTACAATAGTTTTCTTGGTCAACATGAACATAACTCAACTCGCATAAAACTTACTATCGACTTTGAGATCATAAGTTTGATTCTCTCATTTCACATATTGTATATTATCAAAAATAAATAATAACAGTTATTCTAAAAAATTGGAGCCTTTATATAATTTTTAGTTTTGGTTTCTTTATACAGCGTTTAGGGGTTTTTTCCTTCTCTTTTTGTATTGCGCATTTGTATTCTTCTATCTTAATGGAAACTTGGTTCTTCATAAAAAACCAAAAGGTGTGGACTGAGTATATTCTCCTTCTTTCTTCAATGAACTAATAAATTCTATTCCTGCTTTGCTCTAGGTTATCTTTATATGTTCATCCCTTAGGAAAATGTATATTCTTTCCCCTCATATTGAAGAACAGTGTAGGAGCGGTCTTGTTATTCTTTAAGCTAGTAGTTTACAAGATCATGCAATTTCAAAGTTTTAAAGTTTGAGTAAAATCAAACTTGAGTCGGGTGTTTGGTCCACCAACTTGAGTTAGGTGGAATGAATTAAAATAACAAAGTTCTCGTTTAGTCCTCGTTTAGTCCACATGCCAACACAGTATTAAATATTTGCACTCTATCAACTTCAAAGATTTTCACTATTGAAGTCTGCACAATTATTGATGAACTTCCTTCCCTCCCTCTAATTTGTGTTCAATAACTCCACCAAGAAAATAATAATATTTATTTTAAGAGAGAAATATCTTTTTAGTCCCTAAGTTTTTGATCTAATTTCTATTTGGTCCCTAGGTTTTAAAATGTTACACATTGAGTCCTTAAGTTTTGATTTTTGTTTCAATTTAGCCCTTAAGTTTTAAAATGTTACAATTTTACCCTTGACATTTGAGTTTTGTTTCAATTTGGTCCCTTGATCTCAAAATTTACATTTTTAACCTTGATTTTTCTCTAAATACTCATTTTTATCGAAAAATTGAGGTTAAAAATGTAAAATCTTGAAATCTAAGGACCAAATTGAAACAAAATTCAATTTTCAAAGGTAAAATTATAACATCTTGAAACTTAGGGACTAATTGAAACCAAAATCAAAACTTCACAATCTCAATTTCAATTCAAACATGGGTTTGATTCACACTCCATGTTCTGAGAAATATTTACCATCCGAAAAGAGGAAAAAACGGAGTCTTTGTCTAAAGAAATGCCTTGAGAAAGGGCAGATGTATAGAACCTTTCAACGAGATAGTGCTTTTTCAACTCTCTCAAAATGGAATCTATTCCAAACATATATGCCATGGTTACTAAATGTGTAACATTTTGAGACGTAAAAACTAAGTAGAAACTAGACTCAAAATCGAGGGACCAAAAAGGTATTTTTCCCTTATTTTAATGTAAGAGTTGGCATCGAATTAAGTAAAATCCAAATGCAAGCCATCTAGAGTTGATGTCAAATTAAAAAAATAAGGGGGTGTTTGTTTCAAGGGTTGGGATTAGATGTGTTAGGCATCCTAAGTCCAACCCTTGTTTGGGGGCAAGGATCTAAGAAATTTTGGCTTCCTACATCTTTTCTCATGGGTTTGAATAGTTACCATTTTTTTTCTTATTTAATCTAGGAAGTTTGTCGGCCAACTTTCGAAACCACCTCCAGTGACCGCCATCAGCCAACTCAAGCGACTGTCGCTAGCCAACTCTGACCGTCACCTCCAAGAATTGCCACTAGCCAACTCCAACCACCACCTCCGGCGACCACCATTGGCCAACTCTGCTCGCCATCTCCGGCTGCTGCTACCAGCCAACCAACCTCCAATCGTCACCTTTGATGACTGTCGCTGGCGATCCCTCCCCCTCTTCCACCCGCTGGTGAACTTTCAGCTAGCAACTCCGCCAAGCAATCCTCGATTCCCACCTCCGACGACCACCATGCTCAACCTTGAAAAACATTAATAAAAACACTCTTAGTATAACAAACTAAACAAACTTGTATATAAAAATACCTTTAAGAAAGAGTCGTGAAACACATGTGTGTTTTTATTTTAAAGAGTTTTTATCAAAAGTGTTTAAATAAAAATAAATTTTTATAAAACATTTTTTTCTAGGTCATTCCAAACAATTTAACTACCTCGAAGACTTAGAATCATTTTTTAAATGTAAAGGTTCAAAATGTTGGAAACAACTTAGCCGCTAAATGAAAATTAGAACTCAAAATTTATCATTTTTATTCTTCAATGGTAATTTGATATATATATACTTCAATGGTAATTTGATATATATATATATATATATATATATATATATATATATATATATATATATATATATTATAGTTTTTCAGTAATTAAATGTAATATTAAAATATAGTTTATTTCGATTTTAAGTTAGCGTCTTATGGTAAAAAAAATCGATCCTTTTCAAATTAGTTAAAAGGGACAAAAGTCTATAAAATTTTATAGTAAAATTGAAATATCAAATTATTAAAGCAATAAATTAAATAAAGTTATAATTTTAGTTAAAATCTCTATTTCAAAATTTTAAAGAAAAAAATATATTCTTCTCAATTTTCTTAGTTTATTTTAAACTTAATTATATTAAAATAATTAAGATGATAAATTTAAACTAATATAAAATCTAATCACTGATTAAATATAATAAAATATTTCACAAACTCAAGATTTATACATATGCACTTCATTCTAGGCTTTTAAGTCTGCACTCTAAACACAGTTTTACCAAGCTTAACATTTCAAATCTGCGTATCAAATGCCCCTGACAAAGCTTGTTACATTCTTATGCAATCTCAAATTAAATTTGAGTGAATTAAACTTTTTAAAAGGGCAACAAATACTATGGGAATATCTTGTATTATTGAATTTTTTTATTGAAGTATTGCCATAATGGTCAACATACAGACTTTTAGAACTTCGTGCTAAACAACTTTGCCTTGAAAGACTAAATAACTATATAGACTTGTTAACTTTCTAGATAACTCACTTGCACCTCAACCCCCTAAATTTTACTGTTGCTTTGTAGTTTATTCTAAAACCATTCTGAGTTATTTTCAAAAGTATTTCATCAGTGTTCACAATTCTGTGTAGGTTAACATTCTTTTTAGGTTAAAATACTATTTTAGTCTCCATTTAGAATATTGGGTAAGAGGAGAAAGAATGTCATATAATGGCATGTAATTTTTTATTTAAAAAAAAACAATATTAAAATTGTTTAAAAAGAAAATGTGTATTTTACTCTAGAAATTATAAAACTAGTTATGACTACTTAAATATTATTACGTTGAATATAAAATTTTTAAAAACTTTGTATAATTTTTATTTTACCATATCTTATATATTATACTTGGTTCATTAAGTGTGGAAAATGAGGAAAAAAATGGAGATTTTTCAAAAATAGTAACGTGTTCGGGCATCCCATTAGTAAGCCGACCTGGATCGATTCGTCGGATTTGAAAATCTATTGAAAATAATTACAAATATAGCAAAATTTTCCTTTTTATCTGTGATAGACCTCGATAGACCCACATAGACATCTATCACTTTATCAGATAGATACGGATAAATATCATTTGTAAATAGTTTGATATTTTTTCTATTTATAATAATTTTCCAAAAAAAATGCCTAATCATATAAAAATATATATTATAAAATTTTGAAATGTTTTTAAAAATAGAAAAACCGTTGAAAATGATTATCGATAAAACAAAATTTTACTTTCTATATATGATAAACTGCGATAAACTCAGATATCACTTTTACCAGATAGACACAGATGATGTTTGCCTGGATATATCGTGTATCAAGATAAAAAGTAAAATTTTGCTATATTTGTAAATAGTTTGATATTTTTTTTATTTATACTAATTTTTCAAAAAAAAATGCCTAATCATGTAAATATATATTATAAAATTTTGGGATGTTCTCAAAATTAGAAAGACGGTTGAAATTAATTATAAATATAGCAAAATTTTACTTTCTATCTGTGACAAACGCAAATAGACATCTATCACTTTACCAAATAGACACAAATAGATATCTATCGCGGTTTACAGATAGAAAGTGAATTTTGCTACATTTGTAAACAGTTAGATATTTTTTATTCATAATAATTTTCCTAAAATTTCATTATAAAAATTTGGCGTTATCTATCATGTACTCAATGGGGTTGCCAATTATCAACTCAATTGGACCATGTGAAAACAATTTAGGACTAATTAGAAATCAAATTCAAATATTAAGGATTAAATGAAAATTAAGTTTTTCAAAAACTAAAAGCAAATTTTATAAAAATTAGATTTAAATCCTATTTCACTCTATGTACTTTTGGCTTTCATTTATTTTGGTCTTGCAATTTCAAAATATTCATTTTAGTTTTTGTACTTTCAACTTTGGTTCTCTTTGGTCTTTAAACTTTTCGAAAAGTGACTATTTCGATCTCTTAAAAATGAAAATGAAGAGACCAAAATGGTCACTTTTTAAAGTACAGAGACCAAAATGAATTAAAGTTGAAAGTATAAGGGCCAAAATAAACATTTTAAAAGTTACAAACTGAAATGAACCAAAACAAAAAATTTCTACCAAAGTAGTATTTAAACCTAAAAATTAAGTTCAAAATTTAAGGATAAAAATTTAGAAAAATTGGTTAGGTAAAAAATTGAAAATAAAAAAAATCAAGCTGGCCAAATAAATTTAAGTGATGACTCACAAACTTCTTGGTCGAAGGCATATATCATATAAGCATAACTAATTGAGGTTGACCCAAGTTGTAGTTTTAGATTTTAGTTGGTAGGGAAAACTTGTATAAGTGGCTTTCTAAAATGATGGTTTGGACTGTAAGGAAAATGCACTATGTTCCACAATCCCAGAGCTCTTTAAGTGAGTAGCAATTCCTTCCAACACTGAGTATATAACTTCGCTTTTTGGATGTGACTTATCACCCTTTTGAAACTCATGAACAACACCATCAACTTCAATCAAACTACATCCAGGAATCTTTCTCATCTTCTTACTTTTCATCGTCTTTCTTAATTTCAATGCTTCTTTCCATCTATGAACTGAAGAATATAAATTCGTCATAAGAATGTAAGTACCATCTTCATCAGGATCTAAATCAGTCAATTTTTGCATCACACTTTCGCCGATATCCACATTTCCATGAATCTTGCATGCCCCTAATAGAGCTCCCCAAGCAAAGGCATCTGGCCTGATTTCCATTTTGTGGACAATCTCTTCTGCTTCCTTCACAAACCCTGCACGACCAAGAAGGTCAATCATGCAGCCATAATGCTCCACATGAGGTCTAAGCTTATATATATTTGACATGTCAAAAAAGTACTTCTTGCCTTCAGCAACCAATCCAGCATGGCTACAAGCCATAAGAAGACCTAAAAATGTTACTTCATTTGGCTCGATACCGACTCTTAACATCTCGGAGAAGACTTGAAATGCCCAGTTTGCTTCACCATGCAAGGCTAACCCAACAATCATGGCAGTGTATGAATATACATCCCTCCTTTTCATGTTCTCAAACACCCTAAAAGCTTCGTCTATTCTTCCACATTTTGCATACATATCTAGAAGCGCATTCCCAACAAATTTATCAGCTAAAATATGATTTCTACGTATGTATGCATGAACCCACTTACCCAGCTCAAGAACTCCAAGGTTTGCGCAAGAGTTCAGAACCCCCACTAAGGTCACCTCATCTGGCTTGGGCCCTTTGCTTTGCATCATACGGAACGTATCTAGAGCTTCCCTATACCGGCCTTGGAAAGTCAATCCCGAAATCATAGCATTCCAGGTAACCACATTTCTCACAGGCATTTCGTCGAACACTTTGTTAGCTGAGTTCAAATCATCACATTTCAAGTACATATCAATCAAGGCATTACCAACAAATACATCTGCTTTCGTGTCAATGTGATGACGGATATAGGAATGTACCTTTCGACCCAAATTCACGTTTCCCAAGTTGGAGCAAGCAGAGAGGACAACCACCAGAGTCCGCCCATCGGCCCTTAGTTTCAAATCACACATTTCCATAAAAGCTCCAACCGCTTTCCTACATTGCCCAGCCTTCGTAAATGCTTGAATGAGCGTGGTCCAAGACACTAAGTCTCGGTGAGGACATTCGTCGAACACCTTCTGGACATCATCGATAGAGCCACAGACGGAATAGAGTCTCATCAGTGTGTTACTCACATAAACATTGAATCGCACCATTCCGGTCTTGATTGAACGAGCGTGAATCTGTTGGCCTTCCCTAATCCCCTGAATCCGAGCCAATGCCTTGAGAACATGCGGCAATGTGAACCCATCGGGTTCGAGGCCGATGAGAAGCATTTCCCTCAAGAATTCCATGGCCGTGAGATGGGTGGAGTTGGCAGAAATGCTGCGGATGATGGCGTTGCAGAGATTGAGGCGGAATTGAGCATCGGAGGATTGGGTGAGAAGGATGGAGCGAATGTAGAAAAGGTCAAGGGAGGAGGAAGAGAGAGAGATAAGTTTGGGAAAGAATAATTTGTTGGGGAGAGAGAGAGAGGGTGTTTTAACGGCGACGCCATGGATTTGTTTGAGGTGAGTTACGGATTTGCAGGAATGGAGGGTCTGAGGAAGGTGGATTTCTTGGGAATTCATATACGGATATGGCTGATGTAATGTAATGAGATGCCAATGGTTCCCATTATTATTTAATGCCAAATAAGGAATTTTTTAAATAATATTATTTTAATAAATAATGACAAAAATATAATTTAAAAAAATTGACAAAAATATGTTGCAAAATCATGGACCAGGTATACAATTTTTGGGAAACGTGTATCGAGTCCAGCTTATTTAAATGAAATTGTGGACCTGATCTATGATTTAGGATCATTGTGGATCGGGTCCACACTTCCCTCCCCCCCCCTACATGGCTGCCACGTTACAGCAGTCAATGTTACTATGGATGGAAATAGTGGACCCCGTTCGATCTTTTTTCATTATTTTCCAATTTTTCCTTTTGTGGTGCTCATCTCACGCCATCATCTTCATTTTTTAAGGAGGAGATTTTTTGTTTTTTTTTTTAATGTTGTCTAATAAATGTAGGTTTTTTTTTTTTTTTTTAAGTTTATACAACATGCCCATAATAT
>QLSR01001474.1:245269-260422 GCA_031780015.1 Citrullus colocynthis
TCCCCCCCCCTACATGGCTGCCACGTTACAGCAGTCAATGTTACTATGGATGGAAATAGTGGACCCCGTTCGATCTTTTTTCATTATTTTCCAATTTTTCCTTTTGTGGTGCTCATCTCACGCCATCATCTTCATTTTTTAAGGAGGAGATTTTTTGTTTTTTTTTTTAATGTTGTCTAATAAATGTAGGTTTTTTTTTTTTTTGTTAAGTTTATACAACATGCCCATAATATGAAAATTGATTAATATTATATTTCGAATTTATAGCAAATAATCACTCACTCAATAATGAAAATTATATCATCAATCAATCAATTAAATTAGTAAAAAATAAAGAAATATATACATAATTACCTCCTTAAATTTATTAATAACTAAAATTGTGCAAATCTCATCTTAATATAAAAATAATTTGACATTAAGTCGGAGACATTCAAAAGGAAATAACAATTGTTTTGGTTAATTAATTTTGAAAGAAAGAATAAAAAAAATTAGGGTAATGTAAAAAAGGAAACTAAAATAATGATAATTTCGCGAGTCTCTCTCTATTCCTCTTTCTTTAATTGTTTTGTGTTCAACTAAAATATTGTTGTTGTATTTGTTCAATTCATTTTTTATTGTTAAAGTGAAAAACAAAATTTTCACTAAATAGGAGAAAGAAGGGAAATTGAAGAAAATCGTTGTTGATTTTTTATTGTTGTTGATTAATTATTTTCAATATGTGGACCATTTCCACGAGTTCTATGTGGTACCCTATGTGGCAAATGATATTTGATCAAATTTAAATTGAAGGAAATCATGGACCCTGCGCACAATTTTCTCACCTATTTTTTTCAATATGAGACATACTTTTAATTATCATGTTATTTTTGTCTTTTTTATTATTAAAAAAAAAAAGAAAAAAAAAACTATTATTTGTGAAATTAATCCCAAATAAGTTTTCTAACTTTTAGAGAGAAAAAAAATTAATAATAACAAGTTTTCAACGTTATGTGAAATATTCAATTTGTAATAAGATAGCTCAAGTTGAGTCATAAAGTCAAACATAGCTCGAATAGTTAAGATATATATAGTTGAGAAAAATATTGTACTTGTCAAAACAACATCTTGAGTTTCAACATATTGTGCTGAATTTACCATTTATTTGATGAAAAATTATTCAATGAAGCCATCTCATAATAATTAATAAGAGTTAAATATTGACTTGAAAATCTATACGCTTTCTAATTAACTTTGAATTACTCTTTTTATCCACCCAATTGTAAAAACAAATTACCGGCAATATTATAGTAGTCTCATTAAATAATGTAACAATTAAGTTTTGTTAAAAGACACATTAACTCTAAATCAAACATAGAAGGAAAAATCAATAATTTGAAAATAGGTAATGAAAGGTTGGTTCTTCTGAATCAAAATTTGTACGGAGGTTTGTACATATAAACTAAGGGATGTTTTTTTTTATAAAAAGAAAAAAAAATTGTTAAAGAATAATTATAAATATAATAAAATTTTACTTTCTATTTGTGATAGATTGCAATACATCTATTACAAATAAAAAGTAACATTTTGCTATATTTATTAATTTTTCAAAAAAAAAATATATATTAATTTGATTTCAATATATTCTTTTCATATTTATAGTAGAGTTTTTTCCTGAATATACTTTCAATCGTTTCTTTTCACATTTAGAAATATTTATCTCCACTCCTTTGTCAAAGAGGATTCTTTTGGTGCTATTTTGTTTTTAGAGAGAATGGCATTCACATTCCTGATTTGGTCATCTTGTTACAAACCATTTGGAAGACAAACATTATAAGTTAGGCTTAGTGTATGATTTTTATTGTAAGATACTACAATTACAATTTACAAATACTGGGCCCTATTTAAAATAACTATGTAAGTGTTTAAAAACAGTTTTTCACTCGATAATATTTTTTAAAACACTGAAAAATGAAGACTTCTTTCAAATATAGCAAAATGAGTCAAACTATTTACAAATTTAGAAAAAATTACTATTTATCAAAAAAATATAGTGAAATTTTTCTAATATAGTTTGCTATTTTTTCTATTTTATAACAATTTTCCAAAAAATTATCCCTTTTTTTCTTTTATTCTACTAATTATATTCTACGCTTAGTATGTGGCGGTGAATCTTCAAAAAGTTTGAAAATGGTCATAAAAATGAACTTTAATAGACAACCTAACAAATTGCCAAATCCTCAATCTATTCACTTTAGTGTCCAACTTTGTTTCTACCATTTATTCGTGGAGTGCCAACAGTTAAATTTTACCTTATAGGCATGCAACATCAACATTCAACTAAGAGCAGTAATTAGTAACAAAAAAACATAATTCAAAGTTTAAAAACATAAATAAAATTTGAGGATATGAACAAAATATAACAACCATCAAAGTTCAAATAACTAAATTTATAATTTAACCTTGATGGTTTCTAATATAGATAATGTATTCAACATGTTCTCAATACTACCTATACTATATAACATTGTAAACAAGTGAGATCTTTCTCTATCTCTTATATGTATAAGAAAAATGACCAAAAATATCAATGGCAGTCAAGGGCTAGAAGGTGTTGTTTGGTAGCAGCAAGAGTGGGAAGCTTTACCCTTAGAGGATGAGTTTGAGATGTTTGAGGAGAGAAGACGATGCACATTCTTCCATCAACTTCTTTCTCTATATCATACAGCTTCTGTCCTGCACCATACCTTCCAAGCAATTCATATGATCTCTCTGAACCCTCCATTGTAACACACACACTCTCATCACCTGTTTCAAATCCAAAACAATCATTTCATTTCTTATGTTCTTCAAACAATGGGAATGAATTAACTCATCAGTTCACCCATTGATAGTTAAAGTTATTAATTTAGTTAACGAGAAGAAAGTTCAATTATTAAATCAACAACCCGCTTCGGCGTTTCAAATTTTATAAACTAAATGACTCTACTAACTTCAAAAATTCAATTACGAAATCAATCTGTCTCTTCCAGAATGACACAGAAAAAATCAAGAGAAAATATTGGAGTTGTAATGGAAAAAAAATGAGAGAGAAGAACTCACAGGCAGCTAATTCAATCTGGGTCAGGTAAATAAAGTCCAAAACTGCAGTAATCTCCCTCTCAAAAGTAGAGAAAGGCCCGCTTTGAAACTCCATCTTCCGTAGCTTACAGAGCCCCTCTCCAAGCTCCATCATCGCCCCTCTATGATTCTGACCCAAAACAAATTCACAGTCACAGCCACAACTAACTCCATCCACAAATACAAACACGCAGCATCGAAATCACCAAACGAAAATATTCAATTTCAAATCACCAACCCGATTAAAGAGATGATGAAGTCCCACGGCGCACTGAAGAATGCCATGAATTAGGGTTCTGGTAGGGTCCTCGGCTCCGTTCCACAGAGTCTCAAGGACGTCATGACAATCGTAATAAGCTCCTTGATTGAAGAGATCGACTGCTTCGTCGAAGCCGAAATCTCTGGTGATTTGCTCGTCTTCGTCTTCGTCTTCGTGATCGGCCGCGAATAGGTAGGAGGTGCGGAAGGAGAGTGATATCGTGGTTCTTCTTTGACTGCTTCTGGTTCTTGGAGGTCTTGGGAAGCTGGTTCCATGGGGGGAAATGGAGTTCAAACTGCGGTGAGTTTGAAGAGGGGATGGTAAGGAGGTGGAAACATAGAGGGATGGAAGAGAAGCCATTGGCGATTGATTGAAGAAGCTTGGAGAATTGGAGCCATTTCTTGAGTATGGTGTGATTTTTTGGAATGAGGGGTTGGGGGTTTCGTGTGCGGCTGTGTGGCTTTCAACTGGTGGACAAAAATAAAATATTAGAAAAATATTTGAGTTCGCCACAATGGACGTCCCAAATTTACCCTTCCTTAGAGTGAAATTATCAAAATAAAACCTCAAACTGAAAAGAGGGAGAGAAGTCGGTCAGAGTTGGTCATGTTAACTCGCTGGAGTGTGTCGTGTGGACTCGCCAAAGTTGGTCATGTTGTCTCGTTGGAGAAGAAAAGCAAAATCCGGAGAGGAAGAAATAAAAAAAACAAATAAAGAAATTGAAGGAAGAGAGAAAAAGAAACTAAATCCACCTTTAGTGTAATCAAAATGAGATTTAATTATTGAATGAATTGTAATAGGCTACCATTAGCGTTACTATTACTGTTTGACCTTAAAGGTAACCATAATTTTCATACTAATAATATATGTAACAATAACGTTAAAGGTAGTAGGTGGCACGTAATTTTCAACTACAATCAAATTGAGCACTCTCAATTCCTCAATCAGTTCCTCAGTTAGATTGAACGATTTGATTACAGATTTAGAAGTGGGTCTCACAGTTCAGTTAGATTGAGCGATTTGATTACAGATTTAGAAGTGGGTCTCACAATTCATTACATTGAGGAATAAAGATAGACAACAACAAACGTAATCGACTGAAGCCCACTTTTTCATTTATCATTGATAGACACGTTCAATCAGGGTAAATGTGGCCTAAATGTAATTTTGTGAAACTACTTAATGAAGTAAGCAAGAAGTTGAGTGCATCTCATTGCAACACCTATTTTATAGCTCCCACATTCCCACGAAATTATTCGACTATAATTTGCTATGTGTCAAATTCTTCATGCTCCTTTCTTAAAATATCTTAATTCTTTTTTTTTTTTTTTTTGGTTTGGTGTGATTAAAGTAAAATACATGAAAATGAGTACATATTAAAATCCACAAAAGTATTACTCAAAAAACTAACTATGCATAATATGAGAAAGAAATAAAGATATTTTGTTTTTCAACATTTTTTTTTTCTTTTGACGACATGTGTGGTGAAGATCAAACTGAAATGCTAAAGTCAAGATTTGTCCCTATTATGGTACTTCTTTAAAAATATCTCTCCCTTTTAGAAAAACTCTATTTGTACTTCTTTTGAAAACATTTTATAGAAAAATGTCCACGTCCTCGGGAGTGCTTTTGGATTAGTACGGCTAGAAGGGGGAAAAATATTTTAGTTACATTTGTAGGCAGCCAAATTTTACTATTAAAACTTTTAAAAGGAAAAATGCTTTAGTTTCTTTGTTCAAAAGCACTTTCACATACAATCTCCCTACTCCCCATTTGACCATGGCAAACATACTTTCTAAAGATTTTAAGAGCATGTTTTGCTCAAAAAAATTTGATAATTTACTTCAATCTTTGACCAAATCGGTGACCACCATGAAGGTCACCATGAATTAAATCCGGTCTCCCCTTGAGACTCTTTGATCAAGGGCCTGATATTGTATTAGAACAAAGTGATATTCTCAAGCCTATAACTGGTAAAAATTATGGTTTGTTGAGATTCATGTATCTAAAGTGGAAGATTCCAAGAGCTCTAAAAGAATTTCCTCAATCTTCAATCCTGAGTTATATATCACTATCACCCTTGAAATGGTACAAACTTCTTCAATGAAATTGGAAGCTATCTTACAGAGAATTAGAGCTATTCCAACTAAACACCATCCATTAATGCAATGATCAAATAGAGTCCAGATTTGTGATGTAAACTTGAGAAATCAAGCATCAAATTCTAAAAAGATTAAAAAATGAGAAACCAATGTGTGAATTTTGAATATTTTGTGTTCCAAACTTGACCAACTATTACAACGCTAAAGTTAAGAGCCAGTGGAGTTGCCTCTTAACTTGGCTGAGTAAAGCCTATAATACGATGGCGCAGAGGAAGCCATGAAAGATGTCAGTTTTCACGCTCATTGCAGCTTCAACTGGGATCGTACGACGAATCACCTACCTACAACGTAAACATTGCTGATTATTATTCAAAAATATTTGACAACTAATTCTAAACCATAGTTCAAAAATTGTCAAGAGAACTGCAGACACTACTAATATAGAACAACATAACAGGAGGGAGAAAAGAAAACCAAAACAAAAACGGGGGGACTACATTTTCAATTCCTGGTCTAGATGATTCATTAAAGAACCAAACCTGTTGAATGCAAAGTTATTTCCATTATGTTACACATAAGAAGACACCCTCAATCTCTCAAATAGAACATAAAATTTGGTAAGTAAGTAGTTGATTTCACATGTAAGTCATTATTTATTAAACTTTAATTATTCTACCAGGCTATCATTCAATCTCACATTGTCTTGTGAGTTTGACGCTCAATCCAATGTCAACTCTCTATGAATTATATGATAATCTTTCTACATCCTCGAATTTCGTGTTAATTGACCAAGTCTACCTTATTTACATTCTAGCAGAAAAACATTATTAAAATTCCAACAGAAACAGAAATCAGCCAAAGGTACTATGTAAAACTACCGGGCTTTCATATATCTTCCATTTCTTTAACGTCCTTGTTTTTATATTTATATCTCATACTTTTTTCCACCATATTGCTAGTCACTTACATTTGACAAATTAAAAGCACCAAATAAGTAAGATGTATAGAATTAAACAAAAACAAGATGGACAGAAAGAAAGTGAGACCGAAAGAAAGTGAGACCTTAGCAATCATTTCATTTCCTTGTCATAAAACCTTATCAATCCTAAGCTTCATTTGGCGACAAGAGCTTATCCTCTTCATCTTGATGTGTCCGGTAGCGGAAATAGATAAATTGTATTAGTATCTGAAGAAGTTAAGGTTTCAAGTTTCTGTGCTGGCAAAATTTGAAGACTCGACCACTGAAGGTCATAAAAGAAGAGCGTTAGCAAGGTCTGGCCTGTCTAAGAAAGGCTAAAAGAATTCTGCAATACAGTATTATCTTCCAAGCAGGCATCATATATTGATAATGAGGATACGAAAGTGTCGAGAAGCACACATCCAAATGCATCCACAAGCCATGGGAGATTTGGTTTGATCTTCGACCAATTTGTACTGCTTACAAGTATACTATAAAAAAGGCGATAAAATTACAAAGTGTTATGAATAGATTCCAAGACCTCCAAAAATAGAAAATAGGATACAAAAACTTATGATTGAAGTTCACAAACTCTATGATTCTGAAAGGAACTTTCAATAAAGATAAGCTAAGAAGCAAGAAAACAAGTAAGGATAGGCATTATTCACCTTGCTACGTAAGTGGAATTTCCAATTAAAGCAAAAATGAACATCAACGGACTAAGACCCTGCACAATCATTGAAAATTTTAGTGAATTCAACTCCCATGCTGCACCATTATAAACCACCCTCTAAATAACAGCATGCAGCTCCTTTAAATTTGTAAAGGATGAAGCAAAAGTACAAACTACAAGTCCATACTAAACTAATTGCACAATAATTATCTTTACCTCAACATGGCCCCTTTTTATCTGCAAAAGTCAACACACAAGTGTTAATACCTTATAACCATATAGATTCAAATCCTACTATTTTAAGCCCCCAAAAAAACCACATATATGCTAATAAAATTGAGAATAATAGGCTAGGGCTTAATTATTCAAATCTTACACCAGGTTGCATACATACAACTTGCTAATTTTAAGGCACAAACAGAGCCCTGATGGACTAGGTTTCATATAAGCCAATTGTCCCATGGACCAAACTATGTATGAGAAAAAATATACAGCCCAAACACTGGTAACAAAATGAGATTTTCTTGGCCGTAAGTTTTCCTAACAATAGAATGAATCATGTTTGGTAAAGAAAATCTCACATTCAAGCAAATTTGAGGAAGTCGTCCACCCATATATATTACTGCCATTGCCCAACCAAGGTAAGTACCAATTCCACTGCTTCCTTCGTTGCCATTTTTTTCTAACAGCTCGCCAGCAACCTGGAATTTCAACAGCACTCAATGATTATATCTCCATTAGAATATCAAATCTTTAAAATTGTCTTCAAGGTAACTTTCAAGCCAAAGGATGCAAAAAAGTTAAAATAAGAAATGCATATCATACATGCAGCTCCATCATACGAGAAAGATGTACAAATGGAATATGAAGAATAGCTTCTTGAGCATGAATTTACTAGGTTGCTTAGTAGTTCTTGTGCAAACTCCTGGACCCTAAAATTAATCTCCCAGCTCCAACTAACTTACATAAAAAAAATAAGTTCATTTTAGCCTACCTGTAAAAGCTGTCGACCCACTGGTATGACAAATCCTTTATTTGGATTGTTAGTGACGCTGCGAAATCTGTTTTCTGCAGATTGATGGTGATTGAGTGTGCCAACGAAAGTCAACATGGAGACCTGGTGACGGAAGTTCAAACTATTATTACCTGTAATTATATGTTGCAAACAATTGGTACCAAGAATTATGCAATATAGCTTACCAAACATAGCATGTTCTTGACATTGGAAGGTGTTGCTGATGGCGATGGTTCATTTCCATTAAGAAGAGGCTCTTGCATTGGGTTCTGAATATAAGGAGGAGTCATTTTTTGTGTCAAAAAAGACCCTGCAGTGGGAGTATGACTCCTTGATAGAGATCTTGCTGACCTGATTATTTACAAATAAATGAGAAAACATAATGGCCAGGGAAACATACCATTTAATTAAAAAAAAATATTATATACAGAAGGAGTAAGACTAGAAATCCCTAGTAAAAGACAGAAGAATTGATAATTGTCCAATGTTTACCGCCAGACCAGTATTGTACGTAGAGATGATTAATGCCACCCCACTGCCAAGGCAATTTATACAAATTTGAGAAGAAATGCATGGATAAGAATTACTATTTGTTAATTATCTCATTAGTATTAAGGAAGAGAGAGAAAATGAAGACTTCAATTTTCTTTGGAAACTTACCACCCCAAATCCTCTTCCACTTCTCAGGGATGAGGTATGACTCTCAAAGGCAGGTGTAAAAGAGGGATTTTAGAGTGTAGAGACCAGAGCCAACAAGATCCCATAGAGTCTTTGGAGTGTTATTATCAATTATTTGAATTAGCGCTCCAAAATTTTCAATTTCTCTATCATGAAAGGTGTTAAAGAGTGACTAAGGCAGGAGAAGAAGAGACACCATCATGATCCAAGCAAGAGGCTTAATAAATCAAAGGTATTTTGAACCTTATAAAATCAATTAGTTAGGTAGATTGAAGTGATTACATGGTCCCTTGTTTCGTGGGAATAGTGTTGAATAACTGAGTTATGACATTACATTTCTAACATTGAAACTCACTATGTAAGTTAATTAATTTCTGATCTTCAAGGTGACTATAAAATTCTTGGTTCATTTAAAAAATATATATAATTTTCAGATTGAAGGCTAAAATCGTCTAAAGACAATAATGTCATATGATTGTGACTTTTACATGATATAGGACTAAAGCAGGAAGCTGGACAGTGAAAGGAGAACATGTTTACATGTAATATAGATCACGTCCCACGGAACTATTTTGCCGAAGCATTGGAAGAGGAATAGGACTAGCGGGAGCACTTTCTCTTCTTGAAGTATTGAACTTGTTCATGTCATCATTGTTGACTTGCTTCACATTAACACTGCCACAGCTCTGTTGGGCTTTATCACGTGCATCAATCTGTGCATTGGCATCACTGTGAACAAGACCCTAAGGCATGCAGAAAATGGAGAAATAATATTAGGGAAAACAAATAAAATTCCTTTTTATAGAAAAAGAACCTAAGGCATTCAGTAGTTTCACAAATAGCAGTGTAAAAAACAAATGGAATTCATCTTTGTAGAAAGAGCTTCATCTATAATGTAAAACGTCCTGTGCCTAGTAGTATTTAATGATTATTTAGGACATTACAGCCCAAAAGAGAACTGAAAGAATTGGATTAAAATATCATAACATTTCAGTGTTCAGACAGCAGGCACTGTGATGTAAATGCGATGTACCACAAATAAATAAATAGAATTGTATGAAAGCTATTGCTAAAACCATCTTTCCCCCAATGTTGGGTATTAAGGTTGTAGAGAGATGGTCACTCTATTCAGGATGTTTTGGACCATGTAAGTTGACCGAAATTAATGTTCTCGAAAGAAACTACAGATGTAATTGAAAAGGAAAAACACGCCAGCTTTCACTGGACACTGTTTCCCACCCATGTGTATGCGTCATAAGTGAAAGTGTATATGTATATGTATGTAAGTATGTATAGTAGAATACACATGTAAATATGATGTATGTAGACAAGCAACAAGTGGTAAATAGAAAAAAGAATGTATAACCTTGCACTGTCTTCGCCGATATTTCATTTGAGGATATATGTGCCCATAATATATGGTCTGTGTAACCAGAATCCCTGTTGTGATTGTATACAACTGTATACCAGCATGATAATGATTTCCACCAATATCAGAAGAAAAAAAGAGGTATTGGAGGTATTCAATATTTGGACGGAATGAGACTTGAAAAATTATTTTAAAACCTTAGACCATACCAATGCCATGTAATACTGAGTTGGAAGCTGCACAAACAAGCAGACAAAGTTAAAATAAATAAATAAACATGTAGTATCTGGAAAGATGAATCTCTAAAACATGCATAAGTTCAAGCCGCACAATTTCATTGAGTTAGGCAAACATGCCAAGGAATATGACTCTGACTTGTTACTATGAGAAATGTGGTTATTTTAGATGGGGCTTTATTTGCTCGCATAAACAGTTACAGATGTAGTCAACGTGAATTTATCTTGTTGGAATTTGCCAATGAAAATGAAGGCATTAATTCTTGAGATTTAAGAGAACCACTTACTGTTGCTGGTTCCAATATGCAGCCAAAAACATTGAAAAGATCTCTGCAAAAAAGTTAGCAATTATATAAAATTCCGTTGACGGAATGAAGGAATTTTTTAATCCAGAGATGACTAAACTCTGCTTCGTGCATTGGCAACTTTAAAAGTGAATATAAATGAGACGTGTAGATGTGAAATGTTTTACTCCATCAACTGAATCAATTCAATTGAATACTATTCAAAGCACATATCATGGTGATTGGCTAATTAAAGGCTTATGTTTGTGATTCCATACCTCCAAGATCTGGCTAATATTTTGTACTACATCCAAAGCAGTCCAGCAAAATCTTTTGTAGGGATGTATTCACATAATTATATAATGGCAATGCTGGATAAACAAACTTTATAGGAAATTCAACCAAGTTCTAAATTATAAAACTGTAAGTGGGTAACGGTAAAATATTGATTAACAATGTTTAAGAGCCCTTTACATCTCCCCGCACTTTCTTCTGGGTGCTGGGCAGAAGAAGGTTCTATTGGCTTAAGAGTGTTTATGTGCCATCGGACATGAGCTCAAGTCAGAATTAATACTTATATCCAATCAACTAGTGTAGCAACTTAGATGTTTAGTTATTTCTGTAAAAGTTCTAAAGTTTATTGGGAAGAGACAATCTTACAACCGTCCCCAAAATTTGCAGAAATTATATTATACAAGTCCTAAAAAGGTCAAAATCTGTGATCCTAATGTATTCCTCCAGGAGGGAGTTATATGAAAATATAGTGAAAATAAATCTCAATAGACCCTCAAGATTGGCTGTTCCAAAGCCTCGGAACGTTTGGAAATACCTCCCATAGACTTGTATTCAAGCTCCAAATTGAAAAACTTAACTAAACAACTCCTTTTTGTCTCCTGCAGTAGGCCTAGAGTACAGAAAGCGTCTCCAAAATTACAGCATGTTTGGGAATGTATGGGAGTGATTCTAAAATGGCTAAAATCACTTTTGTCATTTTTAAAATCAAATCCAAAACATGTTTTTAGTCATTGATTTTGCATGATTAAAAGTGAGTTTCGAAGTGATTTTAAACATGACAAAAGTGATTTCAACTTCCAAACATGCACCGAGAGATGGACCATGAGCTATGAGCTTAATACACGGACCAGAGTCCATGACACTACAATTATAAAAATTAAAAAAATTAAAATAAAAAATAAAAAAATAAAAAGAAGAAGTAGTGTAACAAGTGTTTTCAACACCAAGCAACTGGCAAGAACAACAAAAATCATTGTTCTGAATCATTAAAGTACACTAACTGTAACTTGTAATTGGTAATAGCCAACCACGCCAAGATTAAACAAGATTTCAACGAACATGCACTAAGACAAACTATGTTATTCAAACTGGAAGTCTTTAATTATAAGTACACTATCCATTCATTTAAATAAGTCACATATTACTGAAATGTAAAAGTACCAACCTTAAGCAAACCAAAAATCAAAGAGAAGGAAAGAAAAAAAGAAATACCCCAGTATCCATGTTAGCAAGAAGGCAAGAGATAGGCCTTCAGAAGACTTTTCCCTGTAGTTTGTAATGATTTGGGGTATCTCAGCTACACCCCAACTGATAACACTAATCATTCCCAGAGTGAGCGAAACTCCATCTCTCGCACTGCAAAGGCAGTATTTCATATTATTCTTTACCCATTCCGAACAATGCTTGTTGCTGGGGCAAATGGGATTTGAGTTTTGAAATAGTCCCATTTGCTTCCCACTAACGTGACTTCAATCTGAGCAAGAGAGTTCACGAGAGAATGAGAGAATATAACCATTAGAATAACACAAAGAGGAAAAATATTGAAATATACTGAATCACTCAAGTTTTACTTATCGTTCTAAATATTTACAAGCGCTAGAGATTTCCGAGTTCTTATTGTAAAGATTTTCCCACTCGTTTCATTTTTGCCTGTCTACTTTTATATAATATATACAAAAATGCAGAACAGAATATACGAAAGAGAAAAATCATCAAGGAGTTGCACGAAAAAATAGAAGTAAAAGACATTCTCAATAGAAGAACAGTAATATGATCGGAAGCGAATAAACACTCGCATCCTTTTCTAAGATTAAAACCTTTTCCACTTCCATACGATGAGATCAGAAAAAGGGCCAATGAACACACATTCAAATACATCTATATTATATATAATCCTGAATTCATTCAACCTCTTCAAACCCCAAATGAAACAAAAGATTTACACCAAATTCGACTACAATCTGACAATGACGAGCAAGGAAAGCGCTAACCAAGGAAGGGAGATGAGAAAGAGAAGAAGCGAAGTCTAGAAAATGAGCGAGCTCTTGAGTTTAAGAACACAAATACTCCATTTCCGTGGAGCTTCTCGTGACGAAAACTCCCAAAATCAGAACCATTATTATACGATTTCTAGGTTCTGAATCTCAAAAGCAATATCATTCTCTCTCTCAAAAATGCAAAGCTCTGCAATGACAAGTGGCTGTTGCATTCATCAGCCACTTCATATATATTTATATATAGATATAGCTATGGGCGTAGCTGCGATATAAATACAAAGGACTATATAAAGAAAATCAATCTCATAATTATATGCTTCTTTATGGCGCCATTGGAGCATTTATCTTGATTCCCTGTACCTTTTTCTACAAGTTTCTGTTTGCATTGTTGGCAATCGCAATAACAGCCGTTTCAGCCGGATTTTCTTTCTTCAATATTTTTCTTAATCTCCGACTTGAAGGTTTATTGAGTTAAACAAAAATTAATTTGATGATTAAGGTGCTCTTTGGTGTATAATCAATGTTATATCAACGAAATTGTTCATAAATGAATGTTCTTTTTTTTATTATAAAAAATAAAAAATAAAAAATAAAAAAAGATCAAAGATGTTTTTAAACTGAAATTATATATATGTGTTTTTTTTTTCAAAAAGTCTTTACCATAAATAATACATTAGTGACATTTTTATTGATTGTTTTTATGTTGCATTAATTCTTTTTATGAAATAATGCGGAATGTGTAGGTCGATGCTAAACTCATCCAAATATGAAAATGCGGATGAGTAAATAAAAGTTTAGTACTGTATTTATAATTGTTTTTCATTTTTGTACGCTTTTGATACTAGAGAATTCGAAAGAAATAATAATAATAATCATTGTCGGATATACCAGAGAATTCGAGAAAATAATAATAATAAGTTTCTTTAGACAATTTGAAATGTCATATTTATTTTTTAAAAAAATTAAAAGAAAAAAGAAAAAAGAAAAAAAAATAACTTCGCTTTGTTCAAAGCTAGTTAAATGTACATTAAAAAAAATTTTGGAATTCTTTTCAAATATAGCAAAATAAACTAAAAAAAATTATAAATATAGCAAAATTTCACTACTATATGTGTCAATCGACTATGTATTTTGATATTAGTTGTAAATATTTTCAATAGTTTTGTCCAAAAATTTAAGGTGTCAAACAAAATGTCTTTTTTTTTCTTTTTATAAATACCTAATGTTAATGTGCTCATATATTTCATCTCAAAACTAAAATTATTAGCAATTTTACTATTGTGAGAATTTTGGTGTGTCGCATCTCTTGAGCATAGTAACTCGCCAGGATGAATATGCACATGGCATGGCTGGCTCCATTTGAGATAGATTTAAATGATTGTACACGTTAGTATGCTTTATATATATACACTTTTTTAATACAATGTTCTATATTATGTTGTTAGGGTAAAAGTTTAATTAGCGTCTTTTAATCTTGATAGTATTTAAAATTATGGTGACATTTTGAATATCTTTTTTAAAATTATTTTTAAATATAAAAAAAATTAAAATATTTATAAATATAGTAAAATTTTACTATCTATTAAAATATGTATGACTATCAGTGTTATTATCATATAGTAATCTATAGCAGATATACTATATTATTTTATTATTATTTATAAATATTTTTTAAAATTTTATTATTTAAAATAATTTATCTTTTATTTACTATCTCAGCCCCTCAATTCTAATGGATTAAATTTTAAGTTTGGTTCATGGACAAATATGAGAGGATGTGAAGATTTAGTGACTTCGAATAAATGAGCATATATGCTCATGTTTGACAGATTTATGGACTTGCGTATAAATCTTGAACGATTAAATTTATTATTTAATCAATTAATATTTAAAATATATAAACTAATATATGAATATCATCAAGATATATAACCATGTGGTTTATGTCAGAGTTCTTTAATATTATTCCATAAATATCATTTTAAAAGAATATTGTATCCCAAATTTATGTTCAATTATTGTTTTTTATATATTTTTTATTTATTTGATAATTCATTATGTAGATGCAATAGCTCACAAAAACTATTACATTAAATGTTTATTTAATTTTTACCGTACTCAAAATTACAAGTTTAAATTTTCATGTACCAGTTTTGTTGGGTAAAAAAAAAAAAAAAAAAAAAAAAAAA
>QLSR01001474.1:260590-332072 GCA_031780015.1 Citrullus colocynthis
TTTGGGTAAAAAAAAAAAAAAAAAAAAAAAAGAGATATTTGAGGACAACGACTTTGTTCATTTTTTGTTTTCTTTTTGCAAATTACATATTTAATCGAACTTGGTAAAAATGTGTATGGCCTAAAATGCAAGTAAAGTAAGTTTTTTTTTTAAAAAAAAAAAATTACCTTTTTAATTCCCGAGTTTCGAACAACATTTAAGTTTGGTCCATAAGTTTTTAAAATGTTACTTTTTAGTCCCAATAAGTTCATTTGGTTCTTAAAATGTACCTTTTTAGTCATTGAATTTTTTAAAATAGGATTAAAAAATCCCTCAAATAATCTTTTTAATTATTACAAGAATAATTTTTAAAAACCATCTCCTTTTTAAAACTATTTTTTTCTAATTTTGAATATCATATAATTATTTTTAAAAAATTGAAGAAAGTACTTGAAAGAACTTTGAAATTTATTTTAAAAAGTATATTTTGAAAAATCAAGGACAAAAAAAACCTATTCTTATAAACTTTAAGACAAAAAAGGTATATTTTTTAAATTTAGATCAAACACACCTATTATTTAAATTTTGATTTTTAATAAAAGAAGGAAGTTAAGTTTTATTGATTAACTAGGTCATAATTACACTACATGCATGCACTCGACTCTCGAAAGAGTCTTTACTGTGAACACATAATTTACTTACTACACCTCATATACAAGACAAGAAACGACAAGACGGAAGACGGAGAGACGACATGTCGGCTACGAAAGTTAAGGAACAGCATGAAAAGCTTGATTGATATATTCAGATTCAGGGAGAGGCCTTCCTGTGGTTCAACCCAACAGCCTGTGGAGACACTCCACTTGAACCGGACCCGCCGCCACTTCCGGACCCGGACCCGGACCCAGAAGCTGAACCGGAACCGCTACTCGATCCACTTCCAGACCCTCCCCCGCCTCCGCCACCGCCACCACCTCCATCGGGCTGCTGCACAGCCGCAAGGCTACTGCTTATCAAGAAAATGAAAAAACAAAAGCAAAGGAAAAGCTTTGATGGAGAGGCCATGTAGGAATAATAAGGGTGAAGAAGGAGAAATCAGTTTATTGTTATTATTGTTATTATGGTTATTTATAGTGTGTTGGAAGTTTGTGTTATATAGGGTGATTGGCATTTGTTGAGCTTGATGATTGCCAAGGAGCTACCTATGTGGCAGCTTGTTGGGCATTGAATACAACACGCAAATATGCCTTATGGTTCTTGTCAATGAAGCTTCTCTTTTGTTGTAATCACTAAATTTTATCTTTTAAAAAATGGACGATCATAATACTTAACGAAGTATTTAAGGCATTGAATTGATTATTAAATTAAGTGTTCAGTTGGTTATTAAATTAAGTGGGTCATAATAGTTTGTCGATTTATAATAATAACCTATATTTAGGATGTAGGTTATTTTAGTATGAGTTATACAATAATCTATGTTTCAAGTACAAATCATTGTAACAAGAAAAGCTCACTTCTTCAACTTCAATTTAGGAGATCAAACACTCCATTAATGATTAGTAGGTGAATTAGATGAATTATGCTATAGTTTCTATTCATTACAGGGTAAATCTACCTTAGGTCTTTCTCGATAAAGAGATAGAATAAGAGTAATTACATTGAGTAACAATTTTAGGGATAATAATTAGGCGTATGACAACATTTAAAAAAATTACATATATAACAAAATCTATCAATATAAACTCTATCATCCATCATCAATATAAACTCTATCATCCATCATTTATACCTTCTTATTTTCACAGCAGCCGCATTCCATTTTCAACCTTCATTTTAATAGGAAAAAATTCTCCAAAAGATTTTCGATTTTCTAAAGAAGGAAACAATTTGAAAGTTTAAGGATTGAAATAAAAAATTGCAGTAGAAAAGGACCACTGAACCTGGTTCAAAAATTTAAGGCGTATTTATTTATTTATAGCATAGTGATGTCACGCTAGCAAGGTGTTCCCTAAATTCAGGGATTGAGCTTTTATTGTGGACAATTGCAATATATACCTTTCTCTCTTTTTCTTTTTCTTTTTTTTTCCAATTAAAAAAATAAAAATCTAATCTGAACGACAAAGATGAACAATAGATAACAAGAATTGCTTAAAAAATAGCACTTGAAATGTAAATGCCTAGAAATGACCCTGGCAACAAATCAAAGTAAAAGCTTGTGGACATGCGACGAATAAGTAAGTGAGAGATATATTAATTAAGACCACATCCGGAGAAATCATGAGAATAAGACCACATCCACATCCAAATAAAAGAGATCACGATAATATACCAGTATAGTTATAAAATATTTTTTAAAAATTGATAATTATTAACAAGGTGCACCTTTCCTTGACTCAACCACAAAACCCTAAAGTTAAATCTGTTTGACTCAACCACAAAACCCTAAAGTTAAATGTGTTTGGCTTAAAACAATTATATGTTGGTACCTCAAAGCAAGGTAGTGTGGCCAAAAATTCAGATCCCAAATATTGGTTTTGGGGCGATAAATTGTCCGGTGAGTATAGTCGAGACCAACACAACCTAAACACTGATGCATATTTAAAAATAATTAGTTTTGAAAGTAACAATCGACGTAATTTAGTTCTATTTGTTGGCAGAAGCATCAGATTTACAATCAACAAGCGGCAAATTCTACAAGCGTGTGTAATGTTCTAAAAAGAAAGCATTGCCCAGTTTCATAATAAAACATCATCCATAATTAAACTATGAATCTAAAAGACCAACATTATGACTATTTTTCTCGTGTGCAGCATCAAACAAACAGTAAAATCAACATAATTTAAATATCAACTTACCAAACATTACAACTCCAGTTTCCATATTCAAAATAAAAAGAATAAAAAATAAACAAAAATTTATCAATCACTACTATAACTGATTTTCTAACACTAATATTAAACTAAACAAAAGGGGGAAATCCCATAATAGAAGAGTAAAATTAGTAACTCAGAAAAATCCCATTAGAAAAGGGTAAGAAGGGACTCTGTGCTAAAAGCGAGCAATCTGATAAATTACCGGTGGAAGCTCCAGCAATGAAGGAACTACGTTTCCGGGTTAGATTCCATTGTTTGAGTCGTTGGCGGGGTAACAACAGCCAGATTCAACTCACGGGAACTGGATCCACCAGCTCTTTCACGAATCTCTCTATATTCTTGACAGATAGCACAGAAATGGCAGAAAAAGTGGGTCACAAAGTCTCCACAAGGTGCTTCCTGCATCACATTTCAGAGATTAAAAGGTGCGGCTCATGGAAAAATAGCAACAGGCAAGTTAACTCATCGACTAAGCTTAAAAAGAAACTGACCAAAGAGAGCTGAGCTACACTATATGGCAGGGATAAAGGCATTAGAGCGAGTTCCTTGCCTTGTCCACAGACAAACCCAAGAAATAAAAGCTAAATGCTTTGACATTCCTTAAGCTGAGGTATATATCAGTAGAAGGAGAAATGATAAATGCATGACATAGTGATAGAATGTATAGGCTTACAAAACCATGAAAAAATGGATAGTTGAGGCATAATAGAAATAGACAATGAAAAAGTGTTAAGAGTATGATATTATACTGGCAAATTGTACTTTGACCGTAGGGCCTTCCGGTAGCCACAAGCATAGCATGCAAGAAAGCATCCAGGTACATTCCACAAAACTCCATCAGTCAATAAGCAGCAGACTGTATTCATAAGTGCCCACAAAATGAAATGAGTTGCACATGACCCAAACATCGTTCGAGAACCCAAAAGTTCTGCATTCTTCCCAAAGAGATAGCATGGACAAAAAAGGCCAATAGAACCTGCACTCAGAAGAAGTTGCAATGAGCTACCCATTTAACATGCTAGAGATCGATCACTGTATATGCAATGCCCTTACGCTGAGAGTCTGAGAATCATACTACTGTCAACAGTAATATGCAGCCTATTCATTTCTCGCACATGCACACAGCCGGAAAAAAAAAAGGGAAATAAAGGGTTCTTTTCATATCATCTAAATGCTACTTGGTTTCTAACAAACTAAAGGTGCACAAGATCAAGTGTCCTGCTTTATTTCAAATACTTTACACCAACAATCTGTGAATTTTTATACACACTTCAATGATTTTTTATAAGATACACACTTCAGTGATAGAAACTAGGGACTCAAGTTTTTAAAGAAACAAGAAATGAAAACTAGGGACTCTAACTGATCGTACAACATGTAATAGTTAGGAACTAAAAAAATATGTAACCCCCAAGGTAGGTAGTCTTAAGGATTTCTCGATCACCCTTTAACTAAATTTGAAGTTCTTCAAGCAGTATCCCGACATTTAGGGTTGATCTGGTTTCCCACAATAAACCTAATCATAGTGCAAAACCCAGTGGTTCCGCTTGACAGAAGTAGCTTGTTAACAACAACAAAGTTTCTAATAAAGATCTAAGAACACTCAACAAACAAATGACATGTTATGCTTATATTAAAACAGTATATAATAGGTTCCCTAATGGAAACAACCACTGGCCTACAATTCAAATATTTAAATTTTGATACAATATAAGAACACATGCAAAGTAATGATACATTTCCTTTCCATACGCAAGATGCACCTTCATAATTTTTCCTTCGCATAAATCAAGGTCAGAAGGCAGAAAGTAGCGTACAGCTCTGCATATCATCGCAGCATGCACAGATTCCAGAAGACCATTGTGACAATCCATCCTTAAGTTCATTAGGTGTGGGGTGGCTCTCATCTCTGGAAATGATCTCCGCTTCTGAATCAGACTGGCCTAGTGGAACATATGCAGGAGGGACATAACTCCTTCGGCCATCCATCTAGCGCTGATACACAACGTATTCCTCCCAATTTCTTTCAAACGAATCCAATCTGTAAGCTTCATTAAGAATCATCAATATCCAATTCGTAAAACCTACACTCCGCCCACCCCTAATAATAGTTTTTACGCTTTGATCTACCGATTCATTTTGCACATTTCATCTCGGTGAATGCTCAATTAAATCAGGATGCGAAACTTCATGAAGCAAAATTTGAACCGTAATGGGAAAAAGCTAATAAAAATTCAAGAGCTCAACAAGAAAAACCAGCATTGGAATGAGAAACGCCCAAAAATCGCCACTAAAATTTCGGAAGTCAAATAAAATATAAGAACTTCATTAGGGTTCCAAATTCAAGATGTTTGTTCGGTATGTGTAAAAAGTGGAAATAAAATTGCGGTGAAGAATCCAAAAGTACGAACCTGTGGATCAAAGTAGGTGGATCTCTACTGAGTGTTTGATCGTCTTCTTCGCCGAAAAGGCGCGGCGGAGTAGAATCGGAAGGAATGCGGATGGGAATGGAGAAGATTTGGGGATCGTTTTATGTCGCCGGAGTAGGCAACTTCGAAACCTTATATATTCGCAGCTCAGTTGAAGAGTATCAGATAAATGGATGGCGGTGGGTTAGACATTGAATTTTATTTTATTTTATTTTACTTGGGCAAAATACGTTTTTTTGGACACTAAAATCTATTTCGTACCCCGGGTGTCAAAATAGACACTTTTTCAACGTTTACTAATTTTTATTTGTGTTTCTCAATTTTTAAGAAATTAACTTATTTTTTGTTTTTTATTTTTAAATTTTAAGAAATATTTTTTAAAAATGACTAAAATTTAGAAATAACAAGACATAGTTTCTTCTGTTTATGTTTTTTGGAAAATGGACATGAGATCGAATCCAATCGAAATTAAATTTGTTTTTTTTGACATTTTCGATTTTTAATTTTATTTTTTGAAGATTTGTTTTTTTCATTACATGTTTTTATTTTTATTTATTTATTTCTATTTCTATTTTATTTTTTAATTTTAAAATTTTTCAATATTTAGATTTATATATATATTATTTTAATTTTAAATATGCATATTTGATTTTTTATATTTCAAATTTCCACTCCAAGATAGTTATTTTTTTATTTATATTTGTTTTCCATCTTTTATATTTTATTTATTAACTTTGCTATTTACAAAAATAATTATGATATATTTATATTTTATTTTAATTTTGAATTTTAAAATTCTCTATTTATATATTATTTTAATTTACAAAAATAATTATGATATATTTATATTTTATTTTAATTTTCAATGTGTATATTGATCTTTTTTATATTTCAAGTTTTGAGTATTAAATATTGAAATATGCATGTTTATATATATTTTTTTTAATTCTAATATTTTTAGTATATCTAAAATCGAATAGGATTTTACAATATATCAATTTTGCTGACTAAGACATTCATTTAACTTTAACTTTAATATTTTACAACCACGACATTTACTGAATTATATAATTAAATTGGATTTGACTATACATCATTTAAGACAAACGACTCGAGTTAGGGATGACCATGTCGATCAAATTTGGGCAACATATGCAAGGATATGATACAACTTTGTATTATATTTGGTTGTCATTGAGACTTACTTCTATTAAATGACATAAGCGTTTGATAATATCTCTTTTAAATGTATGACATATCTTCTTTTTTATATTATATTGTTACAAGAAAAAATAAGGAAAAAAAACAAGAAATAAGAAATAGTTATCAAACAAATTTTTGTTTCTGTTTCTTTTTTTTAAGAAACATGAAATAGCAATAGTTATCAAACATAGTCTTGTTTCTTATTTTCAAAAAAAAAGAAATAAAAAACAATAAACAGGAAACAAGAAACATGAATATTATCAAAACAGGCTCTTAGATGTCTCTTTTCTTGCTCCTTTTGTTGAAACCATAAACATGAAATAGCAAAGTGAGAATTATTGCTGGTGAGAAGAGATTTGGACATTATCCCGTTTGTTTATTGATTCTCAGATCATTTGAACACCCCAACTCCATTATTAGTTCATTTTGAACATTTTTCGAACAAAAATTAGTTTCTAATAGTAGTCTCTCTATCAATTTTAAAAACATTGACATTTCTTTTTTCTCAATAGTTAGTATTATTATTTAATCAATTTTGATTAGAAAAATGAAACTAGCCATAAAGACCAATTTTAAGATTTATTGAAAATATAAGCACTAAAATTAAACACTTGAAAGTACACAAAAATAAGATGGTTTACAAAAACCAAGAAATAATTTGACGATTCTTATAAAATGTTTTTGAACTTTAAAGTATAATGAGGAAAAAAAAAGTCATAAGAAATTATTCGATATGGCATAATTTGAAAATTTGTTAGATAAATTTGTATTATGTCAAGAGTGAAAAAAAAATTGTTTATAAACCAACAAGGCTCAACTGTTTTAAGCATATACTCCCAACTTTTAGTCGAAAGTTCGAATCTCGATACCCCTGTTGGATAAAAACAAAATAGTTGAGTGGATATGAAGATGTACATGATTTCAATCAACCTACAAAGATTCACCATTAATGTATTGACCAATTGATTTGTGAATTGAATTAGACATATATTTTCAACTCAAAAAGTCAAGAGTTCGAATTTTTTAAGTTGTTCAACCCAATTGTGATTGTTTATGACGCACTGGAGGTTGTTCACCAAATGGTTATGATGCACTAAAGGTTGTCCATTATGGATTGGACATTGTGGCTGTAATTATTATGGATAGAAAAAACGATATTGTGGTTGTTATTGCGAGACTCTTATTTTTACAAGCATGAAAATTATGGACAATGCACTCCTTGCAGAGAAGATACATGATGGATGTAGATGATAGTGGAAATAATGAAAGTTAGGACAAACATATAACGTTTTGTTTTCTTTTCATCTTTTAACTTTCTCCATAACAAAACAAAAATCGAAAACAAGTACAGGAGTATATGTTGAGACGAGTGCGAGTGAATAGCAAGAATCAAGCGTCAAAGGCTATCATGTGTGCTTCGCAAAATTGTTACAGTAATTTCACTCACGCGATGACACAAAACATAATGCCAAAAACTCAATTTTTTAAAAAGTGGTATTCTTTCATTTGGTCCTAACAAATGGGTCATCCCTACAAAATTCCATTAGAACCTGTTTTCAATCTTGTGTTTGCTATCAAGATTTGACTTATTTCACATTTTTTTTTATTATACGAATGTAATAGATTGATATTTTAATTTCTTATTAGATACAGATTCTATATATATATATTTTTTTTACTTTTTTTTGAAGGGCGAAGAAAGATATAACTCATATTCTTTAGAGTTGTAGTTTAGATGAGTTTGTTTGAAGGTTTTTTTTATTTTATTTTAAAATTACATGATAAGATGTTTTGAACTATGCATCTAATCATGATGATTTTAAATTGCATGATCATAAAATTGGTCAAGTAATCACCATACAAAATAGAGATAACTATATCAGTGTGGTGTTAGCTGCCACCACTCAATTAAGTTAGCAACTTTTTTTTTTTTTTTTTTGAGATTTAACATAGACGGAGAGATTCAAACTTTAAATATTTTGGTTGGAACATATTTTATGGGGTAATTGTCATGTGTAGTACTTTTAAGGCTAATAATTAAATATATTACAATATTTTTAATCACTGTAAACTCCTATCAATATAGTCTATTACTAATAAATTTTGAGAATTGGCTATAAATTTTGTTATATGTACAAATATTTTAAACCAAAGCGAAGCCTATTCCTTAATGGGTAGTTGACGGAATTCTAAAACTTGTAAATATACTCACATTTTAGTATTTACGTGTACCTCTTAACCATCACGAAATCTAGCTCAATATCAGCCGTTTGATGGCGGAATCTAATAAACACCATAATGATCAATAAATCGCAGCCGTAGTTCTTGTTTACTCTAGATCGCCACTGACCGACCAGTTCATCTTTGCGTTTTCTCATCGTTTTGTAACCTCCCAGCTAGAGCTAGGTATTCTTCCCTTCTTCACTCCCTAATTTCTCTAAACCAACTCAAATTCAGCAAAGCAGTTCCTCACTCTCTAGATATCTCGTTGTGTTTCTCTAATTTCCATTACTTTTCGGATCTGTTTTGTTGTGTTTGCAGGGAAAGATATCGAATATACCATTTGTGTTTTTTGACCAATCAATCGTGAAGGAAGAAAACAAGGTTTGTTTTTGGCTTTTTGGAGTATGATTTCTGTTTTTCTCTGCTGCCCTTACCATGCGTGTGAGATTAGCTAACAATGCAATTTCCAGGAAAAAGATGGCGGGTATAGGAACATTCGGAATCCGACTGATTTCTGTTTGTTTTTGGCGTTTTATTTTGGTGATTATGTTGCTTGTTGGGAGTAATAAATCTGATTTTCAAGCTTTAGTGTTTTGATTTTGCGTTGTGCATTTTTCATTATGTTGGGCGTGTCTGACAAAGTTCTTGTTGGTTGGGAATCTCGGTATTCCAATCTTACCTTGCTTTTGCGATTTATATGCTTATTAAACCAACTCATAATTTAAAACTATCCTCATGATTTCTTAATAGTTTCTAGTTGGATCTCTCTAATCGCTTGCGTGTCGCAGGATTGAAGCACTTCATGCTATGGTAAGTTCATATTTCTTCAGTTCGGATTATTATTTTCTCATATGTCCTCTGTTGCATTTTTTAGTTCAAATTTAATTTTTGGGTCGTTCTGATTTAGTGTATGAATTTGAATGTTTCGAAGAAACTTAGACATTTTTGGTTTGGGTATTTTGGTTTTGCAATTTGTAGAGATATCTCATAACTTATCTCTGAAGTATGATATTTCTCTTTCGGGTAGGCCCTGAAAGGAGAAGGAAGGTTGGAATGCCACCATGTCTCGATGAGAAGTTTCTACATTCTTCAGCTTCTGTTGAAAGTTGGCATTAGGCTTATGAATATTATTTCTCATGGTGGGTTTTTGAGTGCATCCCCATTTTCTTATTCTTGTTCTTCTTTCTCTATTTTCCCATTTTAACTATTATCATTAATTGGGTTTCATATGATAGAATTACTTAAAATTACACTCAGTGACCTAATGTATTGATATGCACTCTTCTTCAGGCACCTTTTAGGGGCATGCTTTATCTTCGACAAACAACATTGGCAAGGAGTTATATTGATCGGTGGGGCGTAGGATTGAGAGCGTTTAGCAATCAGGGTGCAGCAGCTACTGGCAGTCCTCAGGCTCCCCCACCTCCCCCACCTCCAGAGAAAACTCATTTTGGGGGCTTGAAGGATGAGGACCGAATCTTTACCAACTTGTATGGTTTACACGATCCATTTCTCAAAGGTGCCATGAAACGTGGCGATTGGTACAGAACTAAAGATTTAGTACTCAAGGGTGCTGATTGGATTGTTAATGAAGTAAAGAAGTCTGGCCTCCGTGGTCGTGGAGGTGCAGGATTTCCATCTGGACTTAAATGGTCATTCATGCCTAAAGTATCTGATGGCCGCCCTTCCTATCTTGTTGTCAATGCTGATGAAAGTGAACCCGGAACCTGTAAGGACAGGGAAATCATGCGGCATGATCCACACAAACTCTTGGAGGGTTGTCTTATTGCTGGAGTTGGGATGAGGGCTACTGCAGCTTACATATACATCAGAGGTGAGTATGTGAATGAACGAAATAATCTTGAGAAGGCCAAGAGGCTTATGAAGCTGGATTGTTGGGTAAGAATGCATGTGGATCTGGTTATGAATTTGACGTCCACATCCACTATGGTGCTGGTGCTTACATTTGTGGTGAAGAAACAGCTCTGTTAGAGAGCCTTGAAGGGAAACAAGGGAAACCACGGTTGAAGCCTCCTTTTCCTGCTAATGCAGGATTATACGGATGTCCTACCACTGTGACGAATGTCGAGACAGTGGCTGTTTCTCCTACTATTTTAAGGCGTGGACCAGAATGGTTTGCCAGTTTTGGGAGAAAGAACAACTCTGGTACCAAATTGTTTTGTGTCTCGGGACATGTGAATAAGCCTTGCACTGTTGAAGAGGAAATGAGCACTCCACTGAAGGAATTGATTGAAAGGCACTGTGGAGGGGTTAGAGGTGGATGGGATAACCTGCTTGCTGTAATTCCCGGAGGTTCTTCAGTTCCATTGCTTCCCAAGCATATATGTGATGATGTACTCATGGATTATGATGCACTAAAGGCTGTCCAGTCTGGATTGGGCACTGCAGCTGTAATTGTTATGGATAAATCAACTGATATTGTGGATGCTATTGCAAGGCTCTCTTATTTTTACAAGCATGAAAGCTGTGGACAGTGCACTCCCTGCAGAGAAGGTACAGGATGGCTGTGGATGATAATGGAAAGGATGAAAGTTGGAAACGCAAAGCTGGAAGAAATTGATATGCTACAAGAGGTTACCAAGCAGATTGAAGGGCACACCATATGTGCCCTTGGTGATGCTGCTGCGTGGCCTGTGCAGGGCCTTATAAAAAATTTTAGGCCTGAGCTTGAGAGAAGGATTAGAGAACGTGCAGAACAGGAGTTGATCCAGGCCGCTGCATAGGTATTCTTTCAGGTTTATTTCAAATCTTTTCCACACTGATTTGATTAGCAAACATAAGATGAGCATGTTCTTGTAGCTTTAATATAGCTCTTGTAGCCCAATTATTAAACTGCTCTCTGATATTCATTTGTTGGTGTGCAACTAAACATCAATCTAATCTATTATTTTACTTACCTCTGTTCTGAAACGGGTATAATAATGGAAGAAAGATAAGCCACCTATGGGAGAATGGATGGTATTTGAAGCCACTTAAAATTCTGTAGCCTACTTGTGATGGAGTGTGCTTCTTTTCTTATCTAAGGATAGGTTTGGAAGTGATTCTGAAATGGTTAAAATCACTTTTCACACTTTTAAAATCAGTCTGAAAATGCTTTTAACCGTTCAAAATCAATTTTAATAGTATGAAACTTGCATTTAAAAGTAAAATTAAACATTTGAATTGATTTTAAGTTATCAAATGTATTTTTGGGTAATTTTAAACATTGTCAAAAGTTGTTTTAACCAGAACATGATTTCTGTCATGATTTTGTGGGTTCAGCAAATGGCACATGCAGAAATCAATGGCTCACGAGCATGAGCTCTCAATAGCTGCTGTGGAACTTTTGATTCGCATGTAATAACAGAAAAGCTAAAAGGAAACTATTGCATTTTTTAGTTGTTTTCTTTATGATATTATTTATCCCATATGGTTAGATATTTTCACTTATTCTGGGTGATTCTTCTCTTCAATAGTTAAGTGAATGATGCAAAAAGAGTCATTTTCTGCCCAGTTCTGTAACATTGATGTGTGGAGGTGTGACCTTTATTTTCATTGTTGTTCAAGTATCTTTTACAACAATATTTATCTTATGATAAAAACACTGAAAAACTTCATCCTATGCTGTGTAGGAAATTCCAACTTTAATGGGAATTGCAAGTAATGAAACTGCCCCAGATATTTGGATGATTGATTCAAGCGTCTGGAGGTCATGTCTGCATTTTGTTTCCTATTTCAAAATGACTTATCAATGCCCTTAAGTTTTCTGATGAAGTGTCTTTGAGGCTAGAATTATTATACATATTTTTTCCCCTAGTGTAATTTGAATGCCTCTCTTAACGCCATTCGATGGTTGATAATGATATCTATGCTTACTTCTTATTTTGTACTCATCTCAACAGAAATTTCATCTCCCTGTGGAACGTCAATAATAAACAGGAAAATTAAGCTATTTCTCCAAATTTTCTGAGTCCTGACCCCAAATCTAAAATATGTTTCTGATATACATGGAGGGTTGTTGGGTTATAATTTATTTTTTTAATTAAAAATATGTAAATTTATCTACAACAAAAGACTAATAACTAAAATCTCATAAAATTCAAATGTTAAATACTAAATATTTATGATATTTGTTACAAACTTTAAATATATATATAAAGAATTTGAGTTGGGTAGGGTGAACTCAAATTTTTTTTAGACTCAACTTAACCCAAACCAAGAACAAAACTAATTCAAGTAAATCTTTATATTTTGAGTTGGATAGTCTGGTTGTTTGGTTGAACTTAGAACTATGTTTTTATTGCATGTTTGAGATGAAATTTTTTACTGTAGTAACTTATTGTAATTATTATTATTTAAAGAAGTACTTATTCTTATATACAGAACTGTTATTTTTAGTTTATCAATTAATAAGCCCTTTGCCTCCTGATAGAAAAAAATGCGTCAAGTGCTTCATTTCAAATGACTAAGGGTGCTTTTTTTAAAAAATAAAATAAAAAGTAACAAATTTGTTTTTATATATTTTTTAGACAACTTTTGATTACTGAACGTTGAAAAGCATTTTGAATTCATCAAAATAACTATTAATTATTTACTTACTTTTGAAAGAAAATAGATTGATTCCTAATTATTTATTTACTTTCATTCTGCTTAAGCATTCGTGTTCCTAAGCTTCCAAATAGAAAGAAGTTAAGGATCCATTTAGGTAACTACAACTAGTTTTATAATTTATAAATATAGTATTAATATCTGAAAACATAAAATACAAATTTGTTTTTATTGAATATTTTGTTTTCAAATTTCTACTAAATAGGCCTTAAACATTTCAATTTTAAAAAAAAATCTAATTAATTGCCAAATCAATGCGGTTATTCTGGTTTGCCCAATGGTTCTCCCTGTTCCCTCTACAAATAGACTCCCTAAGGTAGTGCGTGAAAAATAAAGGGCGTTCGGGGCAATTCCATCATCTGCTTTACTCCTTAATTATTTTAATTGGTTCTTTTTTCCTTCTCATTTTTTTAATGAATTCTCAAGTGTTGAGAAAACATTTTAGAATAGCCAAAAACAAATTAGTTATACCTTGTAATGACTTAAATCTAGAAGCAAGTCCATAGTGTGATGGGTCCTGCTATTGCTATGGCTTATAAACCACAAACATTGAAGTGATGTCTATGTCAAATACGTGTCAGACATGAACTCGCCGAAACAAGATGGACATGCAAAAATCTGTCAAATACGTGTCATTCATGAACTCGCCTAAACAAGATGGACATGCAAAAATCGAAGTCTTTTTTTAATTATTATTAGTTTAAATTTTCAACATAGTACTAAAGTTTTTTTCTAAGAGAGAGATCAATATACACATATATAATAATAAATTTTCATTTATAGCGTAAAGCCTATGAAATAAAATAATATTCTACAGTAGTATTATAAACTTCTAAATTCAATCCGATTGATTGCTTCTACTCATAAATTTTAATATGAGAAGGCCATAGCTTCACAAAATCAGGAAGGAACAAAGGACTGGCACATTCAACAGCAGCATGAAATTAGAATGAATTTCCTGAGATCTGCCTGATGAAAGATGAAAATTATAAACATTTTCTTACTGATCTTTGTCGTGTTCTTCAGCGGTTTCGGAATTTTGGTGTCCATTTTCAGAATGCTCATTCAATTCCCCCTCTGGAACAAGCTCCCCAACTTTTACATACTTTTCCATGAACTTGTATTCCCAATCCTGCAAGATTACAAGCTCTTCTTCACTCAGACCTTCGAGATCACCATTGATGTCTTCAGGTTTGAGAGACAGGAGAGCCAAGGCTCTGCTGGCATCCTTCCCGACGAACATAGAGTACGGTGAACCAGGACCATAAAACATCCTGACCATCAAGCCAACCAAAAATCAGCGACGTCTTTAATAATGTCTACATATTTCATCTATGAAATTTGAACTTTCTATTTAGTCTTTGAAATCTAAGAAGATCCAATTACGTACAGAATAAGGTTTGTTACGTCCCCACTCTTAAACCAGTTGATGAAATGCAAACATAATACTCAATTATTAAAATTTGGGTTAGGTGGTGTAATACGGTAAATCAATCGGATGGATCAGAAATGAACAGGTAATAATGAATAAGCATTAGCTTTGAGAGGTTTGATTGGTTTGTGGTGGTAATGGGTCAGATGGTCTTGTTAAAATTATGGCTTAAATATAATTGTTGCTTGGTAAAATTAGATTGAACGGGATTATTTAACTTCAACGGTTTAAAGTTAGGGCTCAGGGAAACTGGTTTGGACACCTAATGACATGAGTCTAAAAATAAGTACTATTTGGAGGTTAGTGAAAGCATAGGAACAAAAGAACAACAAAGTGTGCAAGTTATTCCAATAATAACCTGAACGCTATAAAAGCTAATACCATGCACTAACTATGATAAAACCCAATGTATAGAACCAATGGTCAAATGCTAGCTTCAAAGTTCAACCATTTGAGTTGGCCTAGTGACAAATAGGGGACATGACTTGATGACTTTGATATAAAGAGGTCATGAGTTCACTTCATGGTGACCAATTAGCTAGAATTTATTATCTACAAGTTCCCTTGACATCCAAATGTTGTAAGGTCAGACGGGTTATCTCGTGAGATTAGTCAAGGTGCACAGATACCAAAAAAGAAGAAGTTCAACAACTTGAGGTAATTGGCAACTACCTACGTACAATGTAACATTGTACCTCTTGACCAAGAAAGAAAGAAAAAGAGGCGGAATAAACACACACAACCATACACCCAGTGCGCTCGTGTAGAGGTTAGATGAAAAGTTTGATAAAAAGTTGAATGCAAATGGATCGACCCAAGTAATGAATCCACATGGGAACTATAAATTTACAAAATTGACCTAAGCCGAAAGTTCTAAATTAAGGAAGTTAAGAGTTTTGAGAAATCCAAAAGTTTCGTGCTTGTACCACCATACCAGAAGTAGGTTGGAAGAGAAATTCAGCCTCGTAGTTTTTATACTACAAATCTCTTAATACCATTAATGCTGCTTGTGGAGTAGTAAAATTCGTATTTGGATGGGGAAAAACAGAAACATCAAACGGCTGACAGGCGTGGATCTCTCCTAGCAACACCCTTTCTCCCCTTCCATCACTGCATTTACCCCACCCCAAAATACCTTCTACAAGGTTAAGAAGTAAGTCTATACTTGATAACTGTGTTCGCTTATTTCAACCAACAAATTCACTGATTTCATTTGCTATATTAGAATTAATTTACTTGAACTTCAGCTTATGAAACTCATTTTCTGTGCTATATGCTATCCTTTATAACTCCATTTGAAAAATCCAGGCATATATTACATAAATACGGGGAGGCTTCTGAACCCCAAAACTTCCTAAACTCAAGCTTGAGCTAAATATTCGCTGACAGACCAATTGACTGACTTAAAATTTGTCTACTATTAACACACACACACACTATCCCCTTGCCTTCTGTAACAGTTTCAGTCCCTAGTCCCACACAGCCCAACTTTCATCCTCTTTCATTCTTTAGTCCCTACCACCCTTCTTAAACCGAATGGAAGGCCTGGCACTCTTATCACCTACATATTTCGTGCAAAAATATTCGCCTTCTTAAAAATCTTAGCCAAAGATCTTAAACGGTTTGAGCCATTGTCAGTGAAACTTTGACGTGAAATAGATATGAGATAGTGCTCGACATGCTCCTCAAGATGGTGCCTTTTTAAGTTCGCCATTCTTGTTTCTTTTTTTTTCTTTTAGAATGCCCGTATGAGCTTGAGATTTTGTCTAAATAACAACGGGCAATGAAAGAAAGAGTAATCCACACAAATAATTTTGAGTTCCCTAACAGACAATATGAAAGTTGACCAGTGTTGTAAACGGAATTACAACTGAAAGCATTTCTTAAACTACGTTCATGAGATTACAATAGCACTGGTCGGTCAGTTTTCTTTATTTTTCAGCATTTCTTAAACTACGTTCATGAGATTACAAGAACTAATTATATATCTAGATGATTGATTCCAAGCTGCTACTCATGAAACTGAGTAACTGCTCCGATAAAATATAAGCAGTTTGTAAATAAGCCCTAGAGACCAAACAAAAGTACACTCCAACGAACGATGGAGGAAAAGAAAAAGTACCTGCCCGAAGATACATCGTAGATTTGGCCCTTTATAGCCATAAGAAGTGGCTTATTCGGATCCGAGCCATTGTAAGCCCTCAACTGCTGCTCCGTTAATCGCCCTACTTGGACTGCTTGCGAGGCGTCTGCAACCGAATCATTAACAAACAAATTGGAATTTGATGGGTTAGACGAAGAAATCGGAACAGTTGGGGGCTTATTGAACTCTTCTGGAGAAACGAACATGGAGGAAACCATTTGAAACACGAAGATCATCGCAGCAAGTATGGTGAAGAAAGCCGTCGGGGACAGTCCGCTGTACCAAGTGATCTGTTCCATTGCCTTCCAGTAGAACTCCATTCCTTCGTTTCAAACTTTCAGGACTGCTATTTTCTTCCCGGAGCATTAGACTTCCGGAGGGCTGAATTTGAACACGGAAGTCCTTCCAACAACCACGAATCCTTACCTACCCGCTTCATGGTTGACAAGTCAAAAATCATCTTCTCCTCGTTAATGTTAATTATAGTTGGGATAATTGAAAGGGGAAATTATCTTCAATGAATGACCTAAATTGGGAGATCCATGGGAAATTTAGCCTCACTTAAAAGAATGCTCAAAATTTGGCCTTCTGTTTGCGTCCACTTGTAAAAGTACTTATTTGTTTCCAAAAAGCACATAAGGATCACAGGCAACCACGATTTCTTGTTTCTTCCTCACGCTCAACTTTCTTCATCTCGTTTCTCCCCTCACTCACTTGGGCCTCCCAATCTTGCTATCACTTTCTTTCCTCACTCACAGTTACTTTTATCTCTCTTGTTCTCTCTCTCACACTTTCGCTCACCGGAGTTTGTCGTGTCGAAGTTTGGAAAAGTCACTAAGAGCTTCTTCCCAGTAAGTTCAAACTTACCACGGAGTTCTCCATGACTTTTCCTGTAAAGTGTTGGTCAAGTTTTACTGGAAAAGTGATAACGAGCTGGATTCCTGGTAAATTTGAACTTACTGAGAACGAATTAGCTATATGTGACTTTTCCCGTAAAGCTCTGATCAAAACTTTACGAGAAAGTCACATAACACATTTACTTCCAGGTAAGTTCTCCTCGCATCTACCTACAAAGTTCAAACTCACCCTTCTTTTCATCTTGAAAGTGTAAGTGTCCAGTTCTTTAATATATATATATATATATATATATATATATATTCATTTTTTAAAAAATGGGCCTGAAAAACAGGGTGGCATAACACATAAATTTTCGGAAAAGAAAACAGGGCAATCGCTGAAAAACAGAGGGCAACGTTAACGGAAGAAATCTCCATAGATGAAAAAACGAAGGAGGAAGAAGAAGAAGAAGAAGAAGAAGAAAAGCATAAAAAACGAGAAAAAAAAAGCTGCAAAAAATGTAAAAGAAATAAGGAATAAGGGTTAAAGTGGTAAATTCACTATGTGATAACATCAGCAAAATGCCAGATTTTGAGTGGGTCTAAAAATACGAGCTATCCGTACAAATTTCCCATAATTGAAATAGGTAATATTTTGATCAAGTTCTCTTTTGTAGGTAACTAGATTTATACATTCAGATTCACTAAGTTCAGGGAATACGTGTTGGGCAACCAATCTGAATTTTGTTTTTGAAAATTATTTTTGTATTCTGTGAAATAAACAGTGCAAATTTTGAAAACAACATTTTTGTGTTTTGTTTTGAGTTTGATATTTTAAAATGCAAAATTTTACTAAAAAGAAATAATTAAACAATAGCAAATATAATATTTCATGTATAAACTCAATTATTCTTTTTTAAATTAAAATACGTAATATATTATGCATTATAGGAAAATTATTATAAATATAAAAAAAGAATCAAACTATTTACAAATATAGCAAAATTTCACTTTCCATCTATGATAGTCGCGATAGACCCAGATAGACATCTATTTGTGTCTATACAATGAAGTGATAGATGTCTATCTGGGTCTATCGCAGTCTACCATAAATAAAAAGTAAAATTTTAATATATTTGTAATTATTTTTAACAAATTTTCTATTTCTGAAAACATCCCTATATTATATGATAAAAATAACAATTATATAATCTTTAACCAAAACAAGTCCATAAATCAATTAGTAGTAGTTTATATTTAAGTGAAAATATTTTAAATGACAAAACTGCTGAAAATATTTATAAATAATAACAAAGTATATAGACTGCGAAAAACTATTGTTTGTGTCTATCATAAAATAGATAGACATAAATAGTAGACTGTCGCAGTCTATCGCAATCTATCGCAAATAGACAATAAAATTTTGCTAAATGAAAATATTTTAGTTCATTTCCTATATTTGAAAACAACCCTATATTTAACTTAACATTTAGTGGGTAGCTATAATTAGTCTTGTGGATTATAAATATATTATCAAACACGTTTTGAAAATTTGTTTAGAATTATAATTTAAATTCTAAATCGGCTACTAAACACATATCTAAAAACATGAAATACAACTACGTTTTTATTGAATTCCTATTTCATGTAACCTTGTTTTCATTGATCCCTTGTTTTCAAATTTATGTTTTCAGACTGACTACCAAACATGCCCTAAGTGTATAGTAACATTTTTAAAAACTATAAAAATCTATCAATAATAAAATTTATTATCGATAGACTCCTATTAGTGATATAGTTTGAGAGTTCAATTTGGATCTTTGTGTTATATTTGCTAATACGTTAGGTTTAATTGTTATAGTTTGGGCATTCAAATGACTCAAAAATCCGAACAACTCATACAACCAACTCTACTTTGGACATTCAATGTGACATCTTAAATTTGTAGGTAATTTTTAAAAAATTAATTATCTTGACTTGTTTGGGTAATTATTTGAATTTTTATGACTCAATGGAATTATGTTGAAAACGTAATTTAATTTAAATTAAACGTTAGGCAATATTTGAATTTAATTCAATCAGTGAAAAATTTAGAAGTTGAATTTAATTTGTAGATTTGGAATTGGGTGAGATTTAAAAAGTTGGTTAATTTGATAGAGATTGGATTCATATTGAATTAAATTGAGTAATGTGAGAGATTGGATTTGATGTATTGAAAAATATATTAAATAAATGATAAGTTAAAAGATATATATGTTAACATTAGGTCTCAATATGCCTACAAGATTAAAAAAAAAAAAAAAGGAAAATCACTTTTTTTTCTTCTTCTTCCTTCCCCTACATCTCTCTCTCCCCTCTACGTTCACTAGTAGTCGTGGGAGGTCCATACTCCAACGTCGCCGTCTCTTTGAGAAATTTGAAGGGTTGAGTTGGGGACTTTATTTGGTTCTTTTGGATTGCCAACCCAACGAACCTGCATTTTCAAATTGGTCCAAAAAACACCCTTAATCCAACCCAACTGTACATCCCTACCCAACAATTTTAATTCCCTCTTGGCCCACTCTTTCCTTCAAATTCTCACCACAATACAAAATAAACTACAAGAGACTAAATTAACTTCAATAAAATCCAATTAGAGATTTACAATCCAAAACTTATGGAATAAAACCTAATTAAGTTCATTAATTAACTTAAATAAATGATTCCATCTAATTCAAATTGATATGAATTACGTAACCAAGATGAAATTCAAAGTAAATTTCGATTATAAAAAGTTAACTGCATTTGAAAATGTGGAGTTACATTTTAAAATTTTCATTGCAATTTTTAGCTTCCTCTTTCGATTTCCCAACAAGGAGCTACAGGCATTCATCACCTCGTTTTTTTTTTTCTTTGGTTGTAAAGTCCTCCCCCTTTTGTCATTTTTACCTCCAATCTCTTCTCAATCAGGTAGTTCTTGTTCCTTTTGTCTCTCTCTTTCGATTTTCAAACTTACTTCATCCCCCTTATCTCTCTCAACTCTTAGTCTTAGTCTCTCGTCCTATAATAACCTTGGTCTAACTCTCTCAATTCAACCTTTGTCGTCCCCCTACTCAACCCAACCTATAAAAGGAAAACTAATTACCCTACTCAACCTAACCTATAAATTATATGGGTTTGGGTTGGCCTATGAATAGGGTTACTCAGGTCAATCCATAAAATCCCTAGCCCAACCAAGACCAACTCATGTACACCCTTAGAACATTGTGTAAAAAACGGACAAATAGAAAAAAAAGTGGCTGTATATGTGCAAGTTGTTTCAAATTAAAAATTTTTCCTACTCAAGATTACTTCAAAAGGATTCGTGTTTTAAATTTTATCATATACATGTTTGGGCACATTAAAAATGAGAATTTCTCATATTTATAATTTATTTGGTAGTTTCAAAGGTTGGGGGTGTTGAAAATGTGGTAAAATTAAGAGGGCATTAAGGAAAGAAAAAAAAAAAGAGTGAAAATGAAGAAGTGTTAGGCCATATATATTAAAGCATAATACGAAGAGGAGATAGAAGAGAGATTTGATGAAGTGTAAAAAAACGGTTTTTGTCCACCATAATACAACGACAAGGGTCGTTTTGAACTTTTTTTTTTTTTAAAAAGTAAAACTATTTACCACTTTTGAAACTTTAAGGATACAAATAACAATTTATGTGGACGGTGAAGCGAAAATAAACCTATTCTAAACCTGAAACTTGTTTTTCTATAATTCTGCAAAACAAGAAGAAAAAAAATCATCCCAAAGACATTCAAACTTTTAAACTAAAATTAAAATAACCCGAACCCCAGAATTTAGAGGCGTTTTTTTTTAATGCCAAAAAAAAAAAAAGAAAAAAAAAAAAGGAAAAAAGAAGAAGAGGGTTTTCTTTTCTAATTACTTTTACTGGGGATTTTTATTTTCCATTTTTGGTCAACATTTTTTCTCGATATTTTGACGAACTCTACAAACCAGTTTTTTTTGAGCTTCCTCCACTTATCACCCTTCTTCTCAACCATCTTTTTGCTGGTGAATTAGGGAATCTCCTCTCGACTTTGAAAAGCCCCCAACTTTTCCCACTCCTTCTTGGTTTCAATTTCCTTCTCTTTCTCTTTAATATTGTTCTTATCTGTTTCATCCTCCCCTTGTTGCGGAGGAACACGAAGGCGAGAAAGAATCTGCGACAATCAGCTATCTTCTTCTCCATTGCTCAAATTTGTCCTCCCCGAGGTTTTTATTCGGGAAAGACAATCGTCAAGAGTGGAGTTCCTAAATCATTATATGCCAGGTATTCGAAATTTCAAATGGGTTTTTCTTGAAATCTAGATCCCACCCTTTACATAGCGACGAGGAATAGCTGCTTGGGATGTGGAACCCTAATGTTCTTATTCCATAAATTCTCGAACTGGGTATCGAGTGAAATTGTTTTTGGTGTTGACAATGATACTTATGCCTGCTAATATTGGGAAGGCAGCTTCAATGAAAACTGGTTTTTGTTTACAATTTTCGTGCGTAGTGTTTTAAGAGCTTACGTAGCTGCAATGAACTGCAAGGAATTTTTTTTTTTTTTTAAATAAAAAAAAACTTTCGTGCAGGGTAATGTGACAAAATTCTCGTTACGGGATGAACAACGAGGTTTTTGAAGCACAGGTATTGGCTGAGAAGTTATCCAAACTCAACAATTCTCAGCAGAGCATTGAGTGTATCCTTTCTCTAATCATTATCTTTTATTTATTTCCTTTTTTGAAAATATTGTATTGCTGATGTAGGACATCTTTTAGATCTTTTATTTTTTTGGTCATCTTTTCTTGTTCTTCGCATTCTTCTCTTTGTCTTCATCAATTGCCCGTTCTATAACACACCTGCCCTTTACAGTTTTTGTTCGGAGATTATTTTCAATATATTTTTGAACCCTATGTTTTTGGTGTTTATAAACATGAATGTCAAAAGAAAAAAAAAAAAATGAAAAGAAAAGAAAAGAAAGGAAAAGAAAAAGCAAAGTGATGACTTTTGTCATTTACCAATTATGTGTGTACGAATTTGAGTTGTGCTAATCTTGATATTGAAGTAACTGGATATGTTATGAGGGTGGTGATTATCTATTAATACTTAATTATTTTTTTTTTCTAAAAACTAATATACTTCAATTTATTTTAATCGAGGTATTGGGGTCTCACTCCTTGCTCATGGTCTATCCTCTCTGATCCTTGGTAGGCTTGCCCACCTCAATGTTAGCTTCAAGAAGCAAGGGGCTTTAAGTTGTTTCGACTTGAGGGCTTGAACTCAGGATCTTGGAAAGTGGCTTAGTAGAACCCTAACAAGTCAACATTAATGTTCAGAGTCGGTCCCAACTTACCTTTTAGGATTCTTTATCGCCTCAACACCTGTGGATCAGATTTTAGCATGGGCTCCAAACCTCAAGAAAGCCGGTGATAACACCAACGCTTAGGTCCAATTTACCTTTCACAATTTGTTTTGTCCAAACTCCTCTCGACTATTACGGTTATGGACCTTTGGTAGGTGTTTACCCAATCAGTCAATCTCCCAGATTCATTTAACTGCTTGCAGGAACACATTTCATACAACCAAATTTCAAGAAATGAAGTGTTACTTCCACGTACTAATTGTACTAGCAATAAGGACTAGTAAGTGTAATTCAAGTTTAGATCAGTAATTTAAACTTTATTAGTGTAGGAGCTAAATGAAGTAGACACAATACTTCATTATAGGGATGAGATTTGTAATTACCCCTCCAAAAAAAAAAAAGAAAAGAAAAGAAGATACATCAATGTACTTAAAAAATAGATTGCACCAATGTAAATAGTAGACAAGTACAAACTTGGATATTTATTAAGGCTCCATCCTATATATTCACTCACTAAACATTAATGAACTTTCGTAGATTGTATTATCCCAGAGAGAGTTGATCGATTCAAATCAGCTTGCCTCAAGGCTTCCTCCAAGTGTTTTTTCCCCAAGCCTTTTGTTGATTTCACGTAACAAGATATATGTCTTAATTGAAATGCATTCATTTATCCTTTGTAATTTCTATTTATGTTTTAGCATTTTGTATTGTTTTTCTCTTTGTTTTTACTTCCTTGTGGAGTTTGTATCTTTTGAGCACTAGTCTTTGTTCATTAGATCAATGAAAAGTTTCGTTTATTGTTCCCATTAAAAAAAAAAAAAAAAAAAAAAAAAGGAAGATAGTTGATGCTAAAGGGTGCGACTCTAGGCCAAGAAGCCTTACATATTGTCTATAAGATTATTGCAAGAGGCTTGTTTGATCTTATGAAGAAAGTTTTACCTTTACGTAAGAGGGTGGAAGTTGCTCAATCCAAAGGCGTTGCGAAAGACTTCACCAATCGGATAAAAGATCAGCAACATTATAAGAGTTAAATAAGAGGCAACAATTTACACCATGTAACAACGAAGAAAATGCCATGATAATAAAACAAATCAAAAGACTTTTCTCTTCCAACAAAAAGATTATTTCTCTCAATCCACGTTGACCAAAGGAAAGCTCTAATGATGTTCAACCATAGATGCCTTTTCTTCCTTTTGAACAGATGCCCCAACAAAATAAAGTATAGGAGGCAAGGTAAGTCTGAAGGAAGAGCCACTGTCCATCAAAGAAGGTTAGGAGTTAAAAGGAGGTGACAATTTACACCATGGTTAGTGAGGAAAATAACCTGATTAGAAAAAAATCAAAGTACATTATTTTCCAACAGAAAGACGATTTCTCTCAATCCATATTGATTAAAGGAAAACTCTTATGATGTGAGCCATTGATACATTTTCTCCCTTTTGAAAGGATGCTACAACAGAATAAAGGATGGAAGGCAAGGTAGGATGGAAGGGAGAGTCACTGTTCACTCAAAGAAGGTTAGGATAGTGCTCCAAAAATGGTTGGCCAAGGGGCAAAATTTATATGGTTTTGTGATTTCCCTCTTTTCTGTGAAGAACACACCAATGCGGAGAGGGCCATAGAGGGCAGCTGACGTTGCAATAACACATGGGTGTTGATGGCTTGGTGAGCAAGCTCTTAGATGAAAAATTTAACCTTCTTAAGGTAGCAATCTGTCCATATGGAGTTGTAGGTAAGAGATATACTAACATCCCTGTTGTTGCCTAGGTCTATGTGGAGAGATTTAGTGGAAAAGTTGTCGTTGCTCTCCAATTTCCATGCTCAAATGTCACTTGAATGGGATAGTTGAGTGTCTTGTAGAAGGTGTGGCTTCCCCATTCTTCAGTCTCTTCATCCTTGAGGGTTGCATCTAAGATGAAGGTCCCAAATACTTCTATCATCATCCCTTCGTTGAGGCATTTTGCTTGGTAGAAATGGAGAAGAGTAAGCTGAATCTTGTAGCCAAAGGACCATGGTAAAACCATAAGTCATTCCTTAATGATATATATTATAATAAGAAACATAACTTTCATTATCAAAGAGAAAGATACAAAAAGAGGGAGAGATGAGATATGCTCGCACAACAACTTACAAAAAAAGGAGCCCAACTAGGATAAATTTGAGTTAGACTATAATTACAAAAGAATTTAGTAGTAGAGGACCAAGAAGAAGCAAAAAGAGTAACCAAACTAAAAAAAAGTCATAGTTTCTTAATCACGAAAGATTCTAGTGTTTCTTTCAAACCACAACCTCCAAAGGAGGGTGAAGATCCCATTGGACCAAAGGATTTTCACCTAAGCATTTAACTGAGGACCTTCAACTAACTGTAGAAGGGCATCTGAATCTTTCTCGGGCCAACACCAGTGCATTTTGAACAAGCTAAACTGTCTCCCCCAACAATTAGCAGCTAAGGGACAAAAGAAAAAAAGGTGAATCATGATTCCTCTCTCTTTTTACAAAGAACACTCCAATTAGGAGTGGGAGCATAATTCAGAAGCATTCTCTGGATTCTACAGTGATGTTGATGCGCCATTTATAATTTTGGAAATCAATTGGTTATATGCCAAGTCTTGGAACTTTAAGGTTCAAGGTCCCTAAGAGGTAAAGAGGGAATTCATTCCCGGTATGGTATTTGGCATCAATATACTTCCTCCTTATAGGCTTATTGCCTCCTTCAAATTTTTATTTTTGGAGGGGGGACTGTCTCCACCAAATGAGGCGAGTACCAATTTGTCCATGTTGCCTCTCCAAAGTAAATTTTAGAGGAGCCATAGTGAAGTCTTTGCCGCATCACTTGGCATGGTAAAATTGAGGTAGAATGAAGATTTCAATGTGGGGAATGAAGATCTTCAAATTAATCCTATTCTGATTTCTTCCCATGAGAAAAATGATGTTGAGAATCTAAGTATGTTCAACTTATCGAGGAAGCATCCAAATTAAATATCAACGGGCACAAGTTTGAAATTTTGGGTATTAATTGTGACAATAGTTGGGTTTCTCACTTAGCAAATCACTTTGAACGTAAGGTGAGCTCATGGCTTGTAACCTACTTGGGTCTCCTTATATACAGTAACTCCTCTTCCCTATCTTTTTGACAACTTATAATGGAAAGGACAGGCAAAACTTCAATCTTGGCTTACTCTTGTATCTGCCACCCTAACCAACCTTCCTGCCTACATTTCCCCCTTCTTTTTTCTAAAGTTGCTGCTCTCCTTGAAAGCTCTTATGAAATTTTCTACGGAGTGGGGTGTGGGAATAGGGGCAAGGAGCTCTCACATCTCCTAAAGTGGAATAAGGCAAGAATGACAAAAAATTTCATTGGAGTGGGGCTTGGCATTATTGATTTGAAGCTTCAGAACGAAACTCTCTTAACCAAATTGGTTTGGAGCTTCTCATGTGAAAAATATGCGTTATGGAGAGAAGTGTTCAATGCTATATTTGGTACCACCTCTTTCAATTTAAAATTGGGAAACCTTTTTAAGGTATCCCTTAGAAGTCCATAGAAGTCTATTCTTAAGCATTGAGATCTTTTTTAGGAGAACATTGCGATCTTCAAAGCTTTTACCTGTTATGAAAAAAATTGCTATTGGGATGATAATTGGGTAGGAGACAACCCTTTAGGGATAATGTTAATTAGACATGGAATCTAGGCCTTAGAAGAGGGATTTGGGATTGCGAACTTTAGCATTAGGTGACCTTATTAGAAGGATCGATTCCTTTAAAATGAGAGCTTGAAATTAAATGGAACCTAGACTTGTTTGACTTGTTCTTGGGAAATTTAAAGCTTCGAAAGGACCATTTGCTATGGACATTGGACTATGACTGAAAACTACAAAGAAAGTTCCCAAATTGGGCCCTCTCCACCTCCATGTGTAGCATATGTTTGGGAGGGAAAAGTCCCTTGACTACCTGTTTCCGTTGCCCTTTTGTGACTAGAGCTTGGAATAGGCTTTTTGAGGAATTTGGCCTTTCGTTTTACTTCCTCTTAAGATGGAAGATTGGATGACTAAATGCTTGAAAAGGGGTTGAGGTTTCGTGGAAAAGCTATGATCTTGTGGTGTTATGCAACCGGATCACTTCTTTGGTCAACTTGGAAAGAAAGGAACCAATGGATCTTCAAATATAAATCATTTAATGTGGATTGTTTTTGGGCTAGTGTAAAATATACATCTTCTTAGGTGAGAGAAATGATAGAATTTTTAAGTGTCAAGAGAGGCTTTCGAGTAATATTTGGTCCCTTGCTAGATTCTATGTTTCTCTTTAGGCTTTTGTGACTAAGTCTTTTTGTAATTATATTCTTAGTCTTCTTTTACTTGATTGGAGCCCTTTTGTGCAGGCTGACTTCCTTTTGTGGATTCCTTTTTTGTATGCCCATGTATTCTTTCATTTGTTTCTTAATGAAAGTGTGGTTTTTCATCAACATATGTATTACACACACTCACATCTCCTTGGTGATGTTCTAACCCCAAGAAGTTCTTTAGTGACTATAACCTGCTAATAAAAAAGAAGAGTGGTTGGTTGTTAATGCTCAATTTGGCCAAGGCTTTTGATTGTGTGGATTGGGGCTTCCTTGAAGAACTGTTCTGGTTAAATGGTTTTCACTATTAGTGGATTCAATGGAATCTGGGTTGTATTAGAAGCCCTAAATATTTAGTCTTTATCAATGGGTGGCTGGGCGTCCTCGTGGAAGAATCTTGGCTAAACGAGGTTTAAGGCAAGGTGATCCACTTTCTCGATTCCTTTTTCTAATTGGAAGTGAGATTTTTGGTGGTTCACTCAAAGTTCATTTCTAAGGGGCTCATGAAGGATTTAGAGTTTGCAAAGACAAAATTCGTGTTTTTCTCCTTCAATTTGCCGATGATACATTATTATTTTGCAAAGATGATGACGACATGTTTGATATACTAGTCCAAACAATGGAGCTATCTGAGTGGTGCTCGAGATAGAAAATCAATTGGGAAGACGATTTTGTGTGGTATTAATATGGATGCTTCAAAAGTTAGTGAAGGTTGAAGCCTTGCCGATGAGTTATTTGGGTATTCCTCTTGGTGGTTATCCAAATCAGAAACTTTTTGGCAACCACTCATAGACAACATTGAGAAAAAACTTGATAAATGGAAGCATTTTCTTTATCTCGTGGTGGTCATCTAACTATCTTCTTACTTAGTTGGAAGCCCCTTCTCTAGTTTTGTGGGCTTGCTTTTTTTTACGCCCCTGTATTCCTTCATTAGTCTTAGGCGAGAAGACCCTCTATCTCCCTTCTTGTTCCTTCTTGTGGTGGACGTTATGAGTAGCATTGTTAAGAAGTGTGTTGAAGGCAATATTTTTATTCCCTTTGAGGTGGGGGAGGACAGGGTGGCTCTAGCTCACCTTCAATTTGCTGATAACACGTAGTTCTTTTGCTTTGGTAATAAGGACTCGTTTTTTGCTTAAAATCATGTTCATGCTGTTTTTAAAGAAGTCTCAGGTTTGAGGATTAACATGGCCCAGGGGGAAGTGTAGTGCCATGGGGTCAATCATGATGAGGAGAGGAGCTTGAAAGGTGGTCGGAGATGGTAGGTTGCGAGATTGGGCGCTCCCTTCTTCCTATCTTGGTCTCCGTTTTGGAAGTAATTCCAAGGCGGTTGCTTTGTGGGACCTGGTGGTGGATAAAGTAAGAAGGAGGTTAGCTTCTTGGAAAAAAGGGTTCTTTAAGGCGGGAGACTTTGTTAAGATCCATTTTATCTAGCATCCCAAGTTGCTTCTTCTCCCTTTTCAGAGCCCTGTGCAAGGTAGGTAGGAGCCTGGATATGTTGATGCATGATTTTCTTTGGGAAGGGGTTGACGAAGGGAAATGCAAGAGTTCGCGTTCGGTTAGGTGGGAAATCATTAAGAAGCCTTTCGAAAAAGGGGTCTTGAGATCGGGAATCTTAGGCTTTGCAACAAGGCTGCATTGGCTAAGTGGTTGTGGCGCTTCTCTTCCGAGCCCAGTTCTCTTTGGCGTAAGATTATAGTTAGCAAATACGACCCTCATCCTTGCGAGTGGTTGACTAAAGGGACTAATGACACTCATGGAAATTTATGGAAGGATATTTTGAAAGAGCTCCCATCTTTTGTGGACTTAGTTCATTGTGTGATGGGGGAGGGGAGGGATACTTACTTTTAGGAGGACAACTAGGTGGGTGAGAGACCTCTTGTGCTATATATCCCAGACTTTTTCATTTGTCGTCTCTTAAAAATCACTTTGCTAATGACTTTCTTGTATGGTCAGGGAGCTCATATTCCTTCTTGTTTGGGTTTCGTTGCTCCCATTCCAATGGTGAGGCGACATATATGGCTTCTCTTCTTTCTTTGCTCAAGAGTCATTCTTTTAGGCGTGAGAGAAGGGATGTGAGAGTTTGGAGAGCCAATCCTTTGGAGGGGTTCTCGTCTAAGTCCTTTCTTCATAGTCTCGTGGACCATTCTCCCTTAGGTGATTCAGTTTTTTCGATCCTTTGGAGGATTAAGATTCCTAGGAAAGTGAGATTCTTTACCTAGCAAGTTTTACATGATCGTGTGAATACGATGAATCGTCTCACCAGGAAGCTTCCCTTGCCCGTTGGACCGTTTTGCTCTATCCTTTGTCGAAAGACGAAGTAAGATCTGGATCATATTCTTTAGTGCTGCGAGTTTGTTAATTTTGTTTGGGAGCGTTTCCTCTAGATGTTTGGCTTTTCGCTTGCTCGCCGAAGGGATGCTAATGCTATGATTGAGGAGTTCCTCCTTAATCCGCTTCATGGGGAGAAGGGTTGCTTTTTGTGGTTCATTGGGGTGTGTGCGGTCTTGTGGGTTTTGTGGGGTGAGCGGAATAGCCGACAAGGACCCTAGTGAGGTTTGGTCCCTTGTCCACTCTCATGTTTCTTTGTGGGCTTCGGTTTTGAAGAACCTTTTGTAACTATTCTATAGGTGTTACTTTACATAGTTGGATCCCCTTCTTGTAGGGGGTGATGTTTTTGTGGGCGAGGTTTTTTTGTATGCTGTGTATTCTTTCATTTTTCTCAATGAAAGCCGTTGTTTTTATAAAAAAAAAAAAAAAAATATCCACGGAAAATTGAGGTTGAGAGTGATTAACTTTGAAGCTTCCTTGTAGGAGAAACGGGGCATTTAAGCTCCCCAAGATCAAAATCCAAAAATCTTGAACAGCAAGAAATTCACAATGCTTTATGAAAATGAACCTGAAGAATCCAATTATGCAAACAACAGCTCCAAATAAAATTCCTTGATAATCCTGATCTTGAACCCAATTGTAAACACACAGCAAACTTCATAAAAAGACCACCAAAATGTATTCTCTAATATATTTAGGACTATATATAAATAAATAACAGTTCCTGCTTGCTTAGTTGTTCCCTGCTACATTCCAAAGCCGGTTTGATTTGGATAAATGTTGTCAAAGCAATTCATTCAGAATTATGGTTGGAAAGAAATCAAACGCATCTTCCGTAATAAGTCTCTCACCGGTTTTTAAGTGTTTTGAATTGGCTCGTTTAAAAGCGTCTACTTGGTGCTCTCTTTCCAAATTATTAGGGGGATTTCTATTCAAGATATTTGCCTTAATAGGTTTTTTATCTCTCATGATTAGTTCTGTATTAGTAGCTCTTTATTATATTTTTCTTTTTTATTTTTTCACCTTGTTTCAAATTTTGTATCTTTGGAGCACTATTCTCTTTTCATTACATCAATAGTTCCAAATAAAATTATAGCATTCTCATGATATCTATGGATTCTTATTGGTTTCCTTTCACTTCCTGGAGTTTCTTTCCTTTGAACATGATTAAACTGTTCTTGGAGAAATCTTGGAACAAAAGTATTATATCAAAACATTTTTGTATCTTTTCATTATTTCGATGAGAAGTTCGAAGAAGATATCCTTGGATTAGAAGGCTTTCTTATAGTCTATCCAATATGAGATCCTCAACATGATCCCTCAAGATGGTGTGTCTTTGGGTTCATCATTCTTGGGTTGAATATATATATTTTTGGTCTAAATATCCGTTTGAGCTTCGTGGGATATGATACCATATTAGATAAACACGATGTTCCATCTCAAAACGAATTAGCAATGAGGGAATAACTCGTCTGCTTATAAATATAGTGAGTTCTCCTCATTTTTCCAATGTGGGATCTTTAAAACCTATGAAATTTAATCAATTTAATAAAAAGAAAAAAGTTCAAGTGGTGGTTATTTTAAAATTGGGCTAACTGTGAGTGGCTGCATTTGGCCAAAGTAAAAAACTGCAAGGTGGCTAACTCTTTAATAGCAACAAAACAAGGTGAGCTTTATTCATTTCCCTTACTTCACTTTTTTTTGTATTTGTTTGTTCCAATATTTCGATGAAAAGGCTCAACATTTTGACTGATTTTTAGACCATGTCATTTTCATTGCTACATCTTGGTGTAGATTGTCCAAATTATTCCAGTCTTATAGTTTTGATTCTCTTCTAATCAATTGGAGATGTCTTTTATAACTTCTCTGGTTTGGGGTTTCTTTCTCCCGTTCTTTTGTAATTTCATACATCAATGAAATTATTTCTTATAAGCGCTTATGCGAGCAACTTCAAAACACTCCATCCACGAGAAGGATTTGTTATGAAAGACTCTATGGTTTCTTTCAAACCATATTTTAGCAAGCAATGCCTTGACCGTGTTGGGTTAACGCGATCAATGCTTTGCTTGCTGAAATATGGTTTGAAAGAAACCAAAAAGTCTTTCATAATAAATTCTTCTCGTGGATGGAGCATTTTGAAGTTGCTCACATGAGCGCTTCTTCATGGTGTTCTTTGTCCAGAACCTTTGAAGATTATTCCATTCAAGACTTGTGCTTAAATTGGCTTCTTCATGGTGTTCTTTGTCCAAAACCTTTGAAGATTATTCCATTCAAGACTTGTGCTTATATTGGCATGCATTTATTTTTCAAGCCTAAGAGAGCACCTTCATTGTAATTTGTTTTTATGTTTGTTTTGTTCATTAGGTTTCTCTACTTGTACTGCTGGATTTCACCATTATTTTGCTTGACCTTGGTAATGAAAGTTTGTTTATTCTGTATCTGGATATGAAGAGGGTGCTAAAGGGGGGTCAACTTAGTTGAGATGTCTGGATGCATCCTCTGATCCCTCTGATCCTATAGTTCTCTTTATCTGTGTATCTCTCTTTGTACTTTTGAGCATTAGTCTCGTTTCATTTTCTTAATGAAGAGGCTTGTTTCTGTTTAAAAAAAAAAGAAATTGTTTCTTATTAAAAAAGAAAAAAGCTTAAGTGGCCTCAAGGTGTTTTTTCATGGAGGGGTGAGGCGTAAGCCTTGAGACAGTATGAAGCTGAAGCCTCATTTTAAATTTAAAAAACAAATATTTTAATCATAAAACATTAAACCTGATGCTGTAGGATTAGGATGCAGGTTAATCTTGGGTAATTTTTTGGTTAATCCCTTTTACTATCTTTTTGTGTTAATTCTATATAAATAGAGAATCTCCCTCTTGTGTACTTCAACTTGATCGTAGTAAAGACACTTGGCTTGGTTCTAGGAGAAAACTCCCCTTTTATTTCTTAGGCTACGTTGAATATCAAGGGAGGTTTTTATAAAACAATCTCATGTGATCAAAGTGCCCCATGAAGAAAGAGAAATTATAGTATTTATTCTCACTGCAGATAAAGTTGTTCATGATTGGAGGAGAAGGAGAAAGGAGGAGGGGGACTTCATTACTAAGCATGGAGGCTGATGATTTTGTGATTGAGACTTTTTTTGATGTTGGCATTAAGCTTGATGATCGATTGCTTCATATTGTCGAACATTTTCATTGCTCTTGTTTTTGGGAACTTTTGATTGAGAGTAGTTGTTGCCTTATGTTCTGTTTCTTTTTTGGCTATAGATTTATTGGATTGTAAGACGTTTCGGATGTGATAACTTTTGTGTTTAGATGGTGCCCTTTTTTGCATTCTTTTTGTGATTTTTTTTGTTGGGTACATACTGAATAAGGAGCCGTTCTTATACTGTATACTCTTTGGAGATTGTTTTATACTCAAATCTATACTCTTTCTTAATTAATTTCTGTTGGTTGGTGCAATTGTTATGAATCTGTTTATCTTTGATATCAAATTAGCTTTATCAAGATGGTGCATTTCCCACCGGAAAAAGGCCAAGCAGATTGTTGAAACATGGGATAAATTGTTCAACTCATCTCAGAAAGAGCAGCGTGTTTCGTTTCTGTATTTGGCGAATGACATTTTGCAGAACAGCAGGCGCAAGGGGAGTGAATTTGTGAATGAATTCTGGAAAGTTCTTCCTGGTGCTCTCAAGTATGTCTATGATCATGGTGATGAAGGTGGAAAGAAAGCAGTTGCCAGACTTGTACGTCTTCTTTTTACTTGTGTAGAAAAAAATGATGGCAATAAATCTTCTTATGTTTTTATTTCTGTAAGCATGTCAGTTAACTCTGGGAACATGTTGCTCAAAAGTAAAACATTTTGCATTTCTGGGTATCTGACTTAAAAATTCTTCTCCTCTACCTCTCCAAAAAAGAAAAAAAAAAAAGGTGAAGAAGAAAAACGAACGAGGGGGGATGGATTCCATTCATCCAGCTTGACAAGTTTGTATCATAAATATTTCTATTAAGGCTTCCCAAACATTGGCATTGGTAATGGTAATAAAACTCTCATTTCTACTTAAGCAAGTCTTTTTATTATGGTGTTCCATGAGTACTGTGGGTGCTCAATTGATGATAATTCCTAAAGCTTGTATCTTAGTTAGGAATGATCTAGTAAATTCTAGATATGTTGGTTGAAAACTTCAGTTTGAAGCATAATATGTGGCCGCTTTTCCCTCCCTTACTGTTTGATTTGTTACTGTTTGATTTGTTATACTAAAAGTGTTTCTATTAATGACAAATTATTATAAAAGAAGACAAAATATTAAACACTATGAAATGATCCTCGAAGTTGGCCACCAAAGGGAGTTGTCGGAGGTGGCCGTCGTCGAAATTGGGTGTCGTAGGTGGTCTTTGCTGGGGTTGGCTGCCAAAGTGATGTCGAGTTAGTCGTCAGAGTTGGTTGCATAGAGGGTTGTCAGAGTTGGTCGCTTAGTTGGTCGCTGGAGGTAGTTGTTGTTGAGTTGGAGGTGGTTATCTCCGAAATTGGGCGTCGGAGGTAGCCTTCGTCGGAGTTGTCCATTGCATTCGAGTCGTCAGAGTTGGTCGTCAGTGGGTGGAGTCAATGGAAGCATTGGAGGGAGGGAGAGACTATTTTAACCATTGAGTTGTAAATAGTTTTGTTGTAGGAAAGGGGGTTTAAAATACCCTTACTCTCTATTACTTTAACACGCCCCAAACGCTTGGGTGAGCTAGGCACTCAACCCACTCCAAGTTGGAGCCCCACATACCCTTTCAATGTTCTTCTATTTATTTCTCTATTTTAGACTTTGCTATTTATATTTAAATGTTGTTTATCAAATTGGAATTGATAATACATGATGATTTTGATATGTGTTCTGTTTCACAAGTTAACAACCTTGTCCAAGACAACCCGAAAATAACAACACCCAAAACCTCTGACATACCAAGATGAACCACGGATTGCAGGACAATCATTATAGACTAGTGAAACACCAACTCATGGTCTTATATACTTGTCAATGTAAGACTGAAGAAAAATTTGTGTTACTTGATGTCGATTGACAAGATTTGATTTCACATTCTCTTCCTTATATTGGTGGATGTTCTAAGAAATTGTTGATCATGTGACATTGGTTGATCTTGGAAAATTTAGTTGGATTGGGATATCCTAATAAGCCTTACCCTTAGGGAAGATACTATACACTAGTTGGAAATTGGGTAGTGTTATCATATAGTTGTCTTATAGGTCTTTGGGAAGATTTTATGTTTACAAGATTCTTAAGAGATCTTATTTTTAATTCTTAAGCTAATTTTAGGAGGTGGTCAAGAAGTTTGTGGACCTTGGGGGATATTTTTTGAAACCATTTGAATCGATATGTATTAGAAATTTACCTCTTGTCTTGGTTCAATTATTCTACAAAACCACATGGAGAATTGAGAAAGTTAATTAGCTCAAACGAAAAACACTCAAGCCAAAGAAGGAATTATATATTATTGAGGGTTTTTAAATTTCAATATTAACAAAAACGCTCAAGCCGAAGAAGGAATTATATATTATTGAGGGTTTTTAAATTTCAATATTAACAAAAACACGTGAGCCAAAGAAGGAATTATACTGATCATTTTTGTGTCGCCGGTGGTTTCTTTTGCCGAAGAAGGAATTATATATTATTGAGGGTTTTTAAATTTCAATATTAATAAAAATTTCAACCTTGGGGGATTAAGCATTGGATAGGTAATTTAAGGGTGCAAAACAAGGTCTTGTAGGCTAAATGGTTATTGTGTTTCCATCATGAATCTGACACCTTATGGCACAAAGTCAACGTAAGCAAGTATGGTCCTCACCGGTATACGTGGACCTTGGGCAGGTTTGAAGGTTCTTAAAGAAACTCTTGGAAATATATTTCTATTGAGCTCTCTTACCTTTGTCACTTTGTTGATGAGAGGGATATCTACTTTTGAGAGGATAGACTCATTTGTTCTTTTCAAACTCCTTCATTCAAAAGGTCACTCGAGTTTCCTTCATGTAAATTTTCTTTAATTAACTCTTATCAAATTCCCCAAGTTCTCCTCCCTTCTCCATGGTTGAAGCTTGTGGAGAAGATCTTTTTCTTATGGCCGTTGGTTAAAAAGAATGGTTCGAGTCTTCATTGTCGTGTTTAGTTTCTAATTTTTTGGTTGCTAGTGAAGAGTTTGCTGCTTACAAATCTGGCTTCGGCTTTCTTTTCTTGTTTTGGAATGATACTTGGTTGAGTCTTCCTCGTGTATTTGGGGTTGCTCATTTGACAAGTGTTTTGGCTGCATCCCTTTGGTTTGGAGATTCTATGCCTTGGGGTTTTAGAAGGCTTAAAGATGCGTATTTGTGTATCTTCAGCAGCTACTTCATGTTTAATCAAGTTCAAAGATGGGGGTTCTTCCTATTTTAAGTTGTTGGTAGCTGGAGTCGTCTGGGAAGTTGCCTTCTACCTAAGATATTTGTATTTTCCCTTTTCAAGTTATAGTTTTGATTTGGGGGGTATTTTTCTCTTACGTGCAATAACTGGAAAGTTTTATTTCCTTTAAAAAAAAAAAAAAAAAAACTTTTGAGAGAATAGACTCATCTGTTTTGTGTTTTCCCATTTATATTAGTTATCCTCTATGAGGAACCATTCAGAGGCTATTATCCTTTCTCACTTTGGGATCTATCTTTCGCCTTTGTTGGGGTTTTGTCATCTGTTATCCAATAGGGTAACAACAATTATTTTTGGCTCTTTTGTCTTCAATTAGACAGTTTTGCTTTATTCGTGTGAGAAGAGATGTTCGCCTTAAAGACTTTTCTTATAGTTCCTTCTTTCACCATATGATATGTCCATACCCTTCTAGCGGTCATGTCTTTCCTTACTATAGAAAGTGAAAAATCTCACGAACATTAATTTTTTGTGTGGCAAGTCATGCATGGAAGAGTAAAAACTTGGATTAGATTTTGGGGAAGATGTCCCTATGTAGCCTAAGAGGTTAAAGGAGATAATTTTCCCAAAATCAAATAAAAAACTTTGTTATTTATCAGAAGTAGTTAATACATGAGGATGCTTATAGTCTTCTTTCCTTCGTAATGAATAGTCTTGTTTCTGTTTAAAAAAAAAAAAAAACATGAGAATGCTTATAGTGCTATTGTTCTTTCATGGTCAATCTTTAATTTTGTATTGGGTTGTGGATGCTTATAGTGCTATTGTTGTTTTTTTTTCTTTTATTTTTGTTTCCTTGTAATTTTGAGCGTTAGTCTCTTTTCATCATATCAATGAAAAGTTTTATTTCTTTTCAAAGAAAAAACCCTAGAACTATAGTATTTCTAATTCAAATCCCTTTTTGTTACCGTGTTTATTGCTTACTATTTCCTACTCATCATCTTTTTTCCTCTTTGTTATAGTGTTTACTATTCCTACCTAGATTAAACTAGTCTGCACCCTAAACACAAACTATTATGTCCTGGACTAAAATATTATGTGCCTTAAACACAAAGTATTATAAGCTACATACTAATACTCACCTTCGCGTCCCAAGTCCCCTTAGGTCTTATTTTACTTGATCAAAGCCTATTTTATCAATTTGACTTCTTTTCTCTGTGAGCTTTATTTTTGTTTGTCCTTGTATTTTTTTCATTTTTTTTCAATGAAAATTTGATTTCATTAAAAAAAAAAAAAGAACCACCCGCATTGAAAAATGTTTTCGAGAAGGATGCCGATGAGATTTTCAAAGAGGATGCTTGAATGGATGATGTTTGTGTTAGTAGTTTTACTTTTGACATTTGATCCAAGCTTGAGAGTTGATGAAGAGTCTTTTGGAGATGGTTTAAATCTTCTTTTCCGTAATGAGCAATCTGGTTTGGAAGATAGAGCTTGGGTTATCTAAGGGTCGTCCCCATTAGGAGATTTCTTTGTTTTCCCTCTATTGCATCGGATTAAGATGTTTTTGCATTATTTTGAAGCATGCAGCATCACTCTCTAAGAAATAAAGCCTAAGAGTTTGTGTTAGTTATGGAGGAGCTTTCTTCATGGATTAAAATGTTGCTCTTCTTTTGCGTTGGTGGTGTTTTGAGTTAGGCTTTTCATTTGCATCTTGTTTTAGGATGATTTTTGCGACTTTTCAGGCTGTTTTTAAAGGAATACATGGTTCATGCCTTAGGTTTGGGGAGCCTTTCTTTGCCTGTTTGGTTGGTTGTATTTTTTTTTGTTTCTTTTTTAAATCTTCTATAGCCAATTGGGAGTTTGTTTAATTGAACTTTTGTGTTCTTTTCATCTCTAAATGAAAACTAGTTTCTTGTTCCAGAAACACAATGTCTCGCTACAAATGTGTTGGTTGCATAGTCCATGTGCATTATTTCAATTTGCTTTGTTAAATACTGGTTGCACATAACTGTGACTTTGACGTACAAATTTCGATTTCTTTTTCATGAAAAAGCATGTTATATTTTGATAGACATACTAATGAAAGTTAATACACTTTCTTTTTGGGTTACAGATCACTGTAGATTGACATTTCCTTCTAAATCATCCTCCTTTCGTGCATTTTTGTTTTTGTTTTTGTTTTGTCTTGTTTTGTTTTGCTTGAAATCCACAAGCCTTGTAATGTTGATTTAAATTGTAATAGTAAGATTGACCAGTTCCTCCCTTCCCCTCTTGTTATGAAAGTATCTCGAGGGTTATTTTTTAAGTTGGGATTTCATTTGTCTCACTCAATTTTTTCTCCCTTGTTTCCCTTCATGGGAGTTGGTTTGTTAAGGTTAACATTTGGGAAGAAAGGAAGGTTTTTGGTTCTCGCGGTCAGAGTCTTAAGGATGAAATGCTTGGTAAAATTCCACCTCCAACTCAATTACCCAGCAGCAATGGGAAGAGTTCAAATCCTATAAAGATAGTGAAGAGGGATGCCCACTCTGTGAGAATTGTAAGAGCTTAGCTGTGGTAGCAACGGACTATTGCAATTTCCATTTTATTTCTTGTGTTATGACTCCTATATCTTTATTGCTTAACTCTAGAAACTGGCTGTTGGAGGTGTTCCAGAAAAGATTCTTACTGCATTTCAATCTGTACTTGATGAACATCTGAATGAAGATGCTGCTCTGAACAACTGTAGTTCTGCTACTCATCATCTGAATCAAATTGAGGAAGACTTAAATGCTTCCTTAGCTCAAGGTATAACGTCATTTACTATAGTCATCTCGTGCAATTTAAGTTTAAGATGTTGTTGTGAAGTAAAGCTCTGCATTATAAGGATTTTCTTTTGTTAGAAGTGCTAGTCATGCAATATAGACTTTTGATTGAAGTTTCAACATCCATGGAGAATCTAATCTATTAGCTAGATCATGTGGATTCTCATCGAGGATGTTATTATGACAGGGACCTTATATACTTCAGATAATCAAGTATTTATGTTTGTAAACGATGTGCTATTAAAGAATATTTATGATACATTGAATTTATTCTTTTTCATTAATCAATGAGAATTTTCCATTTTTTTCTTCTTAAAAAAAAGATCTGCTTATTAAAGTGACTTGAAAGTTTCTCCTAGTTCATTGGCTATGAGAAAATTTTGGTGATGGGCCTTTCTTTGTTATTTATTTATTTTTTATTCTTTTCCTTGTACTGCAATCGACAGTGTTGGGCTTTGCTGCGTAGAATATCGGGTCAAATGGAATTGAGAATTTGTACCAATACATAGATTTGTGTACTCAATATCAGTGTTTTAAGATGCATCCTGGGCACTAGGTAACTTGAGGGTGCCCAACTTTTCTAATGCCTAGGTAGGTAAAAGTTTATATTTTAAACAAAGCTGTTCCTATAACCGTTTCCTTCTTTTTTTTTTTTTTTGAAAAGGAAACGGTCTCTTTCATTGATGAAATAAAATGAGACAAGGCTCATTCTACAATTGTTCAATGACCATACAAAGATGATATTAAAGCTTATCACAATAGGAACGGAAAAAAAAGGATCAGAGGGAGCACCCGGACATCTCAACTAGGTTGACACCCCCTTAGCACCCACATCACTTCCTTAACATTATTGGACTAAAACCGACCACCGAAAGTTAGAAGTACTAAAAGTACAAATTCAGCTTACAATAAGAAACAATTAAAGGGGAAATTCTAGTAATGCGGGTTAATGAAAGCTTTCCAGTTGAGATGGAGATCTGACAGTGAGTAGTCTTGAAAAGCCTTTGATAAGGAACACCAAGATGATGCATTTAGTCTAGCCAACTCAAAACGATCGATCCAAGGGGAGGCTTTGTCATGGAAAACCCTCTGATTTCTTTCAAACCAAATTTCTGAGAGAATGGCTTTGACCGCATTGCACCGTAGAAGTTTTGACCCCTTTTTCAAAGCTGGACCAGCCAATAATTGCTGCAAATTGTTGCTGAAGTGACCATCGAAAACCCAACAAACTTGGAAGATATTAAATAGCCGAAACCAGCAATTTATTGTGTAACTACAGCAGATGAAGAAATGCTGCAGGTCTTCTTTATTAGTTAAACATAAGGGGCACATGTGGGGTGATAAAGAATCGGAGGGGAGCCTTTTTTGAAGAATGGCAGCACAATTTAATGATCCAAAAATCATTATCCATACTGTGATATTGATTCTTCGGGGGCTTTTGGTGTGCCAAAGGGAATTTTCCAGCTCTTTCTCGATTGGGGAAGCCTTTGAAAGATGCTTAGTTAGAGACTTAATTGAAAAAATCCCATTAGGTTCCAGTAACCAAGATTTTCTATCCGGCCTTTCTACCACTGATTTATTAACTATTGCTGCTGAGAGTTGCTGGAAATCAGAAATTTCTTCATCTTTTAACAACCTTCTGAAAGAGATATCCCATGAGGAGGTGATGGGATCCCAAAAATCTGCCACTGAACCATTAGGTTTGCCTGCTATCTCGAAAAGATTTGGGAATTTAGAGCTTAGGGGTAATTTATCAATCCATGGGTCCTGCCAAAATGATACCTCTGCTTCCATTTCCAACTTTAAATTCAGCCAAAACCTCCACTTTTAGCCACTGTTTAGAGATGCTTGTCCAAGGACTTCTCAAGCTTCCATTTCCTTTGCCATTTGTATGCCAATCAAAGCATCCTTTTCCATGAATACTCCTGATGACTAAACACCAAAGAGCGTCTGATTCTCTTGTGAAAACGCCATCCCCGTTTTGCAAGCAATGCACAACATTTTTCAATCTCACGTTTCCAAGACCGAGACCCCCATCTTTCAAGTCAAGTCTTTTGTAACAAGCTCCCATTTGGCCAAGTGGTTCAACTTACCTCCTTTGGGACCCTCCTAAAAGAAGTTTCTCATTGATCTTTCTATCGAAGAAGCTATCTTTTTCGTCATTAAAAATAATGGCATGTAATATGTAGGGAGATTGGAAAGCACTGAATTACATAAAGTCAGTCTACCTCCTTTTGGACAGATTGTATCTCTTCCACTTATCCAATTTTCCTTGGATTTTATCAAGGATAGGTTGCCAAAATGATAATTTTTTTGGATATCCCCCTAGTGGAAGACCGAGGTACATGATTGGTAAAAATTCGACCTTGCAATTCAGCCTGGCAGCAGCCATAATCACTTCATTTTCCTCAATATTGACTCCACACAAAGCAGATTTTTCCCAATTAACCTTCTAACCGGAACACCATTCAAAGAGCTCTATAATTTTGTGCAAGTTTTCTAACATTTCTTCATCATATTTGCAAAATATTAGGGTGTCTATTACCGTTTCCTTCTTCAAAAAAAAAAAAAAAAAGAAGCTATTCCTAATTTTTTGAAATGGAAACAAAACTTTTCATTGAATTAATAAAATGAGTCTAATGCTCAAAGTACAATGAAACAGACAAAGAAAAGAGAAAATACAACTTAAAAAATGGAGCAACAAGAACAAAATGAAAGATAAGAGACCAATCCTATATTTTAAAAAACCTTTATTATATAATTTTTTATTATTTTTTTAAAAAATAAAATTAGTTTCCCTAAAGACTTCATATTTTAAAAATATCTTTAAAAACTCTCATTTCTTTAAGTTTTCATTATCTCATCATGTATAGCTATATTTTATACATACAAGTCTTTTAATTATATTTCTGTTTTCCTCTTGAAGAAAATCAAATCACTTTTTTTTTTTTTATGCTTAGTATTTAAAAGATAACAGATTTCAAAGGCCCTTCCCAATTTTCTCAAGTTTCTCAAGATCGTAGTAAAAGTCAATAAAGGGATCTGTCTTGTTAGGTCTATGAAAAGTTTATGTTCATAGTTGTTTTCTGTATGTGTGTATTTGTTGTTCTGTACTTTTCTTTTATGTTCATAGTTGTTCTTTACATGGGTGTCTTTTATTTATGTGCAACTCCTTATTCCTTGAAGCCATAAGATCCACTTTTGAGCTAACATCAATAGACGAAGGTAGATTAGACAAGTCAATAGTTAGACTAGATGAGGTAGCTTAGTATAAATGATTTCAAATGGTGACTTCCATGTTTGCCACCTTTGTTTGTCAGATTCAATCTTGAGGTGACTGTTTCAGTTCATAAAAGGACTTTTTGAGTTTACATACATTTCCTCTAGTATGTCTATCTCGAGGTGATGTCTAAGTATTTCTTTTGAGCATATGTACTTGTTGTTTCCGTGTACTTTGAGCATTAATCTCTTTAAATTTTTTCAATGAAAAGTTTCATTCCCATTTTTTTAAAAAAAGCATAAAATAAATCAAGTTGAAATAATGGCCAATCTAGATGTGTAGAAATAGAGAAGAATACTCCAATTATATTTAGCTTGGCAACTGGGGCAAAGGTTTCGTGATAGTCAATTCCACAAGCTTGGCCTCTTGGTGATCCTTTGGTCACAAGACGAGCTTTGAATCCCTCTATATTGCCATCTGGTTCATGTTTGTTTGAAATCCATTTGCATCCAATTGTGATTAGAATCAGTGAAGAAGTGGCAAACGTATTATCATGGAAATCAACAAATGCAGGAAGAGAAAATATTAGAATTGCTTGGCCAAGAAGAATCCAGAGCAAAATCAGTCGATACCCCTTCATTAGAGATGGATATGAGAATCTCTCTAAAGGCTGATTTGATGAGCATTTATAGAGCATAAGAAAGGAATCTTATACAAAAAAGAGAAGAAACCTGATTTTTGAATTACTAAATAACCAAGGCACTCCAACAAATTCCTAAAGGGGAAGATCGAAGCCTTAATCATTGACTATTATAAAGCCTTATATTCAAAGGTGCCTAGTGCAGGTTCCTTTCCAAGCAATTTGGAATGGCAAGTGGTCTTAGATGCGCAAAATAGTCGGCTGGTTTCAGGCTTCACAAATGGGGAAATCAGAAAAGCTCTAGAAGGGTTGGGGAAGAACAAAGCAACCGGGGCCAGACGGTTTTGCAGCAGAATTTCTTTTAAAATTTTGGGAGAAGCTCAAGGTTCATTTCATTAGCCTCTTCAATGAAATCAAATGGTAGGCTGAATTATTGTGTTAGGAGAACTTTATATGTTTGATTAAAAAGAAAAAAGATGCAATTATGACTAAAGACTTCCACCCAATAAGTCTTAGAACATTAGTGTACAAAGTAATAGCCAAAGTACTCGCCGAAAGATTGAAGAGAGTCATGCCAAGTAATTGCTCCAACTCAAAGTGCTTTCATTGAGGGTCACCAAATTCTAGATCCAATTCTCATAGCAAACGAGATAGTGGAAGAAGATAGATGCAAAAAGAAGAAAGGATAGCTTCTCAAACTTGATTTGGAAAATGCCTTTGATAGAGTTGATTGGACCTTCTTGGACAAGGTTTTAAAAGAAAAGAAATTTGATCCTAGATTGATATCGTGGATCTTGGGTTGCATTAAAAACCCTAAGTACTCAATTTTCATTAATAGGCGGCCAAGAAGGAGGATTATGGCAACTAGAGGAATTTGGCAAGGTGACACTCTTTCTCGTTTCATTTTTCTATTAATAAGTGAAGTATCGAGCAGCCTCATATCTAAACTACACAAGCAAAAGAAGTTTGAAGGGTTTACTGTTGGAAGAGATAGAGTTCGCGTTCCATTGCTCCAATTCGCGGATATCACACTAATTTTTTGCAAATATGATGGGGAGATGCTAGAGAACTTGCGCAAAACCATAGAGTTATTTGAATTGTGCTTCGGTCAGAAGGTTAGTTGGGATAAATCAGCCTTGTGTGAAATCAATAAAGAAGTCAATGAAGTGTGCTCGGTTGCTGCCATGCTGAATTGCAAGGTCGAAAAATTGCCTATAATGTACCTCGGTCTTCCATTAGGCAGGTACCCTAAAAAGGAATCATCATTCTGGTAGCCTACCCTTGACAAAATTCAAGGAAAACTGAATAAGTGGAAGAGATTTAACCTGTCTAGAGGTGGTAGATTGACATTATGCAAATCAGTACTCTTTAATCTTCCCACATATTATATGTCAATATTTTTTATGCCGGAAAAGATAGTCTCTTCACTAGAAAGATCAATGAGAAACTTCTTTTGGGAAGGTCATAAAGGAGGTCAATTAAATCACTTGGTCAAATGGGAGTTAGCTACAAAAGACCAAAAAGATGGTGGCCTCGCCTTGGGAAGTTTGAAAATAAGAAATGTAACCTTGCTTTCAAAATGGGGGTGGCGGTTCACAAGAGAATCAGAAGCTCTTTGGTGTATGTTCATAAAGAGTATTCATGGTAGTGGCCGCTTCAATTGGCATACAAACGGAAAAGGGAACGGTAGCTTGAGAAGTCCTTGGACAAATATCTCAAAACATTGGTTAAAAGTGGAAGCTTTGGCTGAGTTTAATGTTGGAAATGGGTGTAGAATATGTTTTGGCTAGACCCATAGATTGATAAATTTTCCCTAAGCTCAAGGTTCCCAAAGCTCTTCAAGTTAGCAGCCAATTCTAATGGTACAGTGGCAGATTTTTGGGATCCAATTACATCCTCATGGGATATTTCATTCAGAAGATTGCTAAAAGACGAAGAAATCTTAGATTTTCAGCACCTCACAGCAGTAATTGCAAACAAATTAGTGTTAGAGGGGTCGAATAGAAGGTCTTGGTCTTTGGAACCAAATTGAATTTTTTCAGTTAAATCCCTAGCCAAGCATCTATCATTGGCCTCCCCAATCGATCATGAGTTGGAAAAAAGCCTTTGGCATACCAAAAGCCCCTGAAGAGTTAATATCACGGTATGGTTAATGATCTTGGATCATTAAATTGTGCTGTAGTTCTACAGAAAAAGCTCCCCTCATATTCCCTATCACCCCACACTTGCCCTTTATGCTTAGCTAACCAAGAGGAGTTGTAGCACCTTTTCTTTGGTTGTAACTACATGGTAAAATGTTGGCATTGGCTATTTAGTATCTTCCATGTTTGCTGGGTCTTCGACAGAAATTTCAGCAGCGATGTGCAGCAGTTAGTGGCTGGTCCAGCTTTGAAAAAGGGGCCTCAACTACTGTGGAGCAATGCGGTTAAAGCCATTCTATCTGAAATTTGGTTGGAAAGAAATCAGAGGGTGTTCTATGATAAAGTCTCCCCATGGATTGATCGTTTTGAGTTTGCTAGATTAAATGCTTCCTCATGGTGCAATCTTTCAAGACTACTCAATCTCGGAATTCAACTTGAATTGGTAGGCATTTATTGATCCTCATTATCAGAGTTTCTCCTTTCTATGGTTCTTATCGAGATCAAAGTTGTAATCTTTTGTACTCATTTTATCTTTCGATTGTTGATTTTTGTTTTTTTTGTTTTTCGAAAGTGATGTGGGTGCTAAGGGGGTGTCAACCTAGTTGAGATACCTGGGTGCACCTTCTGATCCCAATTTTGTTCTCATGTGTTGTGCTTATTTATCTTGCTCTGTATTGAAAATTGATCTGTTGTAACATGAGCTTTGTTCCATTTCATTTTATCAATGAAAGAGAATGTTTTTTTAAAAAAATAAAAATAAAAAATCCAATTGTGCACTTGTTTGAGGGCAAATTTGTAAGTACCCATGTCCCATTTTTCTTCAGAGCCTACAACTTCTCTAAAGTAGCTGCTTTCCACTCAAGTTTTTGTAATGCCTTCTTGAAAGGGTTTGGAGTTTGTACTTAATCTAGCGATGTCACAAATGCTCTAAAATATGGTGACAGATTAGTAAGGATGTTGAGTACATGAGCGAACACCTTTTCTTACAGTAATAGGTTTGCCCTTATCATCTTTTGACGTCGCGTGTACTGTTTCATAGACATTGAAATTTTGATTTAGATTTGGGCTTTGCTGAACTTGTGGAGATTGTATTTCCTTCCGCTCAAGTTGTCTTGCTCTTTGCAAGTAAGCTTGCAGTTCAGGCCTAAATTACATATGGGAGTTTCCTCAGAAGAAGGTATAGGAGAATTTTCAAAGGATGAGATTAAAGGAAAGTTAGGAATACAGTCCCAATTTTGTGGCTCAAGACCATAATGTTCCCCCTGAATTGCAAAATCGGAAAATATGACTGTTATTCAAAGAATGTGACGTCCATAGTGTGAAAGAACTGGTGACATTACCATTAGTAGAACATTGACATTCATGTGTTTCAAATAAATCCTATTGTTACGAGAAGCTATAACGTGGTGTAGTAAGTTGTACCAAATGCATCTTGTTTGAGATCTTGGAGAGTACTCTCGATCTTAAAAAGTTCAACAGTGCTTTCCTTATTTGAGAAAGTATCTTGAGCAGCATCCCAAATTTCTTTGGCAGTTGAATATAGGTAAAAAATTCTCCCCGATCTCAATAGACATGGACTTGATCAACCAACTCACAACTTGACTGTTCCCTATCCCTCCATTTGGAAAATTTTGGATCGTCGAGTTTAGGCAATGTTGCTTTACATGTGATGTAGTCTTCTTGTCTGCAACTATATGAACATCATCACAAATTAGGACCACTGAAGATAGTTGGGCCTTGAGTTGATGACATTTTATTTAAGTATTGTTGCTCTGGGTGAAGGGCAAACTGGTAACTTGAGATTCTAATCTTGACATTGGTACAAGAGAGGAAAAAAAGCTTTATTAGTTTCTAAACAACGGTGGCAGGGGTGTTTGGGGATGATGGCGACGATGGTGGCTGTCAACGTCGAAGGAAACCATAAAAGGGGGGGGGGGGGATTGCGTGGAGGTTGCAACAATGAAGACTTCGTGCAGACTTGTAGAGACGACGGCGTCAATGGTGACTTCGAGCGAGTAGAGATGGGATGCAAAGCTACTGTCATGGGGAAGGGCTCGAGATTTGGAGGTCTGCCATTTGCGATTTTTGAATGTCAATGACTATGATGCTTGAGACAGTTGCCTATCAAACTGCTAAGATTTTTGATGATGCTTGACTTTTTCTGAGGAAGAAGGCAGTCTGGCAACATTGGTTTGGATTCTGGCAACGAGATTTGGGTTTTTTGGAAAAGAAATCAAATCTTTGATACGATGAAGCCAGGTATAGGCAAATATATATATATTTTTTTCTTATTAGTCCTTGAGGGATGAGAAAAACTCGATATATACAAGAGGATTATCAAATCATATATGCTGGAATTAAGCTATCAATCTAAACCTATATAGAAAAGATAAATTACAATATACAAGGAAGTGGAGTTTAATCCATTAAACCCTATGTTCGAATTTCTTCTACCATCGCGGATTAAGCCTCACTTTTCCAGATGTCCATATGTATCCTCTGAAAAAAAGAATTTGTTTATGATTCAGACCAAATCGGAAGCTCGCCGGAAGTTGTCCTCTGTTTTGATCCTGGGTTCTCCTCACGAGACAAGGAAACCCAAGATCAGATTAATGTGAATATGATTGAAGTTAAGGAGGATGAACATTCAATGTCGAAAAGATCAATTGGTCGTTCGAAGCCCGAGCCACCTAAAGAGGGGCGTTTCAAATCCCCGCCAAACAAGTCAGTTTTTAAAATTCTGCCGCTCGACAAGCCGCCCAAAGAAGCCCAACGGTCACCTTCATTTACTTACTTTCTCGGCTCTGATTCCAACAACAGTGATAATACGCCCGCTCGTAGCCCAAAGGAAAAACACTCCAACTCTTTCATTTATACCTCTATCAGAATTCTGTTTTCTGTTGCAGTTAATTTTAATTAGCCGCTTGATCAGGTTGATGTTAATAATTCCTTTCTCAATGGAGATCTTGAAGAAGAGGTAATTATGGACTTGTCACCCGACTTTGAAGCAGATCTTTGGGTTAACAAAGTATGCAAGTTAAAGAAGTCATTATATGGCCTTAAACAGTCTTCTAAAGCTTGGTTTGAACGTTTTGGAAAGGCAGTCACGAGCTATGGATTCAACCAAAGTCAAGGCCATCACACTATGTTTTATAAGCATACTGGAAATGACAAGGTTGTTGTGTTGATAATATATGTTGATGATATTATGCTTATAGGTAATGATGAGACAAGAATGACTATTGTGAAGAAGAAATTGGCAAATGATTTCTAAATCTAAGACCTGGGATCATTAAAATACTTTCTAAGTATGGAGTTTGCTAGGTCTAAAAGTGGCATTCTTGTACAGAGAAAATTGTGGATGTATTAACCAAAGGTCTTCCTAAGAGGCAATTCAACAAGTTGATCGACAAGTTGGCCATGAATGATATCTTCAAACCAGCTTGAGGGGGAGTGTTGATTATTTCCTTTTGTGTTGATATTTTCATTGTATTTATTGTGGAATATTTACTGTATTTTTTTTCTGTGCTGTATATTTATTACAAATAAAATCATTTATTTATCAAAGATGAATAAGAGAGAAAAAATACTTTTAGCAAAACCTAGCTACCAAAAAGGTATTTTCCCCTCTAAAAGATTGGATTAAGAAGAAGAAAAAAAAAATCTCATTTTAGAACTGTCAAGTGTCAATTTATTCATCAACGGAAACATCTAGAAAACAAAAAAGTGAGTGTAAGTACTCCACAAGCATTTTTTTAATTAATATTATTATTACAACAAGAATTTAAAATCAACTTCGTGTACAACAATTTTTTGTTTTTAAAGCTCAATTAAAGTTCTAGCTAAGGGTTTTATAGATGAGTGGGCTAGCTCTGTTTCTTTTTTCATCGCGTTGACTTGTATCTCAGTAAGCAAGTTGCAAATGTTCTTATAGTAGGACTGAACTCGAAGTTTGGGTGGTTGAATCAAGCATTTGAGCTAAGATAAGATTTGAGAGTTGTTAAGTATAAAGAGTTGCCTATCATGCTTTATTACGAAAATGTAATGTACTCTTTTTATGACAGGATTATAAAAATAGAAATTGATGGGCACTTCATGAAAGAAATGCTTTATAGTGGAGTCATTACCAGTTATTCCATCAAATAAACAGGTGGCTGAATTTTCATGGAAGGATTGCAAAGATTCTACCTTAGTAGCCTTAGTGAGCAAGTTAAGAATGAATGATAGAAATCTTCAATCCAACTTGTGTTCCACATTGGCCAAGTCAATGGGACATCTTCCTATATTTTTATTGCACCTAAACTCTAATTTTAGTCCATACATATCTTATAAAACACCTTTTCTCTCGATAGATTGTAATTCAGTGGTCATTCTATTCTCTGGCTTATTTTTTTTTCTGGTATATGGAATTCCCCCTGCTATATTTTTATATTTGTGTTGTGAGACCTTATTCCTTGAAACGTACTATAAGAGCAGTTTTCTTTGTACTTTCCTTCCAAACTAGGAACTCAACCAAGGTCTGCTTTGCTGGACGACCTTCAAGAGCAGGAAAATGTAATTCAAGAATGTATTAGACAACTCGAAAGTGTTGAGGCAACTAGGGCCTCTTTGGTTTCCTTGCTTGTAGAAGCGCTTCAGGACCAAGTAACTTTCCTTCGGCCTTTTTTATTTCCTCCAATAATATAACCCGATTGTAAATCTCCTCTATATTGTTGAGATACTTTCACTATAAAGTTGATTTCTCTTTGGAAAATTACAGGAATCAAAGCTGGAACTAGTTCGCAATCAGTTGCAGGTAAAATCATCCGCTTTGTTTTGTTTTGTTTTGGAAGTAGCAAGGTCTGGGATCACCTGTTGGCTTGAAGTAGTTTTGAAGGTGGATCGATATGTCCTTTATACCTTGAATCATTGAAATTTGTTATAAGATATTTGGATATGTCAAAACATTGAACTTTTGTACACCTAGAAACACTTAAATCAGAGTAAGAGATTTATATAATTCTTTCATTGTGGACACGTGGTGGAGTGGACACAGACACCCTTGAGCAAGTGAACACAATAATACTGTAACTAGAAACGTAAAGGAGAAAAATCAGACTGAATGAACTTGTTTGAAGTGCATAATTATGTGGGCACATTTGATTTTGGCGTTCTTCATAAGTTTGATGTAAGATATTTGATTATTAAGAAAACTGACAAACAATAGTGAAAACTTAAACTGTTAATCTTTTGAATTCGCTTCAAGACAGGATGGCTAGTTACCAATCTTGGGATGAAAGCCCTTGTAGTTTTTGGCCTTAAATGTTCTTTGTTATCATTTAGATATTAGTGGTTGACCAACAATGTTAATAAGGGGAAAGACATCGGTGAAAATCATTCATATTTTTCACTAATGTAAATTCATGTATGGAACTTTATGCTTGATTGGCTGTATGCTTAATTTCAATGCTATAGTCTGTATCTGGCTGAAGAAAGAAACGAAGCTATTGCTTGCCTCACGTCCACTAGCATCACAACTTATCTACTCGTTCATGTGGTATGAATGAGTTTCAATGTCAATATTACAGTTCAAACAAGTAGCGGCTCAATGATTTGGGAAATCTACTTTTAGTTTCTTTTCTCACAGCGATCATGGAAACATTTTATGTCAATTTGCTCAGTCATTGCTAACCTATTTTAGGCTGTAGTAATTAAATTGTACCGTAATTTTCTATTGTCTGAACCTACATCAAGAATTTAGTGTGGGTCATGCCTAATGCAGTTTTTAGACACTATTATTAGGAAAATTTCTGCACTATGCATTTTCTAATGAGAGAGGGAGGGAGATAGAGCACTAGGTTGTATACGCTATTTGCTCATTTCCACGCAGCATATCAACTAGAGGGAGAGAGCACTTGGTTTTTGAGTATGTATGAACAAAACCCTCTCGGGCGTGCGCCTAAGCTGAAGACACAGGTCTCCCCAAGGCTCAAAGTCTGAGCCCTTGGGGTTTTTTCATTCTTTTTAAAAAATAGTAATAATTAGGGTTTTCCTTTTTTATTAATTAAAAAAATCGAATTTATCAAGTCTAAATGCAAAATTTCTTCTGTTCATGGGGTATTTTCTTTTCATATTTCCACTTCAACTATGTTTTTCTTCTTTATGTAGTACTTTTATATATAGTGCCAAAAAACAAGGTCGCACTTTTTCTTTTTGCCTTATGCTTAAGCTCCAGAAGACTTGCTCTTTATTGCGCCTTGAGCTTTAAAAACACTGTATATGAATCTATATCAGATACTCACTGTATCCATCTCTATCAATTTGTTGATTGTTCTCTGCCATCCACATGGACGGAGATCTCATATTAAATATGTCTCATATGCTGGGGACGTAAAACGATTAGTTATAGAGTTTGGTATTTTCTAATTTCAGTTAGCTTATGTAGATTGGAAATTATTGCTTATGAATCTGCAGATTGCTCGATCTCAAATTGAGCTAGCAAGCAATGTTCGGAAGAGATTTACTTCGACTCCGGTTCCTGGTTCTTCAGCTACTACCATGGACCTACTGACAGAGATGACTCATGTGACCGATACTAAGTTATCTTCAGTTCAACAAAACATAATCTCTTCTCAGTCCCCTCTTGTCCAGACTATGGTGTCTTTTCCTGGTCCTAAAACCAGTGAAGAGGAAAACAAGAGAGCTGCCGCTGCCGCCGTTGCTGCAAAGTTGGCTGCTTCTACATCGTCGGCACAGATGCTTACCTCTGTTCTTTCATCCCTTGTTGCAGAAGAAGCTGCTTCCATGAATGGTAGCCTTAAATCATCTGGGTTCTCTTCATTGTCCATATTTTCTCCTGATAAACGACAGAAACTTGAGAAGCCAATGCCTAATTCTGATGTCAGCAGTTCAGATGGTGTCGGTGCATCATTTGTTACACCTATGCAACAACAATTGACAAGTTTACCACTTGCACAGTCAGTAAATGGGCAACCTGTTTCCCAGGGGAACCCGAGTCAGGCTTCATTTGCTCCACCACCTCCGCCAGCACCACCATCACTATCCTCAACTCCACCAGTGAATCAATATGCGCAGCCTGGTGGATTAGTGGGGGTATTACCGTATAATTTTGGAGCATATTCTCTACCACCTCCACCTCCTTTGCCTCCACATATTGCGATGGGTTTGAGTAGGCCGACATCTCAGCCACCTCCGCAACAGCTGCAGCAGCCACAGCAGTCACAGCCAACTTCAGCAGGATTTTATCGGCCACCAGGTATAGGTTTTTACGGGCAAGGCCAGCAGTCGACGCCACCCCCCGTCCCTAGGCAGTAAGTTCCCAGGTAGAATTTACTTGGGCCAAATCTTCACTCAAAAGGGTTAATAGCTTTAATGGGTTAAATGAGCCCTACGCAATTTCTACTTGCCAACTGAGAGATCATTTCAGAATTTGTATTATCATGTAAATTAGTAGAATTTTTTCCCTTTTTTATTCTGTAGAAGTTTTAGTATATCTTCCCCTGCCAACAATTTAAAAGAGCATGTTGCAGCTGAGGTTCGTCCATGCTGATGGCAAAATTAGGTGGCTACCTTTAGGCTTTTCCAATGTGATGCTATAAAAATTTGGAAGCTCGACGGATTCTCGGCTACCTGAAAATTTTACTGTGGCCAGGTAAGCTTTTCTTCTATACGTTTGGAAGCTGGTTAGAGTACTGCCTAGAAGATTTTTAGTTGACATGTTAGATTCAGCTTTCAAGACCCTGTTGTCTTTAAAATCTGCATGGATAGAGTGGCCAAATAGACTTATTTTGGATAGCAATAACAGGATGATGATACTGGTCTGTAATATAACTTAGTGAGGCCATGAAAAATTACAAGTTAAATACAGCAGTGCCACTGTTTTGTAATCTGTTGCCCTGTTTTCTTCAGTAGAGAACTTTTATTTACAATAAACTGTTCCCTTCACTCTTCTTGGCTCATCTGATGCTTCATCTTTTTCCCTCTTTTATTTGTGTTGAATAAAATATAAATGTTGATTAAGTAAATTTTACAGTTGCCAAGATTGTTGTATGCTGGAATAGTTTCTACAAGTGTATGAAGCATGGATTAATTTGAAATTTTCATTTATGTGATTAATTTAAAAATAAACTTAAAATAGAACTTCCATTTTAGTTTTTAATAACATGTTATTTGAGAGCAACTTTGGAAGTCTTAAAAAATTATCTTTCGAGTAAAAGCAGTTATTCTACAAACTCATACTTTTACTATAACTTTTAGCTTTTATCCAAATAATATATAAATTTTGAGTTGCATTTTAATGTGCTAAAATCACTTTCGACCCTTCATATTATAAAATACTTAAACTTACTTTTGTTATAAGTCAAATTACGTCGACTTGTTTGTCATGTTCAAAATCAAATTGCTTGCATGCTCATATTCATTGCAACGGACCAAATGAGGTCATCAAGTTTGTCTTTTACCATGGGGAGTTTGATCATCTCTTATTATGACACTTTTAAAAGCCAACGGATCTCCACAAAATTAGAACCATCCTTTAATCTTTTCACGTTGATTTCAATCTAAGGCAGTTTCTATTTTGAAGTATATTTTTCACCATACTTTATATTGCGTTTATTTGTATAGAATTCGTTACATTGACTTAAATGCAAATGAAGAAATGTTTGGTAAATGATTTCGAACCAGAGAAAAATAGTTAAACTATTTTAAAACTACTTTCAAATATTTGAATTGGAAACTATTTTAAAACTACATTCAAATATTTGAATTGGAGGATCGATTGATTTAATAGGTCATCCTTCAATTATTTTTAGTAGCAATAATTTACTCCATATCTTTTCTCGCTTTTTTCCATTGATTTGAATAATTTATAAGACAATTAGTTTACATACACAATGTATAATCCATTGTTATCCTTTTTTAAAAAAAAAAGAAATTATAACCAATCCTTTTCATTTAATATTGAGTATATTGTATCTTACAAACAGTATAAAGTTGTTTTTTGTTTTAAAAAATGAGACAAGGAGAAGAGGAGGAAAGTGGAGAGAGAGAGAGAGAGAGAGAGAGAGAGAGAGAATTGAGAGGAGTGAGAAAAATTGAAAAATATATTTTTCAAGTCATCCTAGAGCATCACATTTAAATCAATTTTATGTTTAAATTTAATAAATTTATTAGTTGAGGGACAACTTATTCTTGAAAATTCGGAGACTAAAATGATCAATTTGAAACATTATAGACCAAATACACCTATTCTTGAAAACTCACATGGACTAAAATGGTATTTTTCCTAAAATATTTAAAAAACAATCCCAAATTAAAACAGTTGAACCCCTTAAAGTTTCATAAAATTGTGAAAGTTGATGTAAAAACAGCCAGCAAGATCTCTTCAAGCTAACAATATCTTGAAATCACCATTGATACAAAATAAGAAAAGGGGGAAAGAGGGTAACCTAACAAAAGCCATGGATATCATTCCATTAAAGCCATTGTTCATTTATTAACTTCAAATGTCCAAGCTGATTTAAGAAAAGGAATGAAAAAGAAAACTCCCTTTTTATTCCATTAATTTTTTGTTTTCTTTGTTTCTAAATTCTAATTATGCTTCTGGCAGTGGTTTTGCAGCCAAAAATGACTTGAAAAGTAGTAAAGATCTCTTGGGCTGAGTTTGTGCTGTTCTTTGAGATGCACCTCTCACTATGGCAAAAGATAAAAATTTACCATATTCTTCAGTCCACCCCCCAACCTAATTCAACAAACAAAATCATAAGATTTAATGCCCCTCCAATAATCATCTTATTTGTATATTTCTATTTTGGAAAAAAAAAAAAAGCCTTATACACACTAGTTAATTGTTTAAAATACAATTTTAGTCCGATAATTGTTTTAAATACCAAAACCAGCAAAATGTAATTGTCTATCAATGACAGACATTGATAAACTATTATCATTTATCGCTGTCTATTACTTAATTGTAAGTATTTTGGCTCATTTTGCTATATTTGAAAACAACAAATTTTAGTATTGTATTTTTAAATGTCCAAATTAAAATCATGCATTTTCTTAAAATAATTTCTATTGTTACTTTATTGTTGATTTTTTTAAATAAGAAAATATTAGTTAAATTATTCCCCTTGTAGATTTCAAAAACATATTTACATAGAAATTATTTTGTGTGTGGAATTATTGTTGTTATTGAACTAATTTCAATGTAAAAAAATAACTTTCAAAGACTACATTTAGGATTTACCAAAAGTATATGTAAAAAAGAAAAGATTTACCAAAAGCATATGAAATAAATTTGGATAAATATAATATATATATATATATATATATATATATTTCCCTCTTCCTTATTTTGCACATTTAATATTTTGCACATTTAATGATAAACTCTATCTTACAACCAAACATAGACCAAACTCCAACATAATAGCTCTATAATTCATAACTCAATTAGGTGCCTCAAACACTCTAATAGATAATTTTCCTCAAAAAAAAGATTTACTCAATCCCTTAAATTTTGTTATTTCTTATAAAAGATTTGTAGTCATCAATTTTTTTAATTAGAAAAAAAAACTAAGAATTCACCAAAATAAAATAAAAGAGATTATGAAAAAAGAGTAATTTCTTCGGAAAAAAAAAAAGTTTAGAATTTTGGATGAGCAGATTGTTAGGCTAAAGTGAAAGGGGAGTGACCTTTTTATCAGAAAACCAAGGTCTGTAACGCACGGTTGGGCACAAATCCAATGTCTTAGCGAGTGAATTCACCAATGTCCGAGTCCCACTAAATGGTAAAGCCGAATCTTGATCTCCACTGCCACATTTCAATAATTAACTCATTTCTTTCCTTTCAATACTACCATTTCAATTTATAATTTTTTTTTATAGAATATTTCAATTTTTAAATTTGGTCTTAAGAGTTTTGAAACTTTAATATATATGTCACAAAACTTCATTTCATTTTATTTTAAACTTTATTATAAATCAACTCATTGCAATTGGTATTATCTGTGAAAGGCTCTTTAGTTCAGCTTGTCCCATCAATTTTTTAAATTGATTTAAATATTACTTTCCTTTATTTTAGTCTCAATTTGGTCTCCGACTTTGATTTTTTTTTTTTAATGATTGATTTTTGTTTATTATAGTAACTATATTTTCAGAGTACCTATTTTGATATATATACTTTTAAAAAGTAATCATACTGACCTCTATTTATAAAATTTTAACATAAATTTAATACACAATGAAAACCCTTTAGTAAAAACAGGAAGATAGTGTCATACTAAAATTATTTCTAAAATAAAAAATAAGAATAAACGGGTCAAAATAATCATTTTGTATATAGGTCAAATGAATATTTATATGGATTAAATTGAAGAAATATTAACAACATTTTGAGAATAAAAGACAAATTCATAAAGAAGTAATACTTAGTGCATTTTAGTATGAATAATACAACCTACTCAAATCATTAAAAGAATATATCTTTTTAAAAATATATATCTTTTTAAAAGACAAGTTTACCCCTAACAAATTGTGGTTGAACAATTGAGTGGGTTACACAAATTTTTTTAACTTTTAATTAAAATATTATTTTAGTCTCTATATTTTGAAATTTGTTCAATTTTAGTCGTTATACATTCAATTGTCCAATTTCAGGTTATGTACTTTCGAGAAATCTTAAATTTAGTTTTTTGTTTTTAAATTTTTTTTTTTGTTATATATAGCATTTGTACCATAAATTTTGAAAACATGTTTCATATATTTTATATTCTTGCATAAAAACTATTAATATTATTTAATCAATTTTTGTAAAAATTATTTAAAATTTTTTGAAAATACAATAATTAAAAATTAAACAAATGAACTAAAAATGAACCAATTTCAAACGACTTAATTTTTTTTTTCCGTGAACAAGAGTCCATCATAAATGGTGACAATTTTTTTCTTTTTTAAGAGTATTTTTAAATATATTTTCCCAAACTCTATTTAAAGTTTATCCACGAGCAGTTAGAACTTAGCGTACCTGTAGACCAGTACTCGAATTTTAGACTTCACGAGTTCGCCAACAATGTCAATCGTCGGCACCAACCTGTTCCTCAAATCATATTTCCATTCTCTAACCAAACAAAAATCAACATTAAGAATCAAATTCAAGATCTCAGAGCCAAATTTTCAAAAACAAAAATATGTTAATCGCTGAATTACTTCCTAAATCTGCAGATTCTCCATGTCGAAAATCCAACAAGCTTCGCATGGAGAGCTTTCTGAACATCCTGTCGATTCAAATACTTCGCTACAACATCTCCCGCACACGGATCTCGATCTCCCTGTCCAGCCTACACGCACCATTGAATCGAACATCAATTTCACTTTTCAAATCACATAGCCAGAGCAAAGAGCCCTAAAGATCGCAATAAGAAGACGAATCACCTGGCCATAGATGAAGGTGTGGAGCAGAGTGGAGCGAAGAGGATCGGTACGATTGAGATCGCCGAACTGCGAGGCGTTGGCGGAGGGACAGGCGTCGCCGGCGGCAACATCGAAGTAATCGATGGCGGGAGAGAGTTCTTTGGAGACGTTAGTGGCGACGGAGATGCAGTCGGGAGAGAGGGAATTGGTGATTCCTTCGGTGACGAGACGAGAGGCGTTGCAGACGGAGGTGAGAAGGTTGAAGGCGGCGTCGGAGATGAGGCCGTGCGACCACCAGTACTGGTCTAGGGCATTCGCGTCTACTTTGATGTCGAGAAGAGGATTTCCAATCTGCAATCCATTAATTGTTTGGCCAAAATTTTCATTTCAGCCCTTTTCTTCCTTTGGTTCTTCAATTATGACACAAGTTTGAATCAACGCAAATAAATTATATAAATGATGACTTGTCATGCTATTGAGTATCAAAATGAAAAGAATGCACTCTTAGTTCATATTTACTAATTTGTAATCAAAATTGTTAACCACAAAATTTTTTTTTATTATTAATATACAAAACATTATTGGTGAATACATTTCCTCTTTACAGTTTGAAGTCTAAATTGTCCAATTTCAATAACATAAAAGAGTGATATGGCATATTGAGTTACCTAATTTTAAACGAAGTTGTAATATTTATTTATTTTTTTAGCTTACGTGGAGGGTAATAAAGGAGAAGTAAGATTGAGATGAAAGATAGAAATAGAAAATATTAAAAATTATGAAATGTCACATTTTATTGTTACCGTTATCGTTACTATTTGATCCTAACGGTAACAGTAAATGTAAATGTAATAATAAATGTTGTATATTCGTACTTTTCATACATTACATTAAAAATATTTTTAACGGTAACAATAACGGTAACTGTAAAGATAATGGATCCTATGTAATTTTCATTTACAATCAAATTGAGCACCCTCCTTTCCTCAATTAAATTACACATTTTGATTACAGATTTAGTTCACAGATCATTCTTTTCATAATTTCATAGATGAATTATGAACACAGATAAACAATAATAAATCCAATTAATTAGATTAAATGTGGCCTAAAATATTAACGAGAGAGAAAAAAAAAGATTATCCTAAATTTTAAGAGCTAAAATGTGAAGGTCAAAATGTGAAGGTTGAAAATTGAAAAACCTAAGTCAAACGGTCTAACTAATTAATTAATTAATTTTAGGAAAACTTACAGCTATCCCCTTGAGTTTGATCTTCAAATTTGAATTAACAATGAGTTGTGCAAGTAATGGCACAAAGTGCCCCCCTATTACAACCCAGAAAAAGAAAACAAATAAATAAAAAGTAAATAATAATTACAAATTTGTATTTAATTAGCTAAGTAAGTTCAAAAATACCTTTTCTAAAAAATAAATAAATAAATAAAAATACCTGCGTAAGCTTCTCCGGTAATATAAAAATCTCTTTTCTTGTATTGAGGAAATTTCTCGAACCAATGTTGTAAAAAGATAAAATTATCTTGAGCTTTCAAAATAAAACATTTTTTTAGTAAAATTTTTAAGTTAAAAATGAACATGGTTCTAGAAATCATACGTCACAAACCTGAAATAACGTCGGTTATATTTGTGTAGAAAGACTTATTCTTAGAATATGAAAATCCAACTCCTGCTGGTGACTCTACGTATAACATATTTGCTTCTGCACAAAAAAAAAAAAAATTGAATTAAAGAATAAATAAATATATCTATGTCTTTTTTTGGTTATTTAAGATTATATTTCTTCATTTTTTATGATAATTTTTTTAGCAAAATATATTTCAATACCTATTTTATGAAAATCACATTCTATTTTCTGGGTTTATTGTATCTTTAACTCAAGTTTATGTTTGAGGTGGAAAAACATTTTTGTTGAATGATATATTTTTTTTTTAGATAACGTCTATATTCTCTTTATTATAAAATTATAATTATATTAAATGTTTCTCTCAGTTCTTCAAATATCGAATATAGCTAAAAAATTCTAATTAAATTGAATATTTCTCTCAGCTCTTGAAATTCATTAAAAAAATATTAAAAGTACACGTAACGTAACCGACCTCGAACACTTAATTATCTCTCTATATATTCATTGACAGGCAATTGAATATGACTAAAATAGTTTTATGCTAAAATCTAAGAATTAAAACATATTTAAAAAAAAAAAATTAAGAAGAAGGAAGTGGAAGGGTGACCTGTATTCCAACTATAATGATTCTTAATTAAAGTTTCACCATTAACTTTAAATGGCCCATGCTCTATAAAAGCTCCACCTCCAAGTGATGAACATCCAGCCAATGTATCTAATTTCAATATGCAAACCCAAAAATAAGTTTCATCTTGAAAGAAGCCATAATCTAGAAAAATAAATAAATTATTAGATTTAGATATCAATTTAATCGAATCTTTATATTAAATATATAGCTTTGTTCTAATGTTTATGTCATTTTAAAAATGTATTCATTATGTCTTGAAAGTTTAATTTTAAGTGTTAAGAAATTGAATCTGAAGAGATTTTTATTTCTTTATTTATTTTCATTTAAGATGGTCAATTGTTAGCCTAGTAGAATTTTTAATTAGTTTCTGCGATATTTAAGTTTTATTTCGAATCGTGTGATATTTATGAGGTGGGAAAGTTTTTCATTTAACTATTGAGTATTGTTAGTTTAAAATAAGTGAAAAACTTTTCTTTTTCATTTTGCCATTTTATTATATTTAAAAATATTTTCGATAGTCTTATCATTCATAACAATTACCCTTCTTTTTATGATTTTTCCTTAAGTTAAAAACCCGTGTCCCATAGCATAAATCTTATCTTGTCTATTGATTAGATCTTTTTTCTTCTTACTTTGGTTTCTATATGTCAATATTGGATTTTAAAAAATTAAAATAGCTTTGTAAAGGAAAATCCTTATTGTTTACCATGCAAAATATCTTAAAAATTTTCCCATTGTCTTTCTATAACATCATTTGAATAAGCAATAGTACCATATTTTCCAAACTATTGTAAAAAATATGATCATATTTTGAGAGTGTTAGAAAAATATATAATAATTTATATATAGAGAAGGGAAACAATATTCTATTTCATCATTTTAGTCTCTAATTAATTACTAAGATTAAAAAAATTCGAAAAATACCCTTTTTAATCCATAAATTTTTAGTCCAATTCCCATTTAGTTTCAATTTCAAAATTTTATACTTTTACCATTAAATTTTCAGTTTAGTTCTATTTGATTCTTAATGTTTCAAAATATTACATTATTATTACCTATGAGTTTTTGGTTCCATTTTCTAACATAAATTTTTTGTTTTCATTTAGTCTCTAGATTTCGAGACTAACACTTTTATCTTGAATTTTCAAACCATATTCACTCTATTTGAAAAAAAAAAAAAAAAAAAAAAAATTGTTTTCATGATTGTTCCATATCATTGTTAGATGTAAGTCAAAATTTTCATATCATTAGAAGACAAAGTCCAAAGTGAGCAATAGAATAAAAATTTAAAATCTAGAGACCAAAATGAAAACTCAACGCATAATTCAAAAATAAAAATGAAAAATTTAAAAATTTAAAAACCAAATGACAATCAAACTCGTAAAAAGGTAACATTTTGGAGTCTAAGGATCAAACAGAAATTAAATTCAATTATTAAGGATTAAATGATATTTTTTCCATAAAAAAATTAGAAAAAAAATCCCATAATCGCCATGCAAAACTCCGTGCACAAGCAAAATTTAGTTCTTTAAAATACCTCCATTGAACCAAAGAACAAGGGGCTTAGAAGAAGCCTTGGACTCAGCTTCAACAAAGTAATAAAAAAGAGCTCTCCCTTCCTTCTCGTTCACAGTAACATAGCCGCTGAACTGCTGGAAATTCGTCCCCGTAGGCTGGTTCGGCAAGGACGTGATTCGATCGTGGTCCGCCAACTGATTAGCCGTGTGGCCAGTGACTAACGACCTCCGACCGAGCACAACGGTGAAAGCTATGGCCACCATGACAACCGCCATCGAGGGATCGGAGGAGCGCCACCTCATTTTTTGCTTGCTTAGTTCTCCATTTTTTGATGATATAATGCAATTTATATTGTTGGTTCGTTGGTGCTTAATATGGAAAGAGCATTAGATTGGAGCGTGAGTTGATGCATTGATGGAGTTCCATTTTCAGTGTGTGTGTAAAAAGGAATGGCCATTGTGGGAATGATGGATTTTTTTTTTTTTATATATATTTTTATATTGCGTTTGAATTTTGATTTTGATAGTGTGTTTGTATTTTGTTTGGTTGTTCTTGGTTCTTGAGTCTGTAATTTTTTTTTTTTTTTTTTAATATTCACGTTTAGTTTTTTGTTGATATAATTGCATTGGGATATTTAGAATGACTTAAAAACTGTTTTTCAAAAATTCGTTTTTATTAATATATTTTTTATAAAAAAAATGCACTTGTATTTGACAAATTTGTCTTAAAAGTGTTTTTATATATAAATTTATTTAGTTTATTATATAATAAAAGTGTTTTTATCAATATCAAATTATTATAAAGGAATTTTCCGACAATGGTCACTGTAAGTAGTGGTCAAAGATTGATTGACAATGGTTGCGCAAAAGTGGTGGGCAAAAGTAGTGGTTGGAGGTTGGTCTATGGGGAGGAGGGGTCGCTAGGGGTAGTGGCCGGAGTTTCTCATACAAATCATGAAATTAGAGAAAGATTAACCATTAAACACTCAAAATTTGTTTTCCTAAAAAGTTGGTTTCGACTGTTTATCCTAAACCAATATATTTGATACACTCATTTTTTTCAAAATACATTTTGGATGGTTGCAAAACACTTTAATATTTTTTAAATTAACCACTTAAAAAGATATTCCAAAGACACCCTTAATTAGAATCTTTATCGTGTTTTAGGTATATTCGATTGAACATACAAGTTATGCAGTAATATAATCTAAGAAAAAAAAACTAATATACTCTTTTCTTTTCTTTTAGGTCAAATGTTCAAATTTTCATATTTTTATGGTACTTGAAAAAACCATAAAAATGAAAAAAAATACTTAAAAAAAAAAAAAACAAGTGTAATAAGAGAACTTTACTTAGCCTTGCATTTAGCTCCAACAAGTGAGATTTTAAAATTTTAACTAAAAGAACTATCTTTTAAATTTAAGGACATGGTAAAATCAATATCTCTTCACAACTACATTTGAAAAAAAAAAAAATTTGTCTTCGTACTAACCAATGAATTCCAAAAAAAAAAAAAAAAAAAAGGGATCAATAAAAAAAAAAAAAAAAAAATACAAACTAAAAAAAAAAAAAAAAAAAATTTAAATAAAAACAAAAAAAATCAAAAAAAAAAAAAAAAAAAAGGGATCAATAAAAAAAAAAAAAAAAAAATACAAACTAAAAAAAAAAAAAAAAAAAATTTAAATAAAAACAAAAAAAATCAAAAAAAAAAAAAAAAAAAAGGGATCAATAAAAAAAAAAAAAAAAAAATACAAACTAAAAAAAAAAAAAAAAAAAATTTAAATAAAAACAAAAAAAATCAAAAAAAAAAAAAAAAAAAAGGGATCAATAAAAAAAAAAAAAAAAAAATACAAACTAAAAAAAAAAAAAAAAAAAATTTAAATAAAAACAAAAAAAATCAAAAAAAAAAAAAAAAAAAAGGGATCAATAAAAAAAAAAAAAAAAAAAAAGAAAAAAAGAAAAAAAAAGGGTTCAATCTACAAAAATACACAGGACGAAACCATTAAATTAAGGGCTTGTTTAAATGCTTATAATTTCATCATCATCTTTTTTAAGTTGATCTTAAAATCAAAGAGAATAATATTTGAATCATAAATTGAAAGCATTATATAGACAAATTAAGTTGTTATTGGAAACTCCACTTTAAACTTGTGCAGTATGATTGACAACCTCTTCAGATAGAAGATAAGAGTGAGTGGAAAGTTTTAACTTCCTCATTCAAACTATGAACTTATTTTTTCTTACGTATTCAAATTCAATGTTGATTAAATTTTTGAAAAACTTATTATTTTCTTTCTTAAAAGAAAAGAACCTTTAATTTAAATTGTGTTTTGATGGTTAATTTTGAACAAACTTCCATTCAACTTTGGCTCTTTTATCTATGATTAAGCATTTTTTAAAGTTAGATTTAGGTATTTGGACTCCACTTAATACTCATTTTAGTCCCTTTAATAATAATTTCAATTTTTATACATGTACTTTTAATTTCAAGGATATATTGACATTAATACTAAATAGAAGGGAATTAATTGGGTAAAACATTTAACAAACTATATTGGGTGATTTAATCAAAATAATAAATTTATAGGTGAAAATGTAACAAATTTCAAAATTTCTAGGAAGGCCTTCATCCTCCCCCTTGGGTTGCATTAGACTCTTTCAACATTATAAATATGTTCGACCACAATTATATTGACATTTTTTAAATAATAAACAATTTAGAGGTAATTTTAAAGGTTGTTGTGTTAATGAGGGTGATTTTTAATTTTTTCCTTTTTTTTAAATGTCATAAAAGAAAAAAAAAACATTTTTGGCGGGAATTGACGCATCTTCTTGTTCGAGCGACAATCAATTTCCCTTTTGTTAAATCATCTCTCCTTTTTAGAGAAGGACTTGGAATTGTAATTAATTGCCGTGAAAGGTTTTCTTATGTATTGAAGATGGTTGATGTACTCAATTTTTGTTTTGTTTTGAATGAAATTTTGTTCGTTTTTAAAAAAAAAAGTTCTAAATTTAAGGAGGCGATTAAAATCAAATCAGAAGTTCATAGATGTATCGGTAACAAATTCTATAGATTTGTGCAACTTTTTCTTTTTTAATTTATGAGGTAAATATGAGGTAAGAGTATTTAAACATAGAATGACTTAAAAAGAAGAAGTCTTAACTAGTAGTTGAAAATTCATTTTACTAGTCCTATGTTCTCACAGTTGAAAATGTTTACTGTCCTTTTAAAAAAAAAGCTTTACTTTTTTTTTTGTTTTAAAGATTAAGACATTATTTTTATTCATAAATTTTTATATTTTGTTTTATATTCTCTATCAATCTTTTAACCAATCAAACCAAATTTAAAATACGAACTTATTTGGAAATGATTTTGTTTTTACTTTTTAATTTTTTATTTTAAAATTTATGTATGCTTTCTCCTAAATTTCATAATATATTTATCACATGTTTATTTTTTTTTAAAAAAATAGATTTCTGAATTAAAGTCTAAAATAAAAACTAGTTATTGAAACTATATATTTTTTTTTAATATATGGTTGGTTTTTAAAAGCATGGGTTGAAAAATGGATAACAAAATAAGAAAAGAAAATTTGTACGTTGATATAGAAATTACGAGCTTAATTTTTTAAAATAAAAAATTACATAGGTGAATATTTTCAATTTCTTTTTTAAAATTTGATTAGGAACTAAAGTTTTATTAAAAAAATTGTGAAAATCATAAGTAAAACACTGGATTATTTTTAAGAATATAAAACTAAAAACAAAGTTGTTATTCAACTAAGCTTAATTATTTGAAGATTTAATAAATTCTCTTCCAAGTTTGAAATTGACCATTATCTCAATTTTTTATTTTGTCAATTTCATTGTCCATTGACTCAATAATTTATTTTTCTCAATTTCATTAACTTAATACATTTTTTTTTCCTCAAGAAAACAGAAGAAGAAAATAAATTAATAAATAAATAAATAAGTACATCATTATTTCAACAATAAAACGTAGTTATTAAAAAATTTGATTGATAACTGTAATTGTGAGCGTGTGATACGGCGGACTCATATACCCAATCGTAAACTTCAAACGTCTAATTACTTTCAATTATTTTTCTCACAACTTTTGTAGAAATCAATTTTAAAATTCGAACACCACTGTTCATTCTGATAATCAATCAATGATGCAATCATCAATCGACTTCCAGCTGACTGAAGTTGATTCTTCCTTCTTGTGTTGATTTGAAGAACTTCCGAAGTTTTTCCTTGAATTCTTCTGTGCAACTGTTTCCTCTTGGGAATTTTGTTCGATTCGTTTGTTCTACTGTTTGTTTGGAAAACCCTAGATCTTTCTTCGACTTTGTAGCAATGGGGAGTAGGAAAGAGGAGGAGCGGAACGAGAGGATTATTAGAGGCCTTATGAAGCTTCCACCAAATAGGAGGTGTATTAACTGTAATGGCCTGGTAAATGGAAATTTCTTCTCCTTTCTCTTTCTTGCTGTTGTTGAAAATGATTTTTCATCCATTTTGTTCGTTTCTGTCAACTCCGGTTTATCTTTCGCTTTCTTGAGTACGTTTCAGCTGGAAATTCATGATTATATTAGCAAACTTGTAAATTTTGAATTTGGAACCGTATTGGATGCTTTGAGTACGCCCATTTACGTTTAGTCTGACGAATTATTCATCGTACTGTACTAGTGTTCTAAAGCTAGACGTTCCTTAGAGTTGCATTTTATTATTTCAGTGATCCCTTTCTTGTTCGCTTCGTTTTATCTTGTTTCTAACCTTTTCGGGCATTTTAATTTACAGGGCCCTCAGTATGTTTGTACAAACTTTTGGACTTTTGTATGCATGACTTGCAGTGGAATACAGTGAGCATCTCGTTTTCTTTAACTATGCTGATGAATATATTTTATTTTCTTTTTCGGCATGCCTGCAAATTTGGATCTTTAGTCGACAGGACTTGAGTATTAGTACACGTTCTAATGATTGAAGTTATATTTATTGACGTTTCGACATCTTTTTTTGGTCATCGATCATTATAGTTGGTTGGGAAATTAAAGGTTCTTCCTATTCTGTTCTTGTATTTTAAACTTTGGATGCACGCATATATTCATTTGTGCATTAAGTTTACATTTATTTTCACATGCATATACTTAGCTGACTCGTTCTAGTACTCTATGAGATTCTATTGCCTTTTAAATGCTTTTCTTTCATTGCTGTATTTGAGGCTGTTAATGATATAATATAAGAGTTTTAGTTCATCTATTCAATGTTTTTCTGAACTCATATCAAGAGTGTGATGTTTTTTCAACTTATGATGTTGGCAAGGTTGAAAGTCATCTCCACAATATGATACATTTGGCATGACATATAAGCATGTCCTTAACTATTGCTCTATTATTTTGCCTGAAAGGATGAGTGAAATTCTTGTATCTGAATAAAAATGTTATGATAATTGAAATCTTTCAATTTTCTTAATGTGTTGAGCTATCTTATTGAGTACGATTCAGTGTTAGCAAAAGTTCTTTGAATAATGTGTTTGAACCTTGTAGAGTATGATGATTATTTATATCATTCCTATATTTCATGTTCTTAAAACTTTTGTTTTCTACCTTTATTGTGTAAAAGTCGTGAGTTTACTCATCGAGTTAAGTCAGTATCGATGGCCAAGTTTACTTTCCAAGAAGTTGAAGCACTTCAAAATGGTGGCAACCAGGTAATTAAAAAATGTTGCGTCTTCCTTCTTTTGCATGGATGTTCTTTCCCTTCATTTTTTAAAAAATATATTTCTAGCGAGCAAGGGAAACATATTTAAAGGATTGGGACTTCCAAAGGCAGCGACTGCCACTTAACAGGTACAATAACTTTTCATTTGTTCCTAAGATGATAAGCGTTTGATGGTAGACTAAAGAGCTTACATGATATATATTCAATCTTGCAGCAATGTCGACAAAATTCGGGAATTTATAAAGAATGTATATGTTGATAAAAAATATGCTGGTGGAAGAACATCCGAGAAACCTCCTAGAGATATGCAGGTATTTTCATGAACCCATGCTTTCAGATATTTTGTGTACTCTACTGATAATTATGGATAAGTGTTCTTTTATTTTATGGTGCAAGAGAGGTTGATCGGTCTTGGGGTGTTCTTTGAGATAATGCAAGGTTTAATACTTCCTTATGGGCGGTGGCCTCTAAGGCCTTTTGTAATTATCAGTTATGTGTTATTCTTTTGGACCGGAAGTGCTTTTGATAGGTTGGGTTCCTTTCATGTGGGCTGTTTTATTTATTTATTTGTTTATTATTATTATTATTGTTATTATTATTTTCTTAATGAAAGTTAGGTTTTTTTATATAAAACAAAAAATTGGTGCAAAGGGAAACTAAAATGAGTAAAAATGCACAATGTTCTTTCTGTAATGCACTTTTATTACTTGTGGGGAACTCTTTCCTTTTATATTTTTCATGGTATTAAGAATTAAGAATTTCTTTTTGCATAGCCCGTGTACATGTGGCCTGAATCGAATTTTCTTCATAGCTCATTTTAATTTTCAGTTTTCTCTTGCAGAGTCACAGAATCCATGAGGATGAGACCAGACGAGCCAGTTCTTATCATTCTTACTCCCAGAGTCCACCCTATGATTATCAATATGAAGATAGGAAATATGGAAAACAAGCTGCTTCACTGACCAGGAAACCTGGTTCAGATCGAGGTCGATATGAGGGGAAAGTGTCTAGTTCAGTCTTTAGTCCTGGTCGCTTAAATGATCAAACCTATGAGGATAGGTTTGCTAATGAGGGATATGCCTCGAGGGTTTCAGACTTTTCCGTCTCTAGTGGAGGTGACCCTTTCAGATCTGGTGCTCATTCACCAAATTTTCAGAAGGACTCAGGATTTAGCAGTCCGCCTTTTCACTGTGCTAGAGATATGCTTAATGAAGATACAAGACATCAGATAGGTGGCATGTCTGCCGAGGCGAATGGCCATAGAGATGCATATGGAATCTCACGGCCACAGGTACTTTTAAGATTTACCTTTTTAAGCAATATTTAAGTAGGTGTCTTAATTTACTGGTTTTCATACTAATGATATATTCTCTTTGCAACATTTTTTTTTTCTCCGGTGTCAAATTAGACACTTGGCATGTAAGGTGAGGAGTCCACAATGTGATGTAGAAATACTTAGTTTATGTACCTTATTGATCAAGACTAAAAAGATAGGCAAGTGAAGTCTTTTATCCATCTTAGACAGTTAAATATAAACCCCTCCGATATCAATTTCTATTTTTTTTTATTTCTTATCCAATAATAATAGGGATATTGACAAGAGAAGGTGACTTAGGAGTGAACAAAGGGACACTGAATATGTCCCTGAAATTTCACATTTCTTACGCACGTAGACATCTTAAGAAAATGACTGAAGATTCAGAAGTGGCATTTCTGTTGAGTTGCGATTTCCTTCAATATCTTAAAGGGATTTAATACTTATCTTTGATTATTATTATTAATTCTATTACTACTATTTCTATTTTAATTTTATGTCCATGTTGTTGACTGTCAAATGATTTTGATGTCTTCTCAATTTTATTTTTATTTTTCCAAGAGAACAATGTCTTCAGTTAGCTTTGGGTCAATAGACAGCAACTCCGCATCTCTGAAGTCATATAATTCAGCTGGCTTAACGGATAGTGTGTTGGAACCTGAGCCAATTGCACACAACAATCTGGATAAAATGCCTAGTTCTCAGCAGTCATCTGTTCCTGGAGTTTCCATTAATTTAAGTTTTTTTGAAGAACCATTTGCGCCAAAACCTGTCTCTCCTGTAACTTCAACTGTTGACTTGTTCCAGTCACAGGCATCGTTGCCTGCTCCACCAGTGGATTTGTTTCAGTTGCCATCTGCATCACCAACCTTTTTTGAAGATCAACCTCAACAAAAGTCACCACCACCTCAATCCCTGCAATTTTTTCCTGAGAATAATCCACAGCATCCAGCAATATCTGATAAAATGCCATTAGAGTCGGCAGTCCCCAAAAATGAAGGATGGGCCACATTCGATTCACCTCAGACAACATCATCCGTTCCTAGTTCTGTTAATATTAATGCTGTGAAGAGTCCTTCCAATGAAGGGGCTTTTGGAAAGCTTGATCCTCCTTCTAATGAAGGTGCTTTGGGAAAGTTCGATCCTTTCTTATCTTCTACTGCTGTTGTCCAGTGGCCGTCCACTCCAAATTACATTGCTCATGATCCGTCTCTATTAGCAAGTAGTCAATGGCATAATGATTTGCCTAATGCTCAAGCTCCAGTTGATGTGACGAGCACTGATGTAAGCAGAATCTTCTTGAATCTTGAAAAGAAAACTCCTGATTTAGTAGGTTCATGATGCAATTTCTATTGAATATTATGCTGTACATGGAAAGAAAATTAATTGTCTAGTATCTGTTGTTCGTAAGGTGTCTTGGAATGCATTTGAAGATGTTATCACAGATCTCCCCCTACAGGGCGGTAAGCAAAATGCTGAGCTTCAAGTTCCAGGTCAAGAGTTCCTGCCTTCTTCCGATGGACCTTTGTTATTTGGAGTAACAGAGGTAGATAAAACTACCGTACCATGCTAAATATGTCTGCATATGTTCTCTTTCATGAGTATGTGATTTCATTTTATAACTTAAATGCTCTTTGCAGGGAGAGAGAGGTACACAGATGACCAGTTGTAAATCGACAAACCCATTTGACCTTCCATATGATCCAGATATGGAGCAAACAAATATGGTATAATTTTTCTACTGATATTTTGGATCCATATAATATTGAACTGAAAGGATTAAGAAGACCAACTCTTACAAGAAAATACTTTCTGTATCATTGGTTTGTATGAAGTTTTAACCATGTCAACTTCCACTTTAATATAGGTAAAGCCTACGTATTTTCTTGAACATAAAATGTTATTTCTTGAAGAAAATAATAGAAATTTTCCATTTTTGATACACCTTCTATACCAAATGTTACTGTTATGATCTTAGAAATGATATATAATGACAATACCCTGTTTTCCGTTGCATATGACAAACGCCTATAATGCAGTAATTTTGCACCCATTCTTTTTCTGAGTAATGAAGAAACTGATAACTTTTTTTGGTAGGTAGATTAAATGCACAAGGTGTGCAACTTTCTTATCCAAAATGGACCTGTGTCATATATTACAGCATTGGGACGAGTTATTTTGTAATTATTCTATAGGCACTATTTTACTTGATTGAACCCTTTTTTACGGTGGAGTTTCCTTTTTGAGGTTTGGTTTCTTGTATGTCCTTGTATTCTTTTATTTTTTTTCTCAAGGAAAGTGGTTGCTTTATTATAAAAAAAGGGCCAAGGTAATAGAAGGGTGTTTTCTCAACTTTGCACCCAAAAGCATCATTCATTCTTGTTTCACTCTCCTAAATACTTGTACTAGCAAGTGTAGACTTCATAAGGTTTATTGTTTCTCTTGAGTAATTTCATTGGATAGCCACCTAGCATACTATATTTGATTGAGAAAGAAACTCGTAGGATTATAAATCCGAGGTAGATGGTTACCATAGTTTAAGCTCATACACTCTCTAAGCCCATATATTTTTTCCATAGACCCCAAAGATACTTTAAGAACATATTCAGTAAAGCCTTTTCTGAATGAAGATCTTTCTTTAGTGCTATTTGCATGCATGTTCTCCAAGTAAGACGCTCATTATGATTTTTCTCACTACATTTTGTGATTAATCTACTAAAGAGAAACGAGAGATTGATGTAAAAGAGGAAAGAGGAGGAGTCCCCTTGTCTTTCTTTTTGGATAAGAAACAATTTTATTGATGAATGAAAGAATTTGAAGAGACACAAAATGAGGGCCCTTTCATAGAGAGTGCAAAAGGTGTCTCCAAATTGCTACAAGAAAAGTTTAAAAAGTGATCGAAGGGGGCATTACAAAAACATAATTCTAAGATTCCTTGGAGGATTTTGAACTATCCTTGAAGATTCTAGCATTCCTTTCCTCTTAAAGCTAAGAAAAAACCGTACAAGTGATGCTGGATGATTCTCTTTCTTCTTAAGTATGCAAAGGAAATAAATGGAGCAATGTTCGAAGGAGGGGGAAGGATAAAATCGTATCAGGGCGCATCAATAGTTTCAGGCATAGAGGACTGTGATGGAGAGTAAGTGGGCTAGGTAAGGGATTGGATAAGTAATGTTCAGTTTCAAAATCTGAAGGTAGAGGGTTAATTGAAGTAGAGTGTTTGGTACCAGAGATAAAAGTGGTTGGTTTATGGTTAATGTTGATTTTTTTTTTTTTTGGGGGGGGGGGGGGGGGGGGGGG
>QLSR01001474.1:332260-343864 GCA_031780015.1 Citrullus colocynthis
TGGGGGGGGTGGGGGGAGGGGGTAGACTTTTAGGGCTGGAGGATAGGGCTATGATATCAGATGGAGAGGATGTAAAAGAAATCTTAGGAATTGAGGTGGAGGGCTTGGATGTGGCTAAAATGGTGCAAGATTGTGTGGATGAGGGAGGAAGAGATTGGGTTGACTGTGGTGGTCCCACTGTGGATGTGACTTTCGATATTGAGGTATACTGATTGTTGAGTGAGGGACAATTTGATGCAGATTTTTTGGATGTGCCAACGGGAAACATGTCTGAAAGATGGGGTAGGTTGACTTGCTTTCTAGACAAATGAGTTTTTACAGGGTATGGTTTCTGTTAAGTCACTAAACTAGTTTGCTCTTTGCGTGTAACCTCTGGGAGAGTGTTGTTCCTTATCGTAGACTTGGCAGATCTGCCGTGGATTTTGGCAATAACTCTGTTATGGTAATCCTTGTTTTAAAATGGATTGATTCAAATGATATTTTCAATAGAAGAAGATGAAGGGAGGTTGATTTTGGCTGGGAGAAAAATGGTTGAATTGTTTCAACCCTAAGGCTTATTTCCATGAGGTCCATCATGTTGAGGGTCTTCTTAGTGACTTACATTAGACCTCCACATGCCTCGCCTATAAAGTTGAAGTTTTCCATGTTCTATCTTCCATAGGTAAGCTACGGAACTTTATCCAACCTCCTTAAGTAGGGACAACTTTGATCTTCTTGCTTCTTTATTGATAGGACATCCTACGATTTGATTCGCCCTGCTGCACACTCTTTTTTGGACTTTGTAGGGTGCAAGAAATGGATGTCATTTTTTAGACTCTTTTTCCATTTTGGCTGTTCAATGGATTTGGTTCTATCTATTGCTTTTTCTTGGTGCAAAACAAAGCACATTTTTAAACATTATAGCTTATATTTTTGAGTTACCAATTGGTAATCACTTATAGGTAGGTGTTGGGGTGTTCCCTTGATGTCCTTTTATCAATGAAATATTTCAAAATAATCATTCTATAGATTCATTTGAACCATGATGGCAAGTCAGCAACCATCTTCTGCCTTCTTTCTGGAGTACATAATATGCAAATGCATGGGTATTATTACTGTATAAGCAGATTAATTCAATCAGTGACGATGAATTGATATCATCTTTTCGGTGAACTTTTCTTTACCTTCTGAATTTGTGCCCCTTTTTATTTATCTTGGTTGTCTCTATAAAGAAATCTGAGAAACTTCGAAGACAATTAGGGTGATCTCTTAACTTTAGCCTAAAATGACTACTTGGTGGATTTATTCCCTTTTTCTTATTTGGGTAATGTAGGAGTTATTTAACCATTTTCTTTATAATTCTGAATGTTTTTCCTTTTCCTTGTTATATACTCTATTCATAGTCAATAAATGTCTTTGATTTAAGACCTAGATGATCTAATCATAGTAATTCTCTACTTTTTTTGCATTTCTCAGTTTTTGGACATGAGCTCTTTGCAGTCTGCTCTTCCTAATGCACAATTGCCATCCACATTAGTTGGTGGTTCTCAACCATGGTTTTCTCAAAATCCAGCACCATTTATTCCAACTGCAGGACAAGGTAACCAGTTCCTTGCCTTAATTCCAGTTGATAACGATTGATTTAAAAATTTATGTTTTTAGAACTTAAGCTTGTTTGCTATTGTTTGTTTTGCTTATACTTTTTGAACACACTCATTAAATCTTAGTCAAATATAAAAACCTTGGTACGAGTTACTAAAAGGTTTTTAAAAGTAAATTACTTATAAAGAGAAAGAAACTAAAGGAGTCAATACATACACAATGACTAGTAGAATGAACGGCAGACAGCCTTGAATCAATACACAAATAAGGGAAAATATTGGAGAATAAAATAATACATCAATATTTTCCATTTCCGTAATAGTAACATCTAAATAGAAATAATATAAAGAAAGATTATACTCTACGATCTCCCGAAGTAAAACTGAGCTACCGTGGACTGAGCTTGGTGCGCAAGCTGCAAAAATGCAGTGACGGTAGGGGAGCAAGTAAACTTCATTTCAAGAGAACCTGTGGACTTCAGGTATTGTAGAATACGTTTATGATGTACCTGGTTTGTATTATCTGGATGGGGGCATTTGTTAGTCTCTTTGGATGTTTTGTTTTAATTATGCTTTGAAGGTTGTGTTGTTTACTGGCTGGTTATAGGCTGACGTTAGTTAGTAAATCGGTTAGCTTGTACTTAAAAGCCTATAAATAGAAGGCTTTAGGCTGAGGCAAGGTAATCTTTAATTGAATTAAAATTTCCCTTTTGGTCTACATCAAAGGCTGTGATACCATCATAAAGTGAAAGAAATAAAAAGATACAATCCAATACACAATGAATACTATTCATTCATCTCAATTAGGGAACAAAATAATACATCAACATTTGCCATAATAGGAAAATCTAAACAGATCTAACAGAAGTTCTAAAAATGCGATTTCTGCTCTCTCCCGGTCAGACCTCTTCCGGCCGATAGCTCTTTTCATTATTGGAGTAAGAATAATAGTCATGGAAGTAGTGAGCTGCAAAATCAATGGAGTGTTCTTCTGTTCATGGTTTGAAAAAGGAAAATTCTTAGTAGAAGATATTAAAGTTCGAAAATCAATCCAACTCTCAAAATCACAGATGCTTTGGACGATAGAACAAATCGAAGACCTCCTCAACGGTTCAAGCATTCGTTTTTTCCTAAGAGAACGGAGAGATGACTTAGAAACAATAAGAATTTCGAAGTTAAAGATCAAGGCTGGATGGAACTTAAGATGTGTAGTCTGGCCGATTTCCGGAGGGAAATTCTTTATTCACTTACCTGAAGGAGTAGCTCAACATGGATGGTCAGAGTTCTTGAAGATGCTGAAAAGAAGTTTTCAACGATTCGGAAACCACAGAGAAAAGTCAATTTTTGAGGAGGATCATCTGAAGAACTCCCACTCAGCACCATTAATACAACCAAGCTTTGCTGAAATAGTGTCAACAAGGAAAAGTCAGTCGTTTTCCTCTGTCCGGGCATCCACAAACTTGAGTAAAAGGGAGGGTACTAGTACAAAAAACGCTCCATGCTTCTGCAACAATAGAACAGAGTTTACAACCTCGATGAGTTGAAAAGATGGAGAAAGAGGGTGAGGAGAATTTTGTAACGAGTTCAAAGGAAACATCAGCAAAGGACCGGTACTGTGCTCCGCTCAAACATCAAAATCAACAGCAATTTTGGGTTATGAAAAACAGAGAAGTCTTCAAGGAAGACTTTTAACAACCTATGGGTTCTAATCAGGTTATTTGCCTCTGATGATTGGAAGGAAATTGCCAAATTGAAGTCTTCTACAATGTGAAAGTTAAAATCAACCCCCTATTTGATGACAAAGCTCTATTCCGAGTAGTCCAAAGGAAGATAGAAGATATAATTGAAGCCCCCGACAAATGGTCTAATTATAGAAAATTTAATTTATTATTTGAAAAATGGAATTCATTACTTCACAGAAGACCCTCTGTTTTAAGAAGCTTTGGTGGATGGATAGTAATCAAGAACTTACCGTTGGAGTATTGGAGAAGAGAAACATTTGAAGCAATTGGATAGCACTTTGGAGGATTGGAGGAGATAAGTATTGGAACACTGAATTTGTTAGACGTTTCAAAGGCTAAAATTAAAGTTAGAAAGAATGTTTGTGGTTTTATTCCAGCTACAATCGAAATTAACAATGAATTTAGAGGTTCTATCCATTTACTATTTGGTGACATCATACCAATGAAAGATTCAAATTCCATTATCAAGGAATTTATTGGGAGTGATTTCGAAAACCCCATTGACCAAGTACGGTTGAGCAAAGTCAAAGAAGATGAAGTTAGAGTCTTCTCTCCCTCAGAATTGGCGTTGCTAAGTTCGAATCCTGACCAGACCCAACCGGAGCAGGTAAAGAAGTCACCGGAAATATCGGTCGGGAATCCAACAGTCGGAAAATGGTCGAAGTTGACAGCAAATGGCCTCGAAGGAAAAAGCATTAATGTGAAGGCGGCAAAATTAAATTGGTGAGGAAATCGAAGAGGCAACCATTGGAAGTCCAATAGGTGTATTGAAAACGATTCGGCCAGCAGAAGTTATGAAGAAAGAGAAGAGGAAAGAGAGGGTGTTTGGCCGAATTAATGAGAATATCAAAAGCATCCAAACCCCTGACATTCCATTTGGGGATTTCCTTCGGTCAGGTGGGCCCACCGGCTTCGAAACCATTCAAAAAAACCGAAAAGTCTCAAATGGTCTTTTGACAGTAGCAGAGGAAGCCGAAAAAGCACCCCCAAATAGCATGAAGTCCAATTGGAAAGAGGTTCCCTTTCAGACATTGCCGCCCCCTCATCAGCTCCCTCGAGCTCGCGTGAACGCCCCCCTTCAGCAGTCTCTAGCACACAAGACTTCCCCAGTCAAGAGCCCTTTCTTCCCAACCGTTAGGAGGAGTTCAAATCTCTTCAAACCTTTGCCAAAACACTTCAGCAGAGGAAAAACTTCGTTCTTCAACCTTTGGTCAGCATTGACAAATCCATATCTACTCGAAGTCAGTTGTGCAAACTCTCAAGTCCCCCAACAATTTCGTGACAGGTCAGTACTCCCCCTCTCTTCATCACAAACTTTCGATCAATCAGAAATTCTAATCCCGGGATCAAACATTCTTTTCTTGCGAGGCTCCCCAAGCTCTTACCGTCCCAAGCCAAAAAAGATTCAAGACTCAGAAGAGGAATCACTCATCAGCATAAGTAGTGATGAATTAAATGAGCCGGAAGAAGATGAGAACCTTTTAAGATTGGAATTGGATGAATCCATCGGTGATGACCTAAATAAACTTTTCCAGAGCAGCTAAACCAGAAAAGGTAGCAAGTGTACAACTGACCACCACTCTTCAATGCTTAAAGAAAAAATTCCTCAGCACTTGAGATCATTTGTAGAAGATTGTGGAATTTCACTGGTTTGAGTGAAGGTTCGGCGGATTAGTACATAGAAGTGTAAAGGTATTCTCAATGAAAATCGTTTCTTGGAACATTAGAGGCCTTGGGGATCAATCTAAGCAGCTGGCAATTAAGCACCTAATTATGAAGACAAATCCAGAATTGGTTTTAATTCAAGAAACAAAGGAAGAGGCATTTAAAGTTGAAGCAATCAAGAAGTTATGGAGTTCAAGAGACATTGGCTGGTCATTTGTGGAAGCCTATGGCAGATCAGGAGGGTTGCTAATCATGTGGGATGAAAGTAAAATATCAGTCATAGAAACACTCAAAGGAGGCTACACTTTATCCGTTAAATGTAAGACCTTATGTAGCAAAGTTTGTTGGGTAACAAATGTATATGGACCAACCGATTATAAAGAAAGAAGCCGCATCTAGCCAGATTTACAAGCTTTGGCAGCATATTGCACAAATGCTTGGTGCTTGGGTGGGGACTTCCAACATAACTAGAGCAACCCACGAAAGAGATCCAACTGGAAGATTAACTAGAGGAATGAAGAATTTTAACAAATTCATAGAAGAGGCACACTTAATGGAAATTCCTATGAGCAATGGGCGTTTCACTTGGTCGAGAGAAGGAAACAGAGTATCAAGATCCTTGCTAGACAGATTTCTGCTGACAAACGAATGGGATGAAGCATTTGAACGCTCTCGAGTCTTTAGACAGGTCCGCATTGTATCAGATCACTTTCCTCTCTTATTAGAAGCTGGGGAGGTAGAATGGGGACCTTCCCCTTTTCGTTTTTGCAACAGTTGGCTGCTCAATTCCCAGTACTGCAGCATTATAATTAGGGCTCTTGCGGCTGGAATTCATCAAGGTTGGGCTGGATTTGTCATTTCTGCTAAGTTGAGATCAGTTAGGACCTCCCTACAACTGTGGCACGCTGACTTTTTAACAAAACAAAGAAAACATGAGGCGGAAATTGTAGAAAAGATGGATAAAGAGGAGCAGGGGCAGAATTAGAGGATCCATCCTACATTTTACAGGACCTTAGGGCATCCTTAAAAGCTGATTTGATGGATATTTACAGGAAAAGGGAAAGAGATTTAATTCAGAAGAGTAAGCTGAATTGGTTACATTTAGGGGACGAAAACACGAGATTCTTCCACCGTTTTCTCGCTGCAAAAAAGAGAAAAAATCTAATAACAGAGCAAGTCAATGATCAAGGCTTTCCAACTAATTCGTACTGTGAGATAGAAGACCAAATCTTAAATTTCTATAAGAATCTTTACACCAAAACTCCAAGTGCTGGCTGTTTTCCTGCAAATCTGGAGTGGCAAAGCGTGTTCAGTTGAACAAAACAGTGGGCTGTCTTCAAAATTCAGCAGGGAAGAAATCAGATCTGCTTTAAGAGGAATGGGGAAAAATAAAGTGCCAGGTCCGGATGGTTTCACGGTGGAATTCCTTAACAAATTTTGGGATAGAATCAAGGATGATTTTGCTGCCCTATTCAATGAATTTCATGAGAATGGAAGCTAAATTCCTGTGTGAAGGAGAACTTCATTTGTCTGATCAAGAAAAAAGAAGATGCCATCATGGTTAAAGACTTCCGGCAATTAGCCTCACTACATTAACATATAAAGTAGTTGCCAAAGTGTTGGCTGAAAGGTTGAAATTGGTTATGCCAAGCATCATAGCCCCCACCCAAAGTGCATTTATCGAAGGTCGACAGATATTAGATCCAATACTCATTGCCAATGAATTGGTGGAGGACTATAGAATCAAGAAGAAAAAGGGTGGATTCTAAAGCTTGACCTAGAAAAAGCCTTTGACAGAGTAGATTGAGGATTTCTAGAAAAGGTTCTACACGGCAAGAATTTCGATTCGAAATGGATCTTCTGGATTCTGGGTTGTATCAAAAATCCTAAATTCTCCATCTTCATTAATGGAAGACCAAGAGGAAGAGTTCAAGCCTCAAAAGGTGTGAGACAAGGAGACCCTCTTTCGCGCTTCTTATTCCTCCTTGTAAGTGAGGTATTGAGTAGTCTTATTTCAAGACTTCATATAAGAAATTTGAGGGATTTATAGTTGGAAAGAACGTACATGTTCTAATTCTTCAATTCCCAGATGATACACTCCTATTTTGTAAGTACGATCTCAATATGTTGGAAGCCTTGAGGAAAACTATTGAGTTTTTTGAATGGTGCTCCTGACAAAAGGTGAATTGGGATAAATCAGCCTTGTATGGACTGAACATTAACGATTTAGAGGTTAAATCGACTGCTGCAAGATTAAATTGCAAGGCTGAAAAATTGCCTCTAATGTATCTTGGTTTGCCCCTAGGAGGACACCCAAAAAAGATGGTCTTTTGGCAGCCTATCATTGACAAAATTCAAGGAAAATTGAGCAGGTGGAAAAGATATAACCTCTCAAGAGGGGGTAGACTTACATTATGCAAGACCGTGCTTTCAAACCGCCCCTCTTACTACATGTCTATCTTTTTAATGCCGAAAAAGGTGGTCCTTTTAATAGGAAGAGCCATGAGAAATTTCTTTTGGAAAGGCCATGGAGGTAGCAAACTGAATCATCTTGCCTGATGGGTAACAGTCACAAAAAATCATAAGGATGGTGGTCTTGGGATGGAGAACTTGAAAATCAGAAACTTGGCATTGCTGTCCAAGTGGGGTTGGCGTTTTATGCAAGAATCTGAAGGCCTTTGGTACAAAGTTATTACAAGTATCCACAGAGAGGACCGCTTCCAATGGCATACTAACAGAAAGGAGTTTGCAAGTTTAAGAAGCCCTTGGATAAGCATTTCAAGGCAATGGCAGAAAATTGAAGCCCTAGCAATCTTTAAAGTAGGAGATGGAAGAAGAATAACATTCTGGTTTGGTCGTTGGCTTGAGGATCAGCCCTTCAAGGTCAGATTTCCAAGACTTTTCAAGCTAGCTCTCAAGCCAAACGGTACAATAGCAGATCATTGGGACCCATGTTCCTCTTCGTGGGATTTATTGTTCAAAAGACAGCTAAAAGAGGAAGAAATAGGTGAGTTTCTGTCCCTCTCAAGCAGTGTGGCAAATAAGAAAATTATATTGCAGCCGGATAAAAGGATTTGGGCATTAGAAAGGAATGGCAGCTTCTCCGTAAAATCCCTAACCACTCAAGTAGCCTCCCTAATTGACGATGAGTTGTTAAAATGTCTATGGAAGTCCAAATGCTCTAGGAGAGTCAACATTCATATTTGGACCATGCTGTTTGGTTCTTTAAATTGTGCTGCCACGCTTCAAAGGAAACTTTCGTATCATTGCTTGTCCCCCCAAATGTGTGTCCTTTGCCGCCAAGATCAAGAAGACATCCAACACCTTTTCTTCAGCTGCAGCTATGCTTCAAGTTGCTGGTCGAGACTGTTTGGCTTCTTCGGTTTGAGTTGGGTAATGGGGAGTGACTTCAAAAGCAATGTGCTACAAATTTTGTTGGGTCCAAGACTGAATAAAGTATCAAAGTTGTTATGGGTCAATGCAGTTAAAGCTTTGCTATTAGAAAGTTGGTTTGAAAGGAATCAACGCGTATTTAATGACAAAGCATCCAATTGGGAGGATCGTTTCGAGCATGCAAGGCTAAATGCCTCATCCTGGTGCACTTTGTCAAAGGTATTCGAGGATTATGCCATTCAAGAGCTTGCTCTTAATTGGAGGGCCTTCATTTTTTCTCACCTTTGAACTTATTTCATTTTCTCTCATTTTTGAATTTATTTTGTAGTAGTAGTTATTGTGTTTTGATTATTCGGTGATTATCTCAATTTTGTAATACCCGAGTGGGTCTAGTTCTTGTATTGACTTGTTAGATATTTTGTATACCGGGATATGATGTGGGTGCTAAGGGGGTGTCAACCTAGTTGAGATGCCTGGGTGCACCTTCTGATCCATTATTAATCATTGCTTGTAGTGTTTCATTTGTACTATGAGTTTTGTCTCAACTCATTAATTCAATAATAGAGACGGTTTCCTTTTAAAAAAAATAGGAAAATCTAAACAGAAACAATCTATAGAAAAATTATATCCTATCAATCCTAGACAGGCGTAAATTTGGCCTGAAATAGTTTTAGTTATTACAGGTTAACATGGATCCATTTTTGTATCCTTAGAAATCAGAATTATTACGCTGTTCTACATTTTTGTTCTTGTTTTTAATTGCAGGTGGCTTATCACTCATGGCAGGGCAAACACGAGGCTCTCAAATATCGTAAGTTCTGCTAAGTGCTATTCAATTATTCTTAGATGGTGAAAATGAACGATTTTTATTCACTGCATTTTACTGTTTCTCAATAAAAATGTTTATATGCTATGCCGAAAGAACTTAATTGTCCGAATCTTGTGAAAAGTTGTTGGCTGAAAACAGATTTGGACTGGGTTGGGGGTCTCTATCGAGATTTTATAAGGAAAGAAAAATTGGGAAATGAAGGCTACATGGAGTTTCAAAAAAGGACACATCCAAAGGTTTTTTTTATTTATTTTTTTTATTTCTGAAAATACTGAATAGCAATTTTTCCCCTTTTGATGAAGTATTTAATTAATGTTTAACATTGGTTAACAAAGTGGTTCATTTAAAAATACTATGGTGAAAAGCGATACCAAACTCACCCCATGAGTGTTTTCTCTAAAAGCACTTAAATTTCCAACACTTTTGGTCATTGTTAGGATATATTTTTGAATTTCTGAGTTATTAATTTAGTTAAATATACGTTTTAGATGGCTTTCTGTGTAGAGCTGACTTGTTTCCTGATGTCATTAGTTAAAACTCAACTATGTATTAAATTAAAAGTCATTCAAGACAATGATTGTATTGAAAAGTTCTGCTGTCACAATACTTCTTTTGTTAATTTTATTAATCATATCTATCATTTTTTTTTATATTTTGGGTGCAATTCTAAAAGTCATATGACTATAAATGACTGGGATAGAATATTTGGATTGCTACAAGAGAATTGATGCTCAATATTCGTCTTGTTTGATAAGGAACATCGTTTTAACTGTTGATTTCGATTATTTCTTTTTGTCGGTTTTAGGAACATTACTCCACCGGAATCTGTTGCTTCAATCGGAGGAAATCCTTTTGCTTAAGGATAAATGGTTATTTCATAGATGTAGCATTTTCCCTTTCCCTCAGTGTAGAAGGTTTTCGATGCACAATTATTATCCATTAGTTTTATGTATGAACTTCAAATTATTATTATTCTTTTCTGTCTATGCGAGTCTTTTTCATTGAAATTTATGCTACAATTTTTTTTTTTGAAGATGTCATCTGTAATCTTCAATCTGCATAGCAATGTCATTGTTAATGTACTAGTTTATCCACGTGCTTGGTATTATTTTAGGTTAGTTAATTTATTTTTCTATTTTTATAATTTTTATTTATTTATTCTTTTAACTTAATACTATGCATGATTATTTACAAGTGGTATTCAAGCTCTATTTTTTGCAACTTTAGCTGCAGCTTTTATAGGTGAATTCATGGAGGGTCATCATTAATTAGTTTTCTAAATAGACTTTTTTTTTTAGCTTATACCAAGGCAATGTATAATCTACTTAGGGAACATAAATATACCAATAATCTAAAAATAAGGAAGGTATATACTATCTAGGGAGTAAGAGTAATAGGGAAAAAAAGAAAAATTACGATATTCGGGAATTGTGAAAAAAGGAAAGAGATCACAGGGGGTTTTTCACTTTTCCAAAAATTACATGAACTTAGATTAATCAAATATTGTTATTTCTATGCAAGGATTCAGACTAATGAATTCGTTCATTTAGATTGATTGTTTGCATGTGGGATAATTCTAAAAAGAAAAGGTTTACAAAAAAACGAGAAAAAAGGATTGGGTAGGGTAGAGTGGAGTCAACTAGATGTATTGAATTGAATTGCTATAAGATAACCGGATGTTTTGAAGAATGGTTCTAGAATTCGATGAAATTCAAGATATGAATAATTGGTTTACGTTAAGGAAGAAACACATGTATATGTTATATTAGATATTGACTAGTTATATAAGATATATCTATGCTGTTTCATCTGTAATGTAATTTGGAATTCAATATTGAATAGAGAGATTAAATCAAGAAAAAGAATGAAGAATTCAAAGAATGCTTTAGAAAAAAAGAAAGAAATGGAAGAACAAAAGTCGTATGGATTCACAAAAACTACGTGGATAGGTAGGAACGAAAAAAGAGAGATTGAAGTAGTTCAGACGATTCAGTAATATTATTACTTCAATTCTGAGTTTTTAGTTGGATAAATCTTAGTGATGGAATAATAAGTTATAATTCATTAGTGGATTGTATCATTAACCATTTCTTTCTTTTGGTGTGAGGAACTTATCATGAATCCACTGATTTCTGCCGCTTCCGTTATTGCTGCTGGGTTGGCCGTCGGGCTTGCTTCTATTGGACTTGGGGTTGGTCAAGGTACCGCCGCGGGCCAAGCTGTAGAAGGGATCGCGAGACAACCCCAGGCGGAGGGGAAAATCTGAGGTACTTTATTTCTTAGTCTGGCTTTTATGGAAGTTTTAACAATTTATGGACTGGTTGTAGCATTAGCACTTTTATTTGCAAATCCTTTTGACGTTTTTTTTTTTTTTTTTTTTTTTTTTTTTTTTTTT
>QLSR01001474.1:344142-360943 GCA_031780015.1 Citrullus colocynthis
TTTTTTTTTTTTTTTTTTTTTTTTTTTTTTTTTTGTATTTTATTTACTTGGACTTGCTGCTCTTGTTTTTTCGAATTATATGAAGCTTCCACTCCTACAATTACTTATTCGTTGGGACAATAACCTATGGGAAGGATTGATTTGAGGATGAGGCATTAGCATACTGACTTGCCTTCTTCCTTCCCTTTCTTAGTCCAATCTCGAATGGAACTTTTTTTTAGGATTTCTACTTATATATAGGGTAGGGGGCGGATGTACCAAGTGGATCAAGGCAGTGAATTGTGAATCCACCATGCGTGGGTTCAATTCTCGTCGTTCGCCCATAATATATAGTTATAGAATATATAACTGATAAGATAAATACAGTGAATTTACCTCCTATTTTTTAGTTTTTAAAGGCGAAGAAACAAATTCGATTTTCTCTCTTATTTACTACGGCGACGAAGAATCAAATTATCACTATATTTATTCCTTTTTCTACCTCTTCTTCCAAGTGCAAGATAACCCCAAGGGGTTGCGGGTTTTTTTCTACCAATTGGGGCCCTCCTTTCACCACCCCCATAGGGATGGTCTACAAGGTTCATAACTACTCCTCTTCGCTTACCTAGCCAACATTTAGATCCGACTCTTCCCAAACTTTTCTGGTTTACCCCAGCATTCCCCACTTGTCCGATTGTTGTTGAGCAATTTTTGGATATCAAACGGACCTCCCCAGAAGGTAATTTTAATGTGGCCGATTTCCCCTCTTTTGCAATCAGTTTCGCTACAACATCTGTTGCTCTTGCTAATTGTCCCCCCTTCCCAAGTGTGATTTCTATGTTATGTATGGTCGTGCCTAAGGGCATATCGGTTGAAGTAGATTCTTCTTTTTGATCAATCAAAACCCCTTCCCAAACTGTACAAACTTCTTCCAAAGCATACAGCTTTCTGGATGTAGATGATGATATCTATACATACGGATCTTATATATATCGAACAACGAAGTACCACATGAGTGGATATATAGGAATCCAAATACGCCAAATCACTCATGTTATGATCTTCTACATCCTAGATCTTCCCGTTCCTTCATCTGGTTTATGTTCTTCATGTAGCATTCAAACCGAATGACTCTAAGAAATTACGTCGATGCTTCCACATCTTACGGGTAACGTAGGAGACATCTCTATTTTTCCCCTCAGAAATCCTTAGGATTACCACTGCTTAGCTTTCAATTTGTCTCTGACCATCAAATGAAATGTGAATAACCCATCCGCTCTCTTTGAAACAAGAGACGCTTCTGGTTCTGTCGGTGCTTGAAACAATTTAGTCTTCTCCATATTACTATATCTCTAGAGTTAATAATTTTATATGAGGAACTACTAAACTCAATCATTTGTTGCTATTTCTCTTCAGTTATACTCGTCCTTAATCAATATCAACTTGTGAATTTTTTCACCATCTAAACTTCGAAAAATTATTATAAATGAAAAAAATATCAAACTATTTACAAATATAGACAAATTTTAGCACTGCACTAGCCCATGATACCGATAGAAGTCTATCGCGTCTATCGCGAAAATTTTTCTATATTTGTAAATAGTTTTACTTATTTTGCTATATTTGAAAACAACCTATGTTAGAAAAAAATTACAAAATTACATTTATAAATGAACAAATTGTAATAATCTATTTTTGTTTTTAGTTCTTGAATTTTCAAACTTGATATTGTAGCATTTTTTGGGTCTAGTGAATACTTAATATAGTGAATGTTTACTTAATAAAGTTGTTGGGATGCTGGTTATATATATATATATATATATATATATATATATATATATATATATTTTATTTAAAAAATTTTAAATAAAAAAAATATTTTCCTCCATCTATGGTTGCACTATTACCCTTTCCATCCATCCTTTCTTTTTTTAAGTACCACAATTAAAGGGATGGGATTGGACTTCTAGGAAGAAAGATTATGTCAATTCATGTTAAGCTAAGCTCATTTTGGCCTCTCGTTTCTTTATTCTTTTTTTGCTCACATTTTTTTTATTAAAAAATTAAAACTCTTCCCCATTTTAGATGCAAAACGACAATGAACTTCTCCCTCGTTTTAGATTTGAAATTGGAATTGGGATCGAGTCCATTGCCTTATCTTAGTGTCTATATTTTGGAGATTGTCTAATTTTAGTTTTTGTACTTTCAAATGTTCAATTTTACTTTCTATAGTTTCAATAAAACTTGAATTTTTAATTATCGAAATTAATTTTTATTGAAATTAATTGAATAGTAACAATAATAATAATTTTTATTTATAGAAAAACAATACGTTGAATTTCAAAATTGTAAAGTAAAAATGTTAATAGGTAACAAAATATTTTTTTAAAAAAATCAACAATTAAACAAGCAACCAAATCTCAAAAGTTTAAATATGTGCATTTGAAAACAGAAACTAAAGGTGTGTGTTTAGAATACATTTAAAGTGTTTAATTTAAAAAATAAGTCATTTTGGAACAAAACTGAAAGTATTTGATAACCATTAAAAATGAATTTTGAAATGTATTTAAACAGTCTTTAACAAAAAATGAGTTTTTTAAAAAATACTTTTGTCTCAAGCCAATCTAAAGAGGTCCTAAAATGCTATCAAACTCAAACCTCACATATTATAAGTGTAATTTTTCCTACTAAGATGTGAATCTGAATTCAAAAGTAAAGCAATTTAATTTATGACTAACTGAGTTATCAACTTCCAAAGAAATCTAGATTGATCTAATTAAATTAAACTATATATATTTTTTTAAATAATCAATTTTGAATCTTTTTTGAAAAATTTCAAATGGATTGATTCTTCTTGGAGCACATAGCTTTCATTGTGGGACAAGTTTGAGTGTAGATAGGTTTGACATTTGTTCTTTTGTAGATATTCAATATTGGGATGTACGATAAGATAAGTCCTAAAAGAAGTCAATGTTTTGAAGTTGAAACTCACTCTACTCGATTATTACTTGCCTCTATATTTCCCATGGGTTATTTTCTTCATTTTTTTAATTATTATTGTATCATTTTTACCAAATTAATTTATTTAAAATATAAATATTTGTATAACCTGTATGCACCTCCCTCTACATTAAATCATATTACATCTCAATATTACGTTTATCTTTTATTCTTCTATTTTCTATTTTTGTAATTTTGTTTGTTAAATTAGTTTTATCGTGGACTCTTTTTCTTCTTATTATTTATTTACATTTTCTTGTTGTTGTTATTATTATTATTTGAGTATAAGAAGAATTAAACTAAAAATAAACATCGGGAAGAAAATTAAGGAAGTTACTATTGACGGCTTCGGAAGTCCAAAAGAGATGATGTCCAAGTCAAATTTTGTTCGACAAACATCTACGAGTATGTGTGGCAAGAGTGTGTACAACATTATTAGACTTTTGAGATATGTGAAGAATGCCTTTAACAAATTAAACTTTTCTCTTTGTTTGTCAAGAATAACATTAATGAGCGTTTCGACTCATTTTCATTGTGATAATGTCTGGAAAGAAGTTTCTATAAGGTCAAGGAGTCAGTCTTAATTTAGAGAGGTTGAAGCCCTGATTCTATAGCTATTGAGATGTATGCCTTCAAATATTTTCGTCATTTCAGCTAATTCCGCTGTTCCAAAGTCTAACAAAGAGATATCTCCTTATTATTGTTAGAATAAAGCTTACATGAAGATATATATATACCTATAGTCTATTTTTTTTTTCCTTTTTGTTTTACAAAAGATGAGCATTTTTTAGCACTCTCAACTTTTTATTAATAATATATGCTTTAATCAGCTAAAAGTTTATCCAAAATATTTATTATTATTATTATTATTATTATTATTATTATTATTTTACAAAGGATGATTTTATAAGGTTAGATACCACAAGTTACAAGTATATATGTATTTAAAAGTTAAACTAAGGAAATTATTCCTTAATCATGAAACATTCAAATCAAACTCAAAATTAAATGTTGAACAAATTTTTTAAGAAAATCAAATTTAAGAACTAAATAGACCTAACATGGAAAGTTCAATCATTTTCTAAAGAATCACTAAATTTAGTAACAATTTTGAAAGTTTAACCTCTTATAATTTCGGATAAAATTTGTTATTTATTCCCTTTTACACTTTTGTGACAACTTTTTCAGTAGAGCAAAATGTAGGGGTGAAAACTTCAATTTCTTACACTACATAAAGGAGTGAAATACTTCAACAGCTAGCATTAGCATTATTATGGGTGAGAAGTATGGCTAAGTATATGGCTTTGAGGTGGTGACCCAAAGGGTCATTTTAAGAGTATTATTTGGCTGATCTATTAGAGACAACCATAAGAGCTAAATATGACAATTTACAAGACAAGCAATACTACGTGAAAAATATGTATGCTAGAGTGCTTTAACTTTTAAACACTACTAATGTGTCTTAGGTTCTTTGATTCGTAACAGGTAAGTTAAATTAGTAATGTCTAATTATCCAATAAATGCTATGGATTTATATGTATATAATCAAATTGGGTTTGTGACATTTAAAATATATTGAAAATCAACCGTGTTATTTACTCTATTAGCCCTCTAAAATCAACATTGACTTGACTGTCGGAGTGTCAGTAGCTAATTAGCACACACATACTAGATCTTATTGTTTTTCATGACAATCATTTCATTTTTCTTTCCAATATTATAAAATTCATCGTTAATATCAAATTTCTTATCAATAACTAAGATAAGTTGGAGTTTGATAACGTAATTTATAAGATGGAAGCTAAAGTGTTATAATAAAGAGGGGAGTGGGGGAATGCAGGTGAATAGTTAAAGCTCATCCAAACTTTTACATGTGAAATTAGGGTTTGAGTTTAAAGCATTGATTAAGGAAGCAAGGTTTGATGGTACCCTTTTAATGGCGGGATGGCATTAGTCCTACAAAACAACTGGCTTTCGCTCTACGCAAGGGCTTTTTTTCTATTTTTCTTTTTTTCTTTTTCTTTTTTTAATTATTATTTTATTTTAATATCCTTTTTCTAATTCCCTCAAAAGCAATCAAACATTTCGAAAATTTTTTTCTAGTAAACTATAGATTTTTTTTTCGTACTATTGTTTATTGTTTGTTAAGTCAGTATGCTTCTAAAAATGGTATGAGGTCCACTGACAATTACGTAAAATACATTGAAATTTATGAATACAAATTTCTAGGAAAATGAGCATGATATTAGATAGTACTAAAAATTTTCTCAAATATTTTCAAATATTTATTTGTATTAACTTTTTCTTTTATTACATTTATGGATATATGGGTGGCTACTTTTTATGTCAATAATATAATTAGAGGCTTACAACTAAAAAGATTTTTTTTTGTTCAATTTTAGTTCATGTATTTTCAATTGTTTAATTTTATTTCTTGTATTTTTAATAAATCTTAAATTTAATCCTTGAAAGTTAATTTTTAACGAAATTTGTTAAATAATAATACTAATTTTCATGCAACGAAATGCAATATTTGAATATGTTTTTAAAATTTTAAAAAGTTATTAGATAACAAAAAAAAATTTTTTTTGAAAAAATATCAACAATAAAGTAGCAATAAGGACTAAATTGAAGATTTATTGAAAGTATATGAACTAAAATTGAGCTATTAAAAATATATTAACTAAAAAAATTCAAAATACAGAGACCAAAATAATATTTTAACCTTTTTTTTTTAACATCGAAATTAAATTTTGATGTATATGCTGATTGAACTAACAAAACTAAAAATGAGTAAAATAATTCTTAAATAAAAAATAACTCAATATGAAACTTTGCTAGCCTTGATCTAACCATTAGAGCATGTTTGCTTTCTTGGTACTTGGTAATTAAGCTACCAAATGGGACCCAAGCAAATTCTATGGTGATGCCAAAGTTTACCACCAATGTTAGGGATAAAATGTAACTATCTTCAATTATAGCAATCAAATTCTTTGTATGTGTATATAAATCAAGTTCTAATTTCAAATTTATTAACAGTAATATTATTTAGTTGTTAACTTAAAACTTCTCACCAACGAAAACAATAATAAGGTAAAGATCAGAATGATGCAAACTAATTACAAATGGTCAAGAATGATTTCTCTCTTTTTTTGTTTAGGAAAAGACTTAAACTTCTGGTTAAAAAAAATTGGTGGGAGAAAATTAAAACGCTATTCTTAGTCACCAGTAAATGCTCATGAAACATCCTCCATAGATTTTTGGTGCTCACATTAAGATGAAGAAAAAAATTGTCTTTATAAATCACAGATAGTAGAGTTGTGTGATTGCTACAATTAATAGATAAAAATTTGGGCAACATGTTTTATGACTCTACAACAATATTATTTGCTTTTTTTGGACTTCATTTTTCTCGACACCAACTAAATAAAGTGGGTTGTAACAGCTTGATCATGTAATCAAGTGAGCCTAAACTCTATCAAGCAAGATCAAGTGAGCTTGGAAACCAAAGCGTAGCTAAGAGATAGACCCAATCTTACTAATTAGCCGAAGAATGCGAGATATATATTGAGCTAGGTGAGATCAAGTAGATTGGGTCGAGTGATACCAAAGCTATACCAAGTAACATTATTGCAAACATTGACAATTACAACACATGACCTTTGATTAAATAGCTCATGCTTACCGACAAACTATGCAACTACCAATTTCTCTCTCTATACATAGAGAATACAAAAGAGATGGAAGTCAAGCGCACGCTCTACCATACACAAACTCTACCAAATTCAATACTCAAACTAATTTAAAAGTTATGGACTATATTTTCACGAACAATACATACGTTAGTACTTTCGCCATACTATATTCTTCATAATATCTACATAAAAGTATCGAAATTGATCCTACCGTTGACTAATTGTTCAAAGAAAATTAGACAATAAATTAACTAGAGATCTACATACATGAAAAAGTAAAATTAAAAAAGAAAAAAAGAGAGTAAAATCTATTGAAAGTGTAATCACGTAAAGTTGAGAAACTCAAACAAAAGTTGATGGACATAGAGAAGTAATTGATTGAACTTTTTTACTTGGATCATGTAAAGAGAAATCCCATGATCCCATCCCACCTTTTTGGAGAGAAAACATAGCTAGCTGTCTCAGCTGCCACGTGAACCAAAATAATAATAATAATAATAATAATAATAATAAAAAAAAAAAAAAAAGTCTTTTCTTCTCTTCTCAAAAGTTATACCATCAAATCAAACCCCCTTTTTTTCTCCTTCTCTTCTGATCTGACTTTTATTGGAACTTAATTAAAGTGCCGACTAAATTTAGATGTGAGTTGGGTAGATCCAAATATCACACACGACAACGTTAAATAAACCTCGAAAAATTACCTTCTTTTAGTTTTCAAATTTTAAATAGTTTGTAAATTTGGTTTCTGAATTTTCAAAATGTATATTTTAATTACAAAATCTTTTTAAAGAATAAGTGTACTTAGTGTTTGAATTTTCAAAATATTAACATTTTTAATATCTAAATTTTTAAAATAGATTTAAAAAGGCTCATATTCTATTTTTATTATTTTCAATTAAGAAATAAAGTTGGCCTTTTTAGAGACTAATTAAAAGGTATATATTTTGAAATCTTAGCAAAACTTAAGAATTACTAAATGGGTAACTTTTTTAATAAATAGATGAGTAAATAAAAATAATAATAGTAATAATAATTTGTCTTCTTTTTCATTTTGAAAAATATACTTGGTCCCTCGAGCGCCTCCTAAACTACAAAAATCATTATGCATCCCACCCGACAATTCAATATGATAAAACAATGTTTTTTTTTTAAAAAAAAATTATTTTTGAATTTATCTTTCTATGTGTGATTGGAGTGGCCGTAAAAGATGAGTGCATTCCATTTTTGTTCATCACACTTTAATCATACAAATAAAATTCAATTTTCTTTTAAAGAAAAAAAGAACAACTTGACACGTGACAAACTATAATTAAACAATTAGATAAGATACATAAAGACGAGTACGACAATGTAAAAGTATTTCCCTTGCATTATTGGGAGTTATATAATATGTAAATATTTAAGCTTTTCACATGTTGATAGCCTCTATCTCTCTCTCTCTCTCTCTATGAAAGCAAAAAAAAAAAAAAAAAAAAAAAAAAAAAAAAAANTTAACCCGCTCACAAAGCCACCTGAGAATCTTACAACACTATGCAACAATTTCCCACTTTTCACCTAAATGTCAAGGTGGTGTTATACCCAAGGGTAATACTAGGCCTTCTGCAGTTCGCACAGATGCTGCTAGAGGAGGCAAAAATGTAATTGTGGAGGCAACTTAGAGTGTTGGTCAAGTTATTGAAGCTTTGTTTTTTGTGCTTAGTTTTCTTGGTTTATATTTATGTCTGATTTATTTAGGTAGCTAGTCATTTTTGTTGACAAAAACTTGTTTAGGAGAGTCCAAATCCTTTCAAAAGGTCGTTTCCTTTGAACTCTTTTGTGAAAGAAATACATCAAAAACTCAATTTTTTAAAAAAAAAAAAAAAAAAAAAAAAAAAAAAAAAAAAAAAAAAAAAAAACCTCCATTACAATTCTTCCATTGAAGTGAAGAAGGCATAATAAACATAACAGCCAAATATTTGAAAGAGAAAGAAAGAAAAAGAATTGAGATCAAAGGGCATGGGAAGGCCTCCTTGTTGTGAGAAAGTAGGCATAAAAAAAGGTCCATGGACGCCGGAAGAAGATATCATTCTTGTTTCTTACATCCAACAACATGGCCCTGGCAATTGGAGGTCGGTTCCTACTAGCACAGGTACATATATTATATACCCCAAAACTATATATTATATATACTTCCTCTTTCTAGTTTATTATTTTTCTTATTGTTGACATTTTTTCTCTTTTATATTAGGATTGTTGCGATGTAGCAAAAGTTGTAGGCTTAGATGGACAAATTACCTTAGACCTGGAATTAAGAGAGGAAATTTCACTCCTCATGAGGAAGGAATGATTATTCATCTTCAAGCTTTATTGGGTAACAAGTAATATTCTTCTTCTTCTTCTCTTTCTTTCTTTCTTTCTATGACATCTTTTCTATTCTTTGTCTTGATTTCATATTAATTATTTAAATTATTGTGTATAAGATTTCTTTCTAGGTCGGGTTAGAATTTAAAATTTTTGAGATATTAAATCAAAATGTCTAGAGATTAAATCTCTGACTTTGGATTGTGAGTGTGCGTAGAATAATTACTTTGAAATCTTTGTAAATTATAATGTTGTGTTTAAATTATGAGAAATTGAAGTTTTTGTTTTACGAAGAGAGTATTGAATATTTGATGTTGAATTTTGGTTGAAAAAATGAATTGATATTATTTAATTGATAAAGATTATTTATTTAAAAAATTGGAATGTAAAATTTTGTTAGTGTTAATGGAAATTTGGTGACTGGAAATGGTCAGATGGGCGGCGATAGCTTCGTACCTTCCTCAGAGAACGGATAATGATATAAAGAATTATTGGAACACTCACTTGAAAAAGAAGCTTAAACAATTGCACTCCGCCGCCGTGGACCCGCCGGATCCGGCTGAGTCGGCCACCTGTCGGTTTCAATCCAATGATAAAGTTGCGACGGCAGAGTCGCCGTCGCTCGCCGGAAACAGAACCACCACCTACGCCTCAAGCGCCGAGAACATTTCGCGGCTTCTTCAAGGTTGGATGAGATCTTCACCGGAAGAATCTCGACGGAAAATCGGCGGCGAGAATTCAATAGCTGCCGCCACGCAGCAGCAGCTGAAAACGGAGCCAGACAGCAGCGAGTTAGTTTCCGGTGAAGAATTCGATTCGATTTTGTCGTTTGAGAATTTGAAGAGTGTGAATTCGTGGGGGAAATCAAGTTCGAGTTATAAGGATAAAGAGGAAAATGTTGGAGAGAAGCAGAGATCAGAGAACGCCGCCGCCACGGCGGCGACTGCGACGGCGCCGCCGCTGTCGTTTCTCGAGAAATGGCTGTTTGAAGAAGGCGCCGCCGGCCAAGTGGAGGAGATGATGGAGTTGTCGCCGGTGTTCTAGCAAAAATGAAAAAGAAAAGAAGAAACAAAGTTGTAATTTTATTTTTTGTTTGTTTGCAGTTGTACTAATCCAAAGAACAATTATTTGAGAAGAGCAAATTCAGAATTACCCTTTGGGTGTGAAAAAAAAAAATATATATATATATATCATCACTTCTATATTTGTATGATTTTGTTTTGTTTTATTTCATTTTTTAGAATACTGTGGTTTAGAAGAAGGGTCTCTTATAAATTATAATGGTTCTAAAAATTTACAATCATGTCTGAATGCAAAAAAATTAATTATGTTTGTAAATGATTTTTTTCCCTTTTTAAGTTGATGCTATTTGTTTGTCTTAGCAATTAAATATTTAATTTATATATGACACTAATTTTCATCTTAAAGATTATTGATTATATTCTTTTATATACATACAACGATAAATTAAAGAAAAAAAAAAAAAAAAACTCATGACTACCTTCAAACAAATTTCTTACTATATAATTTTAAAATATTTTTTGTGATTTTTTGTTTACAATATGCGGGATAATATCTCTTCAAACAAATTTCTTACTATATGTTTTTAAAATATTTATTGTGATCTCTAATATCTCTAATATTTTGAAAAAAAAATACAAGACATTGTTAATTGTGCTTAAATTCGCAATTTAAAAACTAGAGTTGTTTTTAAATATAACAAAATAACAATCGAACGATAGTAGTTTATCGCGGTCTATTACTGGCAGGGAGTGTGAAAATTTTCTATATTTTTAAATAATTTATATTTTTTTTATTTACGATAATTTTTCTAAAAAATATTATTAAAAGATGAAGCATATATTGATCAACTATATGCAATAATGTTTTGTAAATGATTAAAATATATTTATATTTTGTCGCTATTAATTTTGATGTATAATGTCTGAAAGAAAATTGCAATAAATATTCAATCAAATTGTAACTAAAAATTACAGTAAAATTAACTAATTAAGTGAAAGGTAGCATTGTGCAATTTCAACCACATGATATCTTGAGGTGTCATATCAAACTTTTCGGTGATGTCATGTCAATTTTTTATTCCAATTTAATAGGATAATTAATATTCAAGGCTAATTTCTTTCTTTCTTTCTTCTTCTTTTTTTTCTTTTTTTTTCTTCTTTTTTTTTTTCTCAAAAGGACTCTAGGCCAAAATGAAATTAATAAAAATATAGAAGTGTGAAGGCTAAATCATTTTTTTTCTTTTACGAATATGCTAGAGCTAAAATCAAACAAATATAACAAAATACAAAACTAAAACATTAAAAAGAAACTAATCATCATACAACATATACTAATATTATAGTTCAAACATGTTTAACGGTAGAGTTTTAATGAAATTTAGTGCATTAGTAGTAATTAATCGTACGTTTCATGTACATAAATTTGATTTATGAGTGTAGCGAGATGACCCATCCCATTACAATATAAAATATACATAAGTGATAGAAACAATCGATAGGAGCTTGCATGAATACTTTAGAGTAAAAATAAAAATAACAAATTTAAACATACTAGTGGAGGCCACTTGAAAGTTAAATTTATCTAAAAATAATTAAAAAGGGTGTAAAGTAAATAAAGTAAACTAGAATCATAATTTACCTAATAACAAATAATTTTATTTTAAGGGAATTGCAATGAGAAGTATTTTTAGAGCTAATAATTAAGTGGATAGCAACATGTTTAAAGAATTGCAACTATAAAAAAATTTATCAGTGACAAACTTTTATTAATGATATAGTCTATTACTGTGAGATTTTGAAAGACTGAATCTAAATTTTATTATATCTACAAATTTTGTTGAATTATACTATATCTGTTTTTTTTTTTTTTTTTTCGTCTTAATTTTAAAAAGAAGTTTTAGTCTTACTTCACTGTCCCAATAGTTCCCAATAGTTGAAGCCAAAATCAAGTAGTCAATCTCTATTATTATTATTTTGTTTAAAGTGGTGCTTGGAGTAAATTATAATAGAAGAAGGGTCTCTTATAAATTATAATAGTTCTAAAAAATTACAATCATGTCTAAAACGCAAAAAAAAATTAATTAGGTATATAAATGATATTTTTTCTCTTTTTAAGTTGAAGTTATTTCTTTGGCTTAGCAATCAAATATTTAATTTATTTATTACCACTAATATGAACCCACACCAATTTTCATCTCAAAGATTATTGGTTAGATTCTTTCATATCTATGCAACACTAAACTAAAGAAGAAGAAAAATTCTCATCGCTACATTTAGACAAATTTCTTACTGTATATTTTAAAAATATTTATTGTAATTTTTTTGTTTAACAATATGCGCGGTTAGAATTCTAATATCTCTAAAATTTTAAACAAAAATACAAAACATTGTTAATTGTGCTTAAATTGACATTTTAAAAGATAGAGTTGTTTTCAAATAAATCAAAATGACAATTAAGTTATAGTAGACCATTGCAGTCTATTACTGCAATGAAAAGTTTCTATATTTATTCAAAATTTAGAGACTTCGAAAGTTTGAATCTAAATTTTACTATATGTACAAATTTTGTTGAATTGTACTATATTTACTATTATTTTGGGTCTCTCTTAATTCTAAAAAAGAAGTTTTAATCTTACTTCACTTTCCAAATAGTTGAAGCCAAAATCAAGTAGTGATTTCTATTATTATTATTTTGTTTAAAGTGGTGCTTGGAGTAAAAATATTCCTTTTCTAATTTCTGTTTTAAATGTTAATATCACACACATTGCCTTATTTTTCTTGGGAAAAAAATAGATTTGAGTATTTTTATTGCAAAATTTGAGTTTATTTTCTTTTTTATTCCAGTTAAATTCGAGTATTTTCGTAGTTAAAGTTTGAAAATTTTGTATGGACTTCTTAATCACTAACCCATTGTATATGACTTGATTTTAAGTATTTTGTCGGTTGAGCTTTTATTAATATATTCATGAGCTTATGGGGCAATGTTCTACCTTAATTCTAAACATATGTATTGATTTAATCACTTATTTAAAAGGTTTAAAAGGGAAAATATATATATATATATATATATATATTTTTTTTTTTTTTTGTGTGTAAATTTTTTAATGTTTAAAAAGATATAAAAGAAGAGACATTTTTGTGTATATAAATGCATCTTTTATGTGGATATTTAATGTAATATTGATGAAATGGTGGGTGCTTTCACACAATTAATAAATTGTTTTTGAAGAAGTTAATATAATGAATGTGTTAACATCATGTCATTGATTGTTCTCAACTAAAAATGAGGTGTAACATAAATGAACTTCCATAGCTAAGAAAAACCATCAACATTTCTTGCTTAAATAATGGTCCATACTATGCCTTTATTCACATCTTCAATCCTATCTTCCCTTATGCCTTCCATGCCACAAGTTACATATACACAATTGAAACCATAAATAACATTTTTTATGCATTAAATTGAGACCTATTATCAGATAATATTTCAATGTAAAGGACTTCCTCGACTAAAACACTACTGTTTATAACCTAAATACTTAGGTCGTGAAATATCACTAAAAAAAATCATTTATAGGAAGACAAAGTGAGGAATTTTTTATTTTTTTTTTCATTCACAATGTCGATAAAGTCTATTAACTTTTTGTGATCTAATAATTATTTTTTGCAACATGTTTTTTGCCGCTTCACTCTAGATTAGTATCTAGTGACATGATTTGGATAGGTCACTAAAAGTGAATTTTCTTCCATTAATACAAAATCTTTATTTGAAATGAGAGATAAAAGCACGAAAGTAATATATAAAGGAAAATACTTGGGTGCTCTTTGCACTTATCTCTCTATGAAAATTGTCACGTGGCAGTTTTATATTGTTTTTATAAAAGACTGATTTTTTTATTTTTTTATTTTTTACATTTATAAAAATAAAAAGTATGAGAATAGGTTACTGTCTAAGATGCATCTAATCATTGCTCATATATAAATTACTATAAAGTCATTTAAAGAAAATATTAATGAGAAGAACTCAACAAACAGAAGTTTTTCTTTCTTTCTTTATTTATTTTTTGAGTAATAAACTAACAAAAGTCAATATTGCATCAATTATTGATTTTGTACAAACATAGGTGATTTATTTTTATCTAATTTGTACCCTATATACTTCTACTATTCCAAAATAAACTAGCCGTAATTAAATGTGTGTACCTGTGTTATATTGTGAATCCAATATGAAATTAAATACCTATCCTAATTATGAATTACACTTTTTGTAATAATCACTCTAAAAAACGAAATTTTAGCTAGACCGAAAGATTGAGGTTATTGTCAAATTGTGAACAATTCGAACATCTGACTTTTGATCGATGAAATATGTGTAAACCAAATGTGCTACTATAATTATTTTGGCATTCAAATTTTAATTCTTTATTTCCCCACCATTTTTATTTTTGAGTTCAACAATATGCAGGGTGAGAATTTGGACCTTTGATATTTTGGGTAATACACATGTTTTATCCCAACCGAGTTATGCTCAACCCATAGATTTGTTGAATATGAAAAAAGAATTTATATTGGCAATGCAAACCATCCTTTTAACAGTTGCCAAAACAACTCAATGTCGAAGTCATGAGACGAACTCTGGCCTCGAAAGGGATACCAAAATGATAATTTTAAGCAACATTTTTTTGTCCACAAAATGGCACCATATGAGTTAGAAATTCAAGTTACCTCATGGAAGTAGCGGGATTTTGCGAATAGAGGTGTCCGGAACGAAAATTTTAAGCAATTTTTTTTTTTTTGCCACGCCCCATATGAGTAAGAACCTCAAGATACCCCACAGGTAGCGAGATTTAACGAACAGAGCACGTTTCGTGCCCTAACTGCCTCGGATCCCAAAATGGGTGGTGCCCAACCCAAATTTAAGCAACTATTTTTTTACCACAACATGGCCTCATATGAGTTAGAACCTCAAGATAACCTCACTAGGTAGCAGGATTTTTCAAAACATTTTGAGATTACATAACCCAATAATTAACTATTTTTATTGCACTGATCTTTCATTAGAGGAAGGAACATCCCCGTTCTATACCAATGATTTGGCCTCCATTTGACAATAATTTTGCTTTTAGTTTTTATTTTCTTAGATTTATGTTTCACTCCTCACAAATATGGTTTTTCGTATTTCTTGAAAAAACACTTGTACTCCTAATCATATTCTAAAAACATAAACAAAATTTTGAAAATACTTTTTGAGACCCTATTTTATAATATTTATTTTTCCTTTTAGTTTTTGAAAATTTAGTCCATCGACACTTCTTCCACCTCTAAATTTCTTGTTTTTATTATGTAATTTCTACTAATGTCATAAAAAACTAATATAATTTTCAAAACTAAAAAAATTTAGTTTTTAAAAACTTATTTTGTTTTCGAAATTTGATTAGAAGAAATAAGCCAAATGATTAAGTCTTAGTTTTTAATTTTTAAAATTAGGATAAATACATTTTTTAAAATATATTAATGGAAAGTGGAGAAAAAAATACAGAAATACATGGGTAAAAAGTATAAACTAAAATTTAAATACTAAAAATAAAAGATCAAGAAAAAAAAAAATCTTTAATGGGGAACAACCAACACAATAACTAAATTAAAAAGAACTGGCTGAAGGTAAAACACCAATGTGTACAGAATAAATAAATAAATAAATAAAAGGTAATTAATCTTTCAACTCTACCTACTCAATAATTATTACAAAATTGCATCTAAAATCTTAATTGATAATATGTTAAACAACTGGAAATCCTCCCCACCTACTTAATTGCCACCAATATGGGTCTAATGAACATTAAATTACTTTGATTAATAGCTCCTCATATCAGCGATCTTAAACTCATTAATAATCCAATCCTACACAAATATGAATATATGAATTTCAAGCTACCTACTCTACCATTCTCATTTCATTTTATTAAGGTTTGAAGTAAACTATAACGGATAATTATTTTACGTGTTGATCTTATAAAATGCGGTTGGAAGACATAAGCAGTATCCACGACACTATGAGTATATTGACATTCTTTTTCTTTTTGGAGATAGAGATAGAACTATCAACCTTTATGATGATAATTAGTGTTTTTATCTATTGAGATATGTTCAAATGAAAATTTAAATGTTGATTAATTCCAAGAAGAAAAAAAAACCTCATGATAATCGAATGACCCAATGAAAACTCTACCCTTGTTAAATAACATTCAAATGATAGAATATGCTACATGAGATATAAACTTAATACAAGTAGAAATGAATTAGCTCAATTGGAATAAAGTTTCTACTATCAACTTCGAGACTAAAAGGTTGTTTTTCCACTCCACGTATTGTCAAGAAAAAGAAACAAACAAACAATAGAATTATAATCATGCACCAACAATTAGGGTTCAATATAAAGACTACCTCACAAGCAAACCAAAATTTTCTTTGCATGGGGCCTAAAATGTAAATAAAAATTTTATAACTATATGGAAAAGTAATACACAAAAAATTATTTTAAATAGCAAAACTGTTGAAAATTTTTACAAATATTAGCAAAATATCACAAGCTATCTGCAATAGCTATCTATCATGACACAAATAATAAGCAGATAGAAATGAAATCTTGCTATATTTATAAATATTTTAGTTCATTTTTTAATATTTGAAAACAGCACAAAACACATACAGCATATTTTGCAAAAACGAGTTAAGTTAAAAAATAAAAAAAAAAAAAAAAAAAAA
>QLSR01001474.1:369044-389761 GCA_031780015.1 Citrullus colocynthis
GAAAAAAAAAAAAAAAAAAAAAAAAAAAAGTTCCATCTTTAATATGAAAAATAAAATTCATACTTCATGAGATATTTGTATCTTAGACTATAGTTGCCTTAGAGCAAACATGAGTTTTTTTATATCATTGTCAAAATTCATTACAAATTTCAGATTTGGTCTATATTCTTTCACTTGTTATATTTTAGTCAACCTATTTTCAAATATTCAATTCAATCCTCAAGCTACCAATAAATTTTAAAATTAGCCCTTCCAGCTAGCTTGAAGTTAATTTTTTCTATTTAACTTAGAATAATAATAATAATAATAATAATATATTCAAGAAAATAACCGATATAAATATATCTTCATAATTAATCTGAGACTAATAAAAACTTTTTCAAGAATGGTTGGTTCAATTCATTTTGCATGTATCAAATCAACCATCACAATTCAATATTTGTTTGGATTTACTTTCTAAATGCTTAGAATGTTTTCTAAGTGTAAAATAATAACATTTAGAAAGTCAAACCAAATAAATCCTAAACAAATAAAAAATCAAATAAAAAATCAAATCTACAGTTATGAGTTGATTTAGAAAGAAAAATGAAAAATGAAATGAAATAAAAAAAAAATAAAAATAAAAATAAAAAAAGGTGAAAAGTCCTGACAAATGTGATTATTCCCATTTTAATGAGCACAATTTTAATGCAAAACCAATGAAGAAAACATCCATCTTTTAAAGTTACAGATAATCCCTTACAACTGTGATGCTCATTGATACAATTAAAATTTTAAGGATGAAAGTTCAAGTCCTCAACTTTGTCATGAAAATGTTGAAGAGATGGCACCATTAATTAGAATTGAAACTGCATTTCAGCTGAATATCCAAGAGCATCAAGGTGGTCACCCATGGCCTTGTTCATCGGGGGTGGACCGCACCGTAAAATCTAAACACATTGATTTAAAAATGTTAGAGATAAATTATTTTTCTTGTAGAGAATTTGGCATAGAACTTATTCGCATAAAAAAATGTCCAAGTTTATTATGAACTAGTCCTGAAATTATTAAAGGTTACACTTCATAAAACTTCATATAAAAACTATTTTAGTCTTTCTCGTTAATAATTTATTAATAATTTCAAAAGAATCTCTAAACATGTGGAAACCCAATATTTAACCTACTATATGTGACTTCAAAGTCAACAACGATATTTAATGATCTAGCTATTGAACATAACATGAGCCCATAAATAATGATCAAAATTAACGACAATGACTAGAATTGTTTTTTTAAGCAAAATTCAAAGTCAAACCATGTTTTGAAGGTCTAGGTCTAGGGACTAAAAAAATATAAGCATGAATTTTATAGGACTAAAATAGGATTTAAACTTTATGGGACATGGTAGACGATAGAATATATAAGGGAGAAAAATACCTTAATGTCAGCAGCTGGTGCAGGACAATGTGCTTTGATCATTTCCTTGGACACAAAGCCAACGCCGCCATCCCAAACTTCAGGAGGCTATATCCAGTGTCAAAGAAGAACTTAGCATTAGTAATAACATTAAACGTATCACAGAATTTCTGAAGTCGATAAGCTCGGATAACCCGAATCGTTTAGTCTGCATTATCCTTCCCCTCATTCTTAGACTCTCAACTACTAGTTTGATTCAGAAGACTCGATGTCTGGACTGTGGATTATTAATAAGATACAAGAAAGGAAAATTATATTTTCCAGATTTAAAATTAAGAACTCTTACCATTGATTAGATTACTACTAAATTTAAGAACTATTAACTGACCTGGTTCAACACATAGTAGATTTTGAAGCGATCAGGGTATCTTTTGGCAAGAAGATCCAATTCCTCCTGCAGAGTGATTAATTTAATTTGGTTATATTAAACAGAAGCCAGTATTTGGTACCATCACAAAAAAGTACATAAATAAAAATGAAAAGATTGGATGTATTTCCAGTGGGAAGACTTCATCTCTAGATATATTTGGTATATCATATGCTTTCATGATTATGGTATATCACAATCACAAACAACAGGAAAAATAAAGTATTGAAAATGGAAGGGTGATACCGATAAATGAGAATAAAAAGCACGAGAATGATACAAAGTGAAAAGAAAATATCACCTTCAATAGAATATCTTCCAATGTAACATTGGCATAAATAAGGTGAACCTTTGTTTTGTCATTCGGGTTCTCTAATATAGCCCGAGCAACCTACAAAAGTGAAAATGAGAGAGATTCCTATTGTTTTCAAAGTTGACGAGATACAATGACACAAGACAATATAGCTAGGATTTAGAAATTAAGGAATAACTTAGTGTGTGTTTGGAATATATTTTCAAGTGTATAATTTAAAAAATAAGTCATTTTGGAAAAAATTAGAGAGTTTGAAAACCACTAAAAATGGATTTTGAAGTGTATGTTAAACAATTTTCATCAAAAGAGTTTAAATAAAAATGAATTTTTTGAAAAACACTATTTTCTCAAATCAATCCGAACGGGCCCTTATTCTACAAGAAAAGTTGTTTTTTGATATACTTGGTACATAGGTGTAATGCCAGAGCCTCCAGCAAGCATCCCAAATGCATGAACTTGACCAGGTTGGTACTTGAAACGTCCCTGCAATAATTAATAGACTAAATAAATTTCTCAAATAGGCACCACTCAAAGCAACTCGATTCTTAAAAATGAACGAGTAACCAAAGAAAAATCGGTGCTTAGTCTCTCAACTAGACTCTAGGATGTTAAGTTTCTCAATTTTTGAAAGGTATCACTTTGTCTTATAGAGACGATAAAAGGGTATGGAAGTCAAACCACAGTGATAGTAAATTATAATTTTTCAAATTCCAAATAATAAATGTTTAACATTCCCTTTCTAACTTCCGTAAAATCCAAATCCAATACAAACGATAGTAACATTCATCCCTTTGGATTTCTACGACTAAGTTTTATAAAGAGTGTTTCTATGTTATGTTCTTTACTTTAGCAACAATAGGGGTCCTGTAAATTTGTTTTTGTTCTCTTGCAAGTCCCCAAGATTGGCCTTGGACACTCCCTCAGAAACTTTTGAATTACTTCGTTACTAGCATCATAAGTTTCAAGGCGATGTAGAGAAATTTAGAACTAAAGCATCTTATGGAACTAACTAATAATATGAAATCATATCGGCACACATTGTGTATACAACAATAAGACATTCCAGCCAATCTATGCATAGTTCAATTGGTTAAGGCATATGCTCTCAACCAAGAGGTTAGAGTCTCAAATTCTTCCACTCTACATGTTATTCAACTCTGTAAAAAAAATTATAATATAATGACATTCCAAAACTGCCATCAGAATTTCTCTGTAAGGAAGACCTACCTTTGGTCCCTTTACAGCAAGATAGTCCCCAATGCGCATTTCTCGAAAATGATGTGACATCCTGCCTTGGGGATACATCTAAACCCCATACACACATACATGTAAGTATGGGAATTGGAATAATAAAAATTAATGCAACATCATCGACCTATAGAAAGATCTGTATATGTACCTTTATGACTAGTTCAAAATATCCAACATCAGAATCCAAAGTAGTTGGGGTGTAAGATTTAATAACTTCTTCACCTTGGCCATCCTTCCCCCTGCTCATGATTTTTGTTAGAGAGAGGCCAGCTGAACCAAATATAAGGTGCGCTAACTGAAACAATTGATATAATTACAGGGAAAATAAAAATATTGCATGAAATGAAACCTGCAACTTAAATGTTGTCCAATAGGAAGACCAAGAATTGAATCGGGCTTGGGAAGTATAAAAGTGAACTTCGCCACATTGTGGCTCAGCTTAGTACGCTTAACAAGCTTAAACTCCTTAAACTTCTCAGGATCCAAGCAGGCTGTAGTTACAAACCACATAGCACATATGAGCCAACCAATTTATTGAAGGTATTTATATACAACGCAGAGAAAGAAGAAAGTTGAGACAGAAATCAAGAAAAGATGGTGCTTAAATTATTTAAAAATAAAAACATGACCAACCAGAAGAGAATCTTTATATAGAAGGTATATTGATCATTCAAAGTACTGGTTGAGGATTTGAAAAATAAAAAAACACACATACTAAATATGAACCGCAGGAGTCAGGCAAATAGCTCCAAATAACTAAGCCTAGTCAAGGTGTTTTCTGCCACAAAGTTTACCAACACTGTTCTTACAATTTACTCTGAGTATGAATAATGGAATGTGCAATATCACCCATTGATGACCATTCATAAAACAACCTTGTCTCAAACAGCCCTTAAATTTGTAGTTGGCAGTAATCTTCGAATGAACAATATATATATATTCCTCTTCATCTTCCTACTTCCCATTTTTATCTAGTTTAGGAGCCTCTTTTGCAGGCTTCTTCAAAAATGGAACGGTGCACCAGTTCCATATCATAAAGAGACAGCTAAGTCTTTTGAAAAGGGGAAGAAAATATAAGCTGCTAAAACCTATCCCTGTTCTTTGCATGGGCAGCTGCTTATTAGATGACACTGTAGGTGTTAATCCTCCCATATAAGACAGAGCAAGCAGAGAACACTACCTTCTTGAAAATGCATATTTCCCAATTCCCACAACATCTACCATTTCTTATTAACCAAGAGCTCAACACAGATGAAGACAATTTCCATAGCCACTAAAATTTAGTTCAATCAGCTCAGCTAGTTTGAAATGTAAACACGTCAAAAAGCCTTGCTAAGCACTTGGTCTTTTCCAGAAATGCTACCACTTTCTATACTAAACTTCCAAAATAGACTTCAACAAACACTAATTCCAAACCATTCAATCATTTTCTACTGAAAAAAGTAACAAGGATTAGAGTAGAAACAACTGAAAAAGACCCAACACTTAAATTTGCAAGATGCACCACATCCAAAAAAAAAAAAAAAAAAAAACAAGAAACAGTAAATCACAGTCCAAAAACTTGATCAATCTTCACCCAATAAATCAGACCAACAAATAGAGAATCCTAAACTTCTCATTTACAAGAATGAGATCAGAAATGGGGTAGAAACCTCTGGATGCGGGTTTTCTGGAGGAAAAGAGGAAAACAGCACCAGCAACAATGGCAATCAGGGCGGCTGCTAAACCGATGAGAACCTGAGAATCGAGGGCGTGTAAAACCTCCATTATGTGATTGATTACACAATGGAGGAAGAGAAACTTCAGCGAGAAATGGAGGGGTTTAAAAGAAGAAGGGGGGTAGGTAAAAAGGAAGAAAAATGGTGGTTTTGATGAGTTTGGTTTGGCGTTATGGTCTTCAAGTAAAGGCTTTTCGTCGCTTTCGCTTACTCATTGAGATCCAGAAAAAGTCAAAGAAATTGGACGAATTAAAATATTAGTTATTGCCACTGGTTGATGACGTTGACGATTGTGGCCATGGAGGGAGAGTTTATTATTATTATTATTTTATTATTATATTTATATGTAATAGAAAATATCGAAATCAAATTTTGTAGATCTCAAAATATATATAGAAAAATGTGGGAGTGAATACTCGTGGAAGAAGAATAAAAAAGAATACATCTACTCAAAATTATGGGAGTTTTTAAAAATGTATATATTATATTTTAGATGTTGTTTTTAATATACCACTCCAAGATTTATCTTTTGTATAAAAAAAATACACATCTTCTTTTAAAAATGACAATATTATCCTCTATCTCTCACAAACGTTGCAACATTATCTTTATCTCTCACAAACATGTCAAAACTATCGAGATTTTTTAAAAATTGAGACTTGAAAGTTTGAACGGTGAATGTCTAAAATATAGATATCTATATTTTTATTCTAAGTCATTGTCACGCTATTTTAGATTCCAATTTTCTTATGAAGTTCTAAGAATTTTTAATTTCAATAATAGTTTAAAAACATTTATGAAAAGTCAAAATGTAATATTGCAATCAAGTTCTTAAATATGGGTGGCAAGATCATGAGATATACCATATTGCAGTTTCGATTGGTAACTATAGTTCTACCAAAGTCAATTTTAACCATTTTTTGTGTGTTGATAAAATTGATAGTAAATGAATTTAAGTTTAAAACAATTATTAAGCATGTTAATATAAACAAAATATGTTCAACTAAGAAATACCGTGATTTACACCGTCTTTTCTTTATTTGAATGATATCGATTCTTTTCTTTATTTGAAAGATATCGATTCTAATCACAGGGATGGGCTATATTTTTTGATCTCTCACCGCATTCGATTGTTTTTTTTTTTTTTTCCTTTAATTTCTTGAAAAATTGATTTAAATGACAATTGCTAAAAATATCTATAAATAATAGCAAAATAACATAGTGTATTTGCATAGATCACCATAAACTATTATCTATGTCTATCATGACACTCGTAGACACATATAATAGTCTATTATGAAATTTGTTATATTTATAAATATTTTAGTTCATTTTCATATATTTAAAAATAGTTTTAAAATTCTTTTATTTAAAAATTTAAGCTAATTATTTATTTCCAGAGCAAATTTGCTAGCAAAGTGATTCCAACACCAAGTAGTCACAAAGATTTCTCAATTGAACATATAAATAAAGAAAACCTTATTTTAAATATTACTTCTAAAATGTTCAACTTGATCCCTATCTTTTCGATTTAAATTATTTTGGTTCATGTATTTTTCAAATGTTCCCTTTAATATCTGTACATTCAACTTTTGTTCATTTTGATCTTCGGAAGGAAGAAAAAAAAGTCCTTAAAAATGAAAATGAGACCAAAATAAAGATTCTAAAAATACAAAAATCAAAATAACAAAAGTTAAAGTATACATTTTGAAGTATAGATACAAAAATGAACCTAAGACAAAAGTACGTATAGGGATTAAAACGTATTTAAACCAAAAATCATTTTATAGTAAACTTTTCAAATATAGTCTCCTCCTTGGTTATTAGTCCCAAAAATTTCAACATAATGTCAATAAGTGCATAGCTCAACTAGTACAAGGTCAAAGGGTTAATTTAATTTTCTCACTTCATATATGGTTAAAAAAAATAAAAATAAAATAAAAAAAAAAATCTATTGCATCGAAGACAAAACAAGGGAGCATTTCCGTACTTCCCCACTTCACATGTTGTCTAAACAAACAAAAACAATCAATTAATCTATTGTATGGAGGACAATCAAGAGTGCATTTCCATACTTCCCACCTCACATATTCTCTAAAAAAAACAAACCAAACAAACAACATAATCTATTGCATTGAAGACAATGAAGGGAGCATTTCCGTACTTCCCCACCTCACATATTGTCTAAAAAACAAAACAAACAAACAACGTAATCTATGCATGGAAGACAATCAAGGGAGCATCTCCCCTCTCCTTTCTTTGCTCCACCTACGCTTTCTCTCTTATACGACAGGTTCAGTAGCCAACAGATGAAAAATAGCAACCGACTAATAGTGAAAACTAGCAACTTGGAAAGAAATTAAGAGCCTGGAAAATGGGGGAAATGTAACAATAAAGAGAGAACCTAAAAAGATCCTCCCATGCTCAATGTGGAGCCATCAGTCAAAAAGAAATAATAGTCAGTCAATTTGATGTATAAATTTAACCCTTCATTATACAAACCAACTGCCATAGGAAAGAACAATGAGGATGCAAGGAGACGAGTATACCTCTGATTTAACCCTTGGTTCTAAACAGCAGTCAATTCAATTTAGATCGGATGGCAATATTACCAGTTGTTAAACTGAGGGAGAACAACTCCTGAATTATGATTCGGCTTCATCGTCTGAGAGCAAGAACTCCTGTATTTGCTCCCTGCAATTAATAACAGAACAATTTAGCCAGGATCGAGATATTTTCAAAATATTACTTAGATTGTGTTTGGAATATATTTTCAAGTGTTTAATTTAAAAAATAAGTCATTTAGAAAAAAAATACAAGTATTTAGCAACCATTCAAAATGGATTTTGATAGCAATTAATGTCTTTATTTTAAACAATTCTTGTCAGTGTTTAGATGAAAATGAATTTTTAAAAAACATTTATTTTTTAAATTTCAAATTAATCCAAACGGGCCCTTAATAAGCTCAATATAGTAATATCTTAGGCAGACTTCATGCTAGTTTACACTTTAAGCACGTTACTACATAAAACAACAATGTTTCAATAACTTCATCAAGTCCACCTAACATGACTTGATATAGACATTTTTAGAAACATGAAAACACGGGCATGGAAGTTCTTTAATTTTCATTAAATTTTACTTTGATTTCTTTGATATGCCCGGGTCCAGAATCCGAGCGAAAAGCCTTTTTAGAAAGATGATATACATCAGATATATAGATTAAAAATTCGGTTATCATAAAATTGAACTATCTTCTGCCTTCATACTACCGACAGTAATACAAGACTTAATCTCACCTTAACGAATTGGAATTTCCAAGGCTGCCATGTGTGGCTCGAGCAACCATATAGGGTGGCAAGAGGGAAAGAAAAAGCTCTTGAGACAAGGAATCCTTGGGAAGAATCTGAAATTGACAACTTGAACAACAGGTACCACCTAAAATACTTGAACTTTCCTGGCCAGCTTCAAAACTTCTTAGAGTTTGCACATCGGACGTGTTAAGTGGACCATTGCAGACTGTACAAAATGACTCCGAAGATATAGAGTTAACATGCTTAAAGTTATTTCTCTTTTGACGCCTTTTCGTGGCCAAAGGAACATTATCACTTTCATTCAAATCCGGAATTCTGCTAAAGTTGAATGGCGTAAGCTTGCCAGCAGTTCTCACAATTGTAGACTCACGAGAAGGATTTTCTACCTATAAAAGAAAGTAGGAAGAAATAATAATAATAAGTTGAACACAAAACATGTTTCCAAGAGGTCATTCTCCAGCCAAAATGAATAAAACCGCACATTTTTCTAAATCAACTTCCTACTTGTACCTGCAAAAGAGCCACAAATGAGGAGACCAAGTCATTGATGCCAGAACTGGACTTTTTGGTCAGTTCAACTGTCTTTAGACTGCCCTGCCAAGAAACAGTTCTCATCATCAATTAGATTCAGTCGAAGTGAACATATTAAAGATGCAACAACAGCAAGGTAAAATTAACAGCAGTAAAGTACTAAGCAGGATAAAGTAAACCAAAAATTTATCTTGATGATAAATATGATGGAGCACAAAACTAACAGACCTATCAACGCAGCAAAGCATGTTGAGCTCTTGCGCAAGACAGTCAAGTAGAGGAAGTACCACTGGAACCTCCCACCTTGCATCAATATACTGTATATCTGCCGGCAAGGAATACCCTTGGCCCTGCTTGAATTAAAATAGTGAAATCAAAATCGGTGCATGGACCTATATCAAACGGAAAGATTCTCGAGTTTTTAAAGCAGCTTGTAACAATTAATAGTGACATTTCAAACAACAAGATAATACACCATAAGATTCCATAGCTACCCCAGCTATTTTCTCTATCTTAGTAGGGATGTCTCCTGAAAGATAATGATGCCCCCCTTTCTCCCCTTCAAGCATTCCAGTTTTCCCTGCAGAGAGTAGTGCCAGCATTGCCTTTGCCTAAACTATAAATAGAAGTGTGCATGCCAAGCTCTTAGTTGATGATCCAATAATCATGATATTCTTGTATAAAGATTTTATTGAAGGTAGTAAAATAGCCACACTAAGTCTAACCCCAATTTTTTGTCAGAACCCTATACATTACTAAGTGGACGGCAGTTTCAAAAATGCTAATCAACTAATGCAACATTTTCTGAGCATTTTGACACCAAAAGTGCACCTCCTTTTACCTTTATTTTTGTGTGGGGGTGAGGGGGTTAGGAACTGCCACTTTTTTTTACACTTTTATAGCATGGAAACAGACATTAGTACGAGCAGAGTTGCACATCATATTACTGGTTCCAATTTGGATCTTATTACATGATATCCTCAAGATCTAAGCTTGAGCATGGATCAAACGTTCTGTTCTATCTCAAATAACAGCGTTCTCATATCTGTGTAAATACCTGTCCTTAACTGTCAATGCACCAACATTCTAACCTTCATTCTGGTTGGTCAATATCATGACTCTAAAATTTCTAGTGATTAAACTTTCAAATCTACTCCTTAAAATAGAAATAAATATATTTAAAAATTAGCAAATGAAGGCAAACCTTAACGGTAGAAGAAATCACATGGCATGCAATCCTTGAAGTACATGTCCCAACTAGAAGTCTGTTGTATCCGTTTTCAGCTGCAATCTGCATAACAAACAATACAACTAAGAATTTCCATCTTTTTTCACTGCAAACTAAATGAAGGAATAATTGAGGGGCAGACTTTTTGCAAGGATAACATCCGCAAATATGAGATAAGGTCTTCCTTTCCTGTGACATCATTGACTGTATCTAACAACTTCTTCAACTTCTCCCTTCCATCACTCAAATTTGAAGAGTACACACTCTCAATCTGAACAATATGCAAATCTTTTCTTGGTGGACATAGACTTGACACAACCGATTGGATGGTTTCAGTTGTTCTGTCTATCTCATGTGCAGGGATAGAACAAGCAGCGGTTTCATTGATATAAGCGACTCCAACACCAAAAACTTGCAATGACCTATCCCTACTTGCTTCAAAATTTTTGTGTGCTTTTACTTGCATCTCATGAACAAATTGCAAAGCCACCCTGAAAGTTTTGTTGGGAAGGGAGAGTTAGTCTCTTAGATCATGAGCAATTTTTAGTGCATCCAAGATAAGTTGGTAATTAGAAAAATCTAATTAAATAATTGCATCGGTGACTTTATAAAGGAACCCCAGATTATTTGTCATGAAGAAGTATCAAGATGTTTTTATCCAAAAATAAATAAAATAAAATAGAAGCTGCAAGATGTTAAGCAGTTCTTCTAAGTCCACAGTATAAAGATCTTACAAAGTTGTGTACTATATCTTTAAAACTAAGAGGCAAAAAATAATTAAACTTGAGGTAAAAAATAATTAAACTTAATAAATGTTCAGAGTTACATGTAGTGGGAAAATTCGAGCCTACAACCTCTTAGAAGTAGTGCAAATGCCTTAACCCTAAACCCTTAGTTGAGCACCATTTGTTTACTCATATTAACCATTATACACCATTACACCAAGATGCCTACTCAAAGAACCTAACAATTTCAAACAAACCACAATTTTTTTGGTTCTGCAGAAAATTTTTATTAATTTTTTTTTTAAAGGGAAATGTCAAAACTTCCTATGGACGGGGTTGGCTTTCCTCCTATTTTGCAATTTCATCTCATAAACGAAAACTATTTCTCTAAAAATAAGGAGAGAGAAAATGTCATTCATGAGTTGGAGGTAGCTGACACTTGAATGAACTCTACAAATTGGAAACCCTCAGTAAAATTGGAATTAAAAATAAATAATAATAATAATAATTAAAATAAAAAAAAAATAAATAAATAACCTCTTACTAAAGCAATCTACACACCAACACAAAGGGGAACTCCTTGCCTCAATACACAGGAAGCAAGAATCCTTCCCCGAGTTTGAAAAAAACAAAATGGGGATATTAGCACCAGAAAGATCACTTAATCCATCTTCATCACCCAAAATAAAGGCCTTTTTCACTCCAGAATAGCGTCAAGGAACCAGCAAAGATATTCTTTAACTCTTCTCTAGGCCAAGTTTCATTTAAAAACTCTTTTCTTCTTCTTCCTTCTCCTAGACTCATCAAAATAACTATTAGCTAGAATCTAAGATTTGCCTCTCTCCCATAAAGATTGGCTGAAAGATTAGACTTGGGTTTTAACTTAATCAATTAATGTCATCGTTTCAACATCTCACTAAACTTTTAATAAAGTGTGTTTTAGTTTACTAGTTGATCTTCTAATTTTAGATATTATATATATAACTATATTCTATAATATAGAATATATATATGTTCTATGTAAGACAAAAAGTAGTTCCAATAAAACCTCCTTCAAACAGTAGCTGGGCTAAATGCTTGAATAGATCATCAAAAACTATGGTAGAATATGAGAACTCGTTTGTATTTAGTTAGTGAATATATAACACGCATTTCTAGAGGTTAGGCCAACATTATTGAGAGGCTAGACATGGCAGCAACGACAATGGAGTAATGATTACCAGTACCGAAAACTCCGATAAATAAAGAGGTTAAGATCATTGACATAGGTTCTCTCCCTACTTAGCTTTGCTGGGCATTGGCTCTAATCTTCGGCTTAAGCACTCCAGAGTCACACTAATGCTTAGTTCTTCCAACTTATTCCCTGATTTTCTCCTTCCACCTTGCGATAATCTCGCTTGTGGAGGTGAAACAGTGCTCTTCGCAAATAATAACACAAAATATATGCGAACTGGGTAGGAACGAAGGCACACAAATAGCATAAAAACATGAGAAAATTATTGGCACTCTCGATTCCAACAAATAATTCAGCCGAAAATCTGTTACGTCCACTCGCAACATCCAAAAAACAAAAAGAAAAAGAAAAACACAAATCTCTTAACACCTACAGCCATGAACCAATTCTTTACTTAATATCTATGTATGTATGTAGTTCGAAAAAGAGGAAAGACCTGGAACAAGGGCCTCCGGAGAATGCAACAAGCACTTTATCAGAAGGAGAGATCATGGCATTGGAGTTTACAGCCTGCCGGAACTTAGCAAACAAGTTGCTCCGAAAGCAATCGCTGCAACATCGGCCATCGTCTCCTACTCCGGAGCTAGACATGCGTTCCTTGGACTTGCATTTGAAGCAGAGATTCGTATTACTACTGTCGTCGTTCGTGTCAACTGGACGAGGCTCCACGGCGGCTGCTGTATCGGACCTGCTTGACGGAGGTAAATCTTGTTCGATTGTATGTTCGTCATGTTGATTTCTGTAGCAGTTGGACTGGCAGGCTGAGGAATTACACGCCATTGATGGTAGATGGTAAAAAATTCTTAAGATTCAGAGCGACAAAGCGTCGAAGCAAACTTGCAAAATTTGGAGAAGCTCCAACTCGATGGCCGTCGTCTTTTCTCCACTCTCTCCCCTGCAAGGGTTTTATGGTTTTTTCTTTTTCTTTTCTTTCCAAAATATATATTTCTACTTTTGAATTTAATTTCCATACAACGATATTCTTTTAAAATATAAAAAATTATTATAAATAAAAAAAATATCAAATTATTAACAAATCTAACAAAATTTCATTTTTCTTATGAGATAGATCATGATAAAATTAAATTGATATCTATCCGTGTCTATCTTATAAAGTGATAAATTTTAAATCTATTGCGATCGGTAAAGTAAAATCTTATTATAATTGTAATTATTTTCAATAGTACTTTTTATTAAAAAATCTAACAATAAACTAATTCTAGAGGTTAAATTTGAATATTTAAAAGACTAAAATAAAACAAAATTTAAATTAAAATTAATAAATTGTTATTTTGATTTTTTTATTTATTAAATTTTTAAAATTATTATAAATAAAAAAAAATATCAAACTATTTATAAATATAAAAAAATTTGCTATCTATTGTGCTTTATCACCAATTACCAAAAAGAGATAGAACCTTCAACCTTATTTTGTTACGTCTTGTTAAAGTTAGTACCTTAACATATTTCTTTTGAAATTATAGTCTACAAATTTCATTTAATAATAATAGCCTTATTCCATATTATTAATTTATCTTTCAATTTTAATGGATTAATAATGGTTGAGAAATTTAGTAGATGAAAATTAACTTGATTTTGTATTAAATTTGTATGGTAATACAACAATCTTTACTGTACTATCTTTGAATTTTGTTTTTCATTTTTGAAGCATCGTTGACTTAAATAGCTACAGTTGACTTAGAAAGCTAGGTATTTGTTCTCAAGTATATTGGCCTACGGGTCAATATTTGGCTTGTTAATTTTTTTTAGATGAATAATCATTGATTTTTTTATCATTTTGATCAATATTTGGTTTTTTTTTTAATCAGCCTTTAGCTTATTGATCTACTTGAGTATTGACGCATTATTCTCAAAGAGTAAATTGATGTTTTGTACACTTCAAGTGTATTATATTTGTCTTTGAAATTTGCAAATCTACAAAGATACTTCTTTGTTAAAGTCCTTTTGATCTTCAAAGTTTTTCAATCGGTACTATGTGCGACTTAGGCTCGATTAACTTTTGACCTAGTTGACTTTAGGCCCAAGCCTTTTAGGCTTCAACTTTGTCGACTTTAGGCGTCCTCAGCTAAATTGTCATTAAATGAATCTTGTTTTTTTTTTTTTTCTTCTTTTTAACAACACCACCAAAAAAAGCCAAGGTGGAATGGATCAAGGGTAATCGACAATGCAACATTGGTCATTCTCGATGAGTATTCTTCTAACCAGATGTTTAATTGTATGAAACATGATGCATGAGTAACTGTTTGTGAGTCATCTTGTTACATCATTTTATGAGGAATTTTAAACATATGAGAAAAACTAGGAGAGAGAATTGAATATAAGGGTAAAACTACAAAAATAAAAAAAAAATCACCCCAAACGGGCCTAAGATGGGCAAGAAATGGAGAATGGGCAAAGTAGACCAATTAGCCTAGAGTCTGAAGGCGAGGCCAATTTGTCCTACTCCTTTGAGGTATATTCTTTATATGCCCTCATTTGGTACCCTTTTGTACACCAATCTATAGTCTTCATAAAATGAGGAAGAAAATCATAAGTTTAGCCCATAGAACATCACAATTATACTTGTAAGTTCATCTCATTCTTAAAAGTTTGTTGTGACCCTTGTTTTGAAAACTAACTTAAGCACTAGAGTGTTTGTGGCAAATAGCACACCAACGACTGTTTTGCAGGTGGCTCATTCTTTAAAATACATATTCACCCTAAATGACACATAAAGAACATGTGAATTCTCTATATGATTTTGCCTCTAATACATTTGATTATTAAACATTCAACCTTGAGATAGCATTTAACTTATCCATCCACATACCTTATCATAAACATATATTATTTGAAGATAATTTTCCCATAAAAGGAAGAAAAAATGTGACCTCAAGTAACCTAACCACGGAAAAGCAAGCGATTAGGGTACCCAACCAATAAATGACGTGGCCAATAATATGCCATTTACTCTTCTTTATACCAAATAAATGGATTATATAAAATAAAAAAGAATTGCTCAAAAATAAAATAAATAAATAAAAAAGAAACGAGAGGAGGCCTTATTTTATAGCCTCAATTGCCAAATCCTTCTCCCTTTCTCTCTCTTCATCACTCTCTCTAGCTAGAGAGAGAAGAGAGCCGGCCGGAGCAGAGTAGCCATGGAAATGGTAATGAGCTTCAACACCTCCTCCTCAACCTCTTCTCCGTTGCATTACCCCAAGCTCAAACTCAGAAGAACCTTCACTCCTCTAATTAAGCACCTCGATTGTCTGAGTTCCTCCTCCAGGACCTCAGTTTCATTGCCCAAACAAGCACTGAAGTTTTGCTCGAAAACTCCAATTCGAAGTCCCGTCAAATGCTCTGTCTCTCAAACCACAGATACTCGCTCCGGTACCTCTCTCTCTCTTTCTCTCAATCTACATTTGTTTTCTTTGTTCATTTATCGGGTTGTTACAATTTGGCGCGCCTTTTTTTCATCGTTTCTTAGCACTTGAGTCTCGGAAAGATGGTTGATGAGAAGGGAGGAAATTACTGTCCAATTCTCGACCTCTGTAATTTTTGTACTGCGGGCTGTCTGTTTTTGAACGGTCAGAGTCATAAGATTAGGAATTAGGAAATTTGTATCGAAAGTTCATGTGGAAGTTAGAACAAGGACAAGCACTGTTAATGGAAGTTTATAAAGGTTGCTTATACTTCAAATCTAATAATGGTCTTCCACCCCAATCCAAAATGTATTACTAACCTTTCGTTTGGAATTTTCAATTTTGGCTGATGTTTGCCTTAGCGAAGAGCCAACTGATGAGGAGACAAGATATAAGGAACATAGCAATAGTGGCTCATGTAGACCACGGAAAGACAACTTTGGTTGATGCTATGTTGAAGCAAGCAAAGGTAATACCCATATAATCATTTCTAATGTTTAATGTAAGGTGCAGTTGTTAATTCTTCATTCTGTTATACTATGATTACGACTGCATGATTTCCAAATCTTTAATATTGTGTACTGCAACGTAATGCAATGATTGTGAACAAGAAGCCTAACTATGATATACCCCTGGGTTATGTCCATCTATTTATGTATTATTGTTAAGCATTCCATGTGTTAGAGCTTAGAGCTAGAAATGACGATGAAGGACATTAGAAATTGCTTCATCAAGTTTGTGAACATTCTCCTTCATTCTTCAATTGTAGGCCAATCTTTCAAAAAACATGGAGAAATGCTTTGTTTTGATTTGATCAAACCTTTCTTACGCTGCATTTATAACTTGGGTGATATAAATGCTTTTGTTATCATTCACTCATTATAGGTATTGTGTGATGATTTTGGAGGGCCTGTAATTATTTGCTAAAAACAATCTGAGAAATACTTGCCAAGAATTGTTGACAGTAATAACATCCAACCTAATGTGTATTTTATATTTTCAACTGTAGGTATTTCGTGACAACCAAGTTGTGAAAGAAAGAATAATGGACTCAAATGACTTGGAGCGTGAAAGAGGAATTACGATATTGAGCAAAAATACATCTATCACATATAAGGATACAAAGATTAACATCATCGATACTCCAGGGCACTCTGATTTTGGCGGTGAAGTTGAACGCATTCTCAACATGGTGGAAGGGATCCTTCTAGTGGTATTCTTCAACATATTCTACCTATTTGAAATCTCTAGTTCTATCTTGAAATTTATATTTGGTTATTTAGAGAACTTCGTTTTTATACCCTTTTTTGGGTGGGGGGATGATATAGTTCTTGCAAGTTTTGTGAGCATCAAACTCTTTAACGAATGTATTTTTCATTTGGTTCCTTTTGGTAAAATAACATATCGGGATTTAGTTCTTGAGGTTGATGAATAGTTCTATATGCTTCTAATGCTTCAAAGATTGACATTTTAACGTTTGAAGATTTGAAATTAGATCAAAATGGTCTATGCTGTTACCATTGAGTGGTCATTTTCGTTAAATTAATATTTTTTATATGGATGTGTCAATTCTTGGTGTTGTATGGACTTCCTATCACTTTCCCTAACCTACCAAACAGAAGAAGTCGCCTGAGAGGCTCATCTCACTCTAGTTTCGAATCTACAAATTTTTCCTGATGGTGTCAACTCAGTGGAGAGTTGAAAATTTGATAGAGCGATTACAAATGAGTTAAGATATAAGGTTGCATGTACTTTGGTTCTAGGAAGAGAGGAGGAAGAAGCAGAGGGTGGTGGTGGGGAGTTGAGACAGGGGATAGATAACCAATTGTTAAATGTTTAACTAGTTTATAATCTGTCAACTTGCCACCGAATCAAAACTAACCATTATAAATTTAATAACTTTTTGCAGCTTCATCATAAAATATATTATGAGATAGTCAAAATTTTGCCTCTAGATGACCTGTTTTGAACTTTTTTTCCTTATGCCCATAAGTTGACTATATGACGTCTTCTGACAATAATATATTTTCAAACATGTTTCTAATTTTAATCTCCTTGTCCTATCTTATCTTTCTCTATGTATTTATCTAGGTAGATTCTGTTGAGGGTCCAATGCCACAAACAAGATTTGTGCTTAAGAAGGCTCTAGAATTTGGGCATGCTGTTGTGGTCGTGGTCAACAAGATTGATAGACCTTCAGCTCGTCCAGACTACGTCATCAATTCAACTTTTGAGCTCTTCATTGAACTGAATGCATCTGATGAGCAGGTACGTTTACAATATTTGAAAATCATGGGTAATGACCTTATACCTATGCTTGAAAGAATAAGATATAGTGGCAGTGAAGTTACAAGACAACAGCCAATATTTTGAAGTTAACATCATTAACGGCAAACTTTGTATATTAGAGCAGCATTAAAGGATACTGGTCACGTAAACTTAAGACTAAAGAATACGTGACATATAAAAATATTCTATGTTTGTTTTCAAACCTTGTAACATTGGAGCACCGGAGGTTTTTGAAAATCACAATGGAAGTCCTTCTAAGTGATTCAACCAGTATTGAGGGGGAAATGCACACAATCTGACAAATATATGAATGTTTGTTGAATGTTTCATTTCTTTATTTCTGATAATGTAAGCAGCGGCATTTTTTCATTCCAACTTTTGTTTTGGTTCAGTGTGATTTCCAAGCGATTTATGCTAGTGGCATTCAAGGTAAGGCTGGATTAACCCCTGATAAATTGGCAGAAGATCTTGGACCACTTTTTGAGTCTATAATCAGATGCATCCCTGGACCACAAATTGACAAAGATGGTGCATTGCAAATGCTGGTAAGTGATCTTTCTTTTCATTGTTTTTGTTGACCTTCAATAATTTAATTGATTCTCACTGTTGAATGACCGTGAGAATCTTATTTCCTGGTGTACTTCTTTCTTATGGAATATGGATAATGAGAGAACCTTTTCTTCTTCTTCTTCTTCTTTTTCCTTTTTTTTTTTTGTTTTTTTTTAATAATTTAAATAAGAAATCCATTGATGTATGAGATTTACAAAAGACGGGCACATGTCCAAGCCAGATGAATTACGAGATATTTCTCCAATTGGTCAAAAGAGATGTGAGGTCATTTGACTATAGGAGGAACTTTCCAAACATAGTTTTCTATAACGATAATATTCCCAAATAAGAAAATTGTGAATTCAATTTTTGACTTTTCTTATTGTTTAATGTAAAAAAACTGTTCATCTTGTCTTGGTTTTTGAAATATGTAACGTTTATCAATCTAAGTTTCACACTTGTCATAAAAATATTTATTTGTTTGTTTCTTTTCAAAAAATAAAAAGTAAAAATTAATAAACAAATAAATAATAATAATAATAAATTAAAAAAGAAAACTTTGTTTAATCCACTAACATTATATCCTCTCTCTCCCTCGCTATTTCCCCCGTCCACCCCACCCCTCAACACTTAATCCTTCCACCATATATCTTAAACTTTATGACAAGTCCAGTAAATGCAATTTTTACACATTTTGTGCCTTAAGCTCACGTTTCAGTTTGTGATTTTGCACTCATTTGACATTTTTGAAGACGCAACATGGACAATAAACACAGGCTTCTCAGTTCTCCAAATTTGACAAATCTTACTTTAACGCTTCTGACTTCCACTTTTTATTCTCCTAAAAAATGTGTCAGTTTTAATGTGAGCTTCTTATCCTAGGCTACAAATATTGAGTATGATGAGCACAAAGGGAGGATAGCCATTGGCCGACTGCATTCTGGAGAACTGCAAAAAGGAATGGATGTGAAGGTTAGTACAATTTGCAGGTTGAACTAGACTTACGAACATTCTGCTTTTATAGGGTTGCTTTTCCGTTTCACAGTAGAGGTTTGTGAAGTGACCTATGTTTTATGCTATTATTTGGAATATATGGTTAAAAATGAGTAGAAGAATCTTTAAGGATGTAGAGGTCTGTTGGGACGAGATATAGGATTTGTCCCATTTTAAGACTATTTGAGCTTCTATGGTTCTACCACCTTTTTTCTTTTTCATTTGTTGCCAATATTTGATGAAGGTCTTTCTTAATGGTTGGCATGACTCTTCTTCTTATCATTTAGGGTTCTTTGCCTTGAATAGAATTTTAGAATTTTCTAAGATTGATTCATAGAAGGGGAACTTCTGCTTTATCTCTCTTTGGCTTCAATCTGGAGTTCTTTTGATAGGAAAATTTTTATTTGCTCTGTCTATTTGATAATAAGTGGGGTGCAAATCCCATAAGCTTCGGGGCCCAGGGGTTTCCTGTTCGCTCCCTCTGTATACTTGGTTTCTTCAATAGAAGCTGTCTATTTATCTAAAAGATCGTGTTTTGGGCTATTCTTTTGTTATTGATGAGAAAGGAACAAACAGTAATTTAAATTTTTATTTTCATTTTCATTCTTTTTTGGGGGAGGGTGATAGGTCAATCCTAGTTGGGGAGAGTGTCTTTTCAATATTCTTTGGCTTGAGTTAGGCTATCTTGTCTCCCCCCTTTCCTTTTGTATTTCTCTCTTTAAACGTAAGTTTGATTTTTAACTTCTTTTTTGTCTTTGCTTTGTAGGTATGCACAATAGAAGATGCTTGTAGATTTGCAAGAATTAGTGAGCTTTTTGTATATGAGAAATTCAGTAGGGTCCCTGTGGAGAAGGTGCAAGCTGGTGATATATGTGCGGTTTGTGGAGTTGATGATATTCAGGTAAAAGTAAATTCTGTTTTTGCAAAACTTTTATTGTAGTGAAATCTGTTATTGTTGTTTTCACTATCTTTATCGTGGATTATCCTGTGTTCAGATTGGTGAGACAATTGCTGACAAACAATATGGCAAACCATTACCCGCTATTAAGGTGGAGGAACCGACAGTAAAGATGGCTTTCTCAATTAACACTTCTCCATTTGTTGGTCTTGAGGTATGTCTGAATGAAACTACTAGAAGTCCTAAATTGTCGTTCCTTTTAACAAGGATTATATATATTTATTGTGAAGAAGCTAATTTCATTGATTAAATGAAATTGCAAAAGGGAGGGGGACGAAAAGCAGAGCTCACACTTAGGGAGATTGCAAAAAGTTTTTCCAAGTGGCACAAAGAGAACTTACACTATAATTCTTATCTCCCCACCCCC
>QLSR01001474.1:395911-407616 GCA_031780015.1 Citrullus colocynthis
TTTTTTTTTTTTTTTTTTTTTTTTTTTTTTTTTTTTTTTTTTTTTTTTTTTTTTTTTTTTTTTTTTTTTTTTTTTTTTTTTTAAATTTTTAAATATGAGTATTAAATTAATTTGATAAAGCATTGATAATTACTAATGTAGTTGTTATGATTTTTGATGAGGTTCTATTTGATAACTATTTGGTTTTTGGTTTTTGAAAATTAAGCTTATGAACAATATGACCCATTAAGCTTTTTTTGTTTAGTTATATACTCCCCACTATTGTTTTAAAAACTAAGCTAAGTTTTAGAGATAAAAAAAAAGGTGAGTTTTGATTGGTAATCATTTGAGTCTCATTTGGTAACTATTTTGTTTTTTGTTTTTAAAAATTAAATTTATTTTTCTCTTTATTTCTTACCATGATTAGCATCTTTTCTAAGTATAATGGTTGAATTTTTAGCCAAATTTCAAAAACATAAACAAGTTTTAAAAAGTTTTTTTTTTTTTTTTAAAAAAAAGAATTAAACTATTGTTAAGAAGTAGATAATAAAAGAAGAAATTTGGAAGTGGAACTAGTTTTAATAGGCTTAATTTTCAAAAACAATAACAAAAAACTATTACCAAATGGGGTTTTGGTTTTTATTTTTTAGTTTTCAAAATTTTAGCTTGGAAATACTCCTTTCATTTTTAAATTTCTTATTTTTTTATCAACTTTTTACCAATATTTTCAAAAATCAAATGAAATCTTGAAAACTAAAAAATATATATATATAGTTTTTAAGAATTTGTTTTTGTTTTTAGAATTTGGTTAAGATTCAACTTTTTAACTTAAGAAATATGCAAACCATTGTAAAAAATTAAGAATAAATAGACTTAGTTTTAAAAAAAAAAAAATGATTATCAAATAGGGTTGTAGTTTTCACAAACTTATTTTTTGTTTTTAGAACTTGATACCCTTTTCAGTTTTTGGTTTTCTATTTTTTGAAAACAAAAAATCATATATGTTTTGTAACCAATTTTTGTTTTTTGTTCTTAATAATAATAACATAGTTTGTTTAGTAACTGCTTTTTTTTCTTCATATGTGAGGTGGAGAATCGAATCACTGATCTTAAAGTCGATAAAAAACTTTATGCCGACTATAACCATGTTGGCCCTCATACTCTAGTTTGTAATAAATGTTTACACTATTTGAAATTTGTCTAATTTTATTTTCTATACTTTCAATAAATTTTAAATTTACTCACTCAAATTTATATTTTATCAAATTGATTAAATAATAATAATAACTTTAATGCTATAAAGTACAATATGTATATATTTCCAAAAATCAACAAGAAACTAGTAGTAGGGACTCATTTTGAGATTTATTGAAAGTACAAAAGCTAAAATTGGACAAACTTAAAAATATAGAGACCAAAATGACATTTTAACCATTAATACTTTATTTATTAATTAGACAATTAAAAGTACATGGACTAAAATTAAATAAATTTCAAAATATAGGAACCATGACAATTTAAACTAATCAAATTAATTAAGATATGTATTATTTAGTTCAGTATTATCATATTTTATTAAGCTTAGTATATTTGGGTTAAATAATAATTTTGGTTCTCATAATTTAGACATAGTTTCAATTTGGTTTTTTTAGTTTTGAAATTTTCAATTTAGTCCTTATGGTTTTAATCTGTTCAGTTTTGGTCCTTAATAATTTTATCAAATCTCACCTACCATCTTTACCATTACTATATTAGCACATTTTTCACTTGATAATGAACTAATATTTTTTTTTGATCTAATTAATTGTATTAATTGACTATAATAAGAATCTAGGATTGAGTAAAAAATAGAATGAAGAATTTGTAAGTTTTTTGAGCGATAAAAAATAGATTAAAGATGATTCATGAGGTATAATCAAAATTTAAGGACTCATATAGGGATTAAAAATTGAAACTATCTTAAAATCATAGGGCACAAAAAAAAAAAAAAAAAAAATTATAATACAACCATATATCTTTTACTATACAAAAGGATCATCAAGGAATAAATTATTCCTTACAAGATCTCATAAAAACACACACTTAAGAAGTAAAACCAGCCCAAAAAAGAAAAGTAAATGTTTTAAAACATGCACTCAACAAACTCAATGCCCATTTCTTACTTACAAGTTCCTTACACTATAACCAACTTAAAACTAAGATATTTGATATTTGGGAGAGATATAGTGTATTAATAATATATCTTTCCTTTGTTGCAAGAAAGAAAAAAAAAATCTCTCTTTTTGGATGGGGTTTTTGTCCATGACCTTAATTAATTACAAACCCATTGGGATTTTATGATGAGTATAATAGTATTTTGATTTGATGAAAAGAGAGAAAGGAATTTAGAAGAAAGAGCGCTTAGCTGGTGGCCTTCCAACTGCTCTCATCAAGTTTGATATTTCAATGATTTTGGCCACTTTTGTTCCTCTCTTTGCTTCTGCTGATGCTCTTCTTTCCTCTGCTTTTCTATGTGCTTTTGCTACTTCATTCTCCATCTTTTCTAATGCTTTTGCTCTCTTCTCTTCCAACTTTCTCTGCATATATATTCAAAGTACTCAATGCTTCATCCAATTCATATATGATATAAATATATCTTCTACTTTTTTACCCACCATATAATAGAAGATGAAGAGAACAATGTTTTGTACTATAGGAGCCATTTGGCCCTCTTAGTGGAGTTAATAAGTTTGGGGTCAATATATTAGAGTTAGTAAGTTTAAATCTAGAGTCAATATGTTAGAGTTAGTAAGTTTGTGTTTAGGGTGTAGAGTTGTAAACTTGTAAGATGAAATTTCTCGATAATTGTAAAAAGTAGATTAAAGGAAAAGATAAAGTTCCTCGATAAATGTTAAAAGCAGAGGTAGAAGGGAAGATTGAGTTCTTCGATAAATGTGAAAAATATATAAAAAAAAATGGTAAGATAGAGTTACTTGATATATGTGCAATTTCAATAGTGTTTACTAATGAAGTTGAGTTGTCTACACCAACTTAAGAAGTTGGTGGGCCAAACGGCCCCTAAATGTTGATGGTTAAACTATAAATTTGGTCTCTATATTTGAAGAAAGTTAGAACTTAGTCTTTATGATTCGATAGAATCTTATAAATAGTCTCTATGGTTTGATAAATCCTTATAAATAGCCATGTTTACAAATATTTTATCAAACCATGGAAACCAAATTCTAGTTATAAACCATAGGGACTAAATTCTAATTATAAACCATAGCAACTAAATTCTAACTCTCCAAACTATAGGGATCAAATTTACAATTTAACCTATGTTAGATTCTGTTTTCTTTGAGATCTACTATCTTTACTCTCTAAACTTTCGTGTTTACTTTGTGTTTTTTGACCTAAAATTTTCACAACTACATATTTTAGAGTTAGAATTCACTTTTGGTTCCTGAATTTTCCATTCAAGTAACAACTTAATTCATGAACTTTAGTTTGATAAAAATATGGTAAGTGTATTTTTAAATGTGTAATAATTTAGTCATTGAACTTTAGTGTAAATCATTTTAGTCTTACTGAACTTTAGTGTAAATCATTTTAGTCTTACTTTAAAATTTTTATTTAATTTAATCTCTACTCTAAAAAAATCTCATCAAAATTAAGTTTAATTTTTATACTATGTAACAACTATAAATACATTGAGTTCCTAAGTCAATTTACTGATCTACACATATAAGGAAGTCTATTTTATAATATTTCTAAGGATAGAAACTATATTGTTAAGGGATTACATCACTATACACTAAATTGTTAAAGGACCAAATAGTAATTTCAAACCTTTATTTCAATTAGTTGAACTTTGTGATATATATATTTTGAAGTTGTGACATTGATATTTTAAGAATCGCTTTACAAACATTTATTGGGTGTTTTTTTTTTTAAAATATATATATTAATGGGGTTTTCCTCTGTTTATTTATTTACTCGTCTATATGAACATAAACTATATATATATATATTTTGAGGAAGAACACTAAACTATATTGGAAGCTTGATCAGCGTTAAGTTTCAAAATCAATCAAAATTTATATAGAATTATTAGCAAAAAGAATAAAGAAGGACAAAGAAACTACGTGTATTTTCACTTAGATTTTAGAGAGCAAAAAACTGAATATTCAAAGGTTCAAAAACTATAATGGAAAAAATAGGAAACGTTTGTTTCAAAAGTCTTTGAGATTCAAAAAGCTTCTTTCACATGTTTAATCCAAATAATCATCATAAATTGACTTTTCTTTTAACCAAACACAACAAGTAATTTTCAAACAGTCCAAGCGATCATAGTCACATGAAGAAAAGTAGTAAATAAAATCTGAAACAGAGGAAATCATTAATTAATTAAATTAATCAATCAATCAACTAAATACCATGCGAGGCATTTCTTCAAACAGGTTGCATGCACAGAGAAATCGCCATTTTCAAAGTATTCACATACCTCGATCTTCTTCATCCATGAAGATGCCTTCTGAACTTGCTCCCTTTCCCATCCACTAATGACTGCATCTTCTCTCTTGAACCGATTGTTAATCTTCGCAATCTTCGCGTTCTGCCATGCGCTAATCTTCGTTTCCACCTCCTCTTTCTTCACCATCTGCAACGAAATCTCTCTATTCACCGCCGCGCCTCCACCGTTCTCCTGTCTGGAGATTGCCGACGACGGCGCTAAGTGATCATCGAACGGATGACCGTCCGGTACGATCGCTAACGGATTCGTCTCCACCTCTGGCATAGTATTATCCTCTTCCTCTCCGATCCGGCTCAAGTTATTCGGAGCTTCGTTAATCGACCGATCATGACGAAAACCGTCGCCGATCTCCGCACCAGCAATAACCAGAGCATTAAACTCTCGACTCATGGAAGTGAAATTCTCGCTGGAGCTACTACCTTCGCTAGCAATTGAAGTCGATCTCTGGCTCGCCGTTTCCCAAGCCTCTCCGCGGCGGTTCCGATTAACCGTCACCGGCGGTGGTTGCGGCGAGGTCAGAGCGTGGATATCGCGGATTTGATCGTCGTCGTCTCCGGCATGGGTGGCGGTGGAAGTTCCTGGTGGTGGTTGATCGTTGAACATGGCGGAATTTGAAGAAATGTAATTTGTAAGAGAGTGTTTGAATGAGTAATGGGAAGTTTGGTTTGGTCTTTTTTGAGGGAAAGAGAGAAAAGGACTTTTTGGGAATATAATTCCAAAGAGGACTGTTTGTTTGATTTGAAATTTGGGAAAATTGGGGAATTATCAGCCACAAAATGTAGTACGTGGAAGACATTTCCTATGGAAAAGTATTAAACACACTCACTCCTAAAGTTTTTTTTGTAATGACTTAGTCTCTATACTTTTAATTTTATAACAATTTAGTTTTTAGATTTTAGTATTTAACAATTTAATTTTTTTTACTTTCAAAATTACGTAAAAAAAAATCAAAATTAAATGTCAATTTTTATTATTTTATGATGTAGACTTTGTATTTTATAAAATTATTAAGTCTCTAATTACTTTATCAGTTTATTTATGTAGAAAATTTCATTAAATCTTAACACTAATGTCTATAATAAGAACTAAATTGTTACTAAAGTACAAGGACTAAATTGTTACAAACTAAAGTATAGGGGGACTAAATTGTTACATAATTGAAAGTTTAAGGACTAAATCATTACAAACTAAAGTAAGAAACTAAATTGTTACTTTTATGAAAGTTTAGGGACTAAAAGTGATTTTTAGCATAAATTTTTAACTTAATCCTTAGTACTAGTTTATTGATGATTTTTTTTCCAAAAAATTTTGCTATCTTTTAGTGTTTTTACTATTTTTTAAAACATATTCACATATTGTATTTTCTTACTGAAATCTATTATGATAAAAATTAAGTTCAAGTAAGTAGATTTAAGATTTTACTGAGAGTATATGTACAAAAATTAGATATTTAAAAATAAAAAAACTAAAATTGAACAAAGTTGATCCTTCGAGTTTGGATTACACTAATTTTTTTTTTGGAGTAATGATTTAACAAAAAAGAAGTCAAAATAATAAATAAATAAATGAATAAAGATGTTTGGCAAATAAAAAGTATTTAGTGAACGTATAATATAAAGTTATGAGCTAGAAGTTATGAAATTTGTGCTTGTCTCTTAATATCCCTAGTTGGATGCTGTACCCCTTCTATAAACTACACCTTTTCAAAAAGATAAATTAAATCACATTTATTATTGTTTACTAATAAATAACAAATAATTGGTGACATTTCAAATCTTTCCCTAATAAAAATAATCGGTTCGTTTTTAAATCTCCAAACTTTTATAAAAATAACAATTTAGTCAATTTACTTTTACTTTTATAATAATATATTGACATTTGTGCTTTTTATTTTTGTAATAATTAGATAGAGAATAATTAAATCTCTATCGTGAAAATTTATTGTTAATATTTAATGAAATTTTTAACATATATGTATGTTGATAAATTGATTAAGAACCAAATGTGTTTATAAATTATAATGACTAAGTCATTGGATAATGAAACTTAACACTTAATTTAGATAGAATTTTTTATGGTAGTGACTAAAATGTTATATAAAAAATTCAAGGTTAAATTGTTAAAATTGAGTTGTTTATATTAATTTAAAATATTGGTAGGACAAAGGAAGTTCAATTAAAATTTTTATAAGAAAATATTGCATTCTATCTTGTGGGTTGGCCAACAAGTTGCAAGATATATTGGATTTACAAATTTATAAAATCAACAAATATTAACTCAATCACTTTGATGTGACACTTTGTCCCATAAGTACACAAACTTACAAACCTAAAGTGCTCTCCACATAATTTAATATGTGAACTAATTTGAAAGTATACCTTTTTTTCCTTTTTCTTTTTCCATTTGGTATACATTTTAATTAAGCGAAAGATAAAGGGTGTCCTTGAAAATCGTTATCATCTCCCCATTTTATCGCAAAATTTCTCTTTTCGCTAAATATATAATTTGCTTTTTAAGATTTTTAACATACTTACATACTCAACAATGGAGTTAGAATATAAAAATAATAGTGATTTGGTACTATATATATTATTTCTTTTAATAATAGTGATTTGGTAAAAAAATAAATTATTATTTATTTTTTTTAGTACAACAACCAGAGGTGGAATTACTTTGACATTTAGGATGGGTGCACACCAATACACTGAGTGAAGTTCATTTTAGCTAATTTTTTATTATTATTTCTTAATTATTATGAATTGAGGTTTTTTATAATATTAAACATCCATATGACTCTACCTGTGATTTAAAATGTCATTTGCAAAAATAATGATAATAAAAATAAAGAACTAAATAAAATGGGAATATTTCAATTAAAGGAAATTTCAAAGAAAATTTTGATAAATAAATGTTTTATTTTTTTTTTAAATAGCTAACCTATTTATTATTTATATTAAATCTAGATCAATGACTTTTACTTGTTTATTTGTTATGTTTGAACATTTTTCACCGTATAAAAAAAATGTCGATTTATTTCTCATATCAATATTAAATTTATTAAAATAATAAAATATTAATAAATATATTGAGATGTCGACGAAATATTAATATCATGACTATATTTAATTTCAAGAAACTATATATATAATTACAATATTAATGGATAAGATTACTAATCTCTGTACCATTGAGAATAATTTGATTAGTTATTCGAATTTTTCAAATTGATGCTATCGAAATTAAAATGACGTATATAAAAAAAAAAATAATACCATCAGAAACAAATAGAGAGTTGCCGCATTGCTATCTACTAAAGACTCGATTTAATATATCGATAAATTTAGTATAAAATCAAAACATTATAAATGCTTGGACCAAACTTAAAATTAGTATAATATACTTTTCGATTAAATCGGATTAATTTTTCTTAATAATAGCAAATCTCCTTTTTGGTGTCGGCTACGATAAAGTGGAGCCCACCTAGTGTAGATAAACCATTTACAGTTCAGCACGTGTCAAGAAGGACAACGAAATTTTGTAGAAAATACGTGGCATTAAAGATAGGACATGGGCCCAGAACGAAGGTCCCTTCCATGCAAAGGCTGATGTTAGATTACCACTAAGAGCCAGGTGTACGGTCTAGAATCAATTCCATGATGAACACGGCACACGTGGTTTGAATTTAAAATAAAATATTCTGATTATATATATTGTTTATTTATTTATTTATTTTTCTTTTGGGAAGATAAAAAAGTAAACGGGAAGACGACGAAAATATAGTTAATTTATAGACATGGACATTTCGCCATTATGCGTAGATAATTTTTATGAACCAATTAGAATGTGACACGTGGTAATTTGACTGTAATGGAAGTACTTGTTGTGACACGTGTACTTTACTAAGTGGTAAAGTGAATCGACACGTGTCCCAATGGATGGGGAAATTAGGTTTTTGATAAGGACTTCATTGTTTTGAATATGATAAAAGGGAAAATAATGCTTAATTTGTTTGCAAGGAAAAGTTCTTAGAAGTTTGTGTTTTGGCTCAAATTCCTATAGAATATAGTACGTCTTTCGGAGTAAACCTCGGGTTGAGTTTCTTAATTTGTTAATATATCAACTTAAGATAATGAAAGAAGAAAAATGTTATTAAGGTAAGTGCAATGTCGATCTAACTTCGCTTTATATTAATTGTTATATTCTTTTATCTCTTATGATTATTAAAGATTTTTTTGTTTCTTTAGATAGAAGTATTCTAGTAATACATTGAGATTTGATTTGTTAGATGATAAGAAACATATATGATAATATAATTATTTAAATTGAATTTCTTTAAATCTTATTTTCATATAAATATTTCGAAAGTATATGAGTGATTGTGTTGTCTTAGATGATAAGGTTAGTGATTACAGCACAACATCCTACCACATTTTTATACGTTCGCCTTGTGAATGTTGCTTGCTTTGCACCTGTGCTTGCTAACTATGCTAATTGTTCATGATTGACTCACATTCAAATGCAGTCCTCATTGTGCTAGACTCTCAAACTTTGGTTAACACCATGCTAACTTCCATGTTTCCTACCACAATCATAACGTTGATATTGTATTATGAAAATTTTACTTTTTTAGTCCTCAAACTTTAAAGAATATATGTGTTTCGTCCTGAATTTTAAAAACATATCTTTTTCGTCCTTGAATTTTTTAGAATAAGTGTGCATTTATCTTTAAGTTTTTAAAATGTATCTTGTTAGTTTAGAGTTTTTAAGAATAAGTTTAAAATATCCTTGAAGTATTGTTTTAATTTTTTCTCAAAATAAATATATGATATTTAAAATTAGAAAAATAATTTTAGGGAGAAGATAATTTTTAAAAAATTATACCTCTAATTTAAAATGTCATATAATAATTTTAAATGATAATAATAAATTATTTGAAGGTCCTTTTAAGCCTATTTTTAAAATTTAAGAACTACAAAGTTACATTCTGAAAACTTAGAGACCAAATACATCTATTCTTAAAAATTTAAAGACTAAAACTGTACATTTTAAAAATTTAAGAATGAAAAAAACATATATTCTTCAAAATTCAAGGATTAAAAAAGCAATGTTTTCCCTTGTGTTATCTATTCGTTATCATTTGTCAACTCATTCTGTTTCTAAACTATGTAAAACTTGATTTTTGAATACATGTTACAAGTATTAAAATTTAACTCAAAGACTCCAACTATTCAATTGATTTCTATTTTGACCTATTGCAAAATTTCATCTATCAAAAGTTCAAATCTCCAAAATATAGCTATATAGAGTCATCAAGTATTAGAATCTAGATTAAATTGCAAATTTAGTCCCTATTGTTTAGAAAAAGTTAGAGTTTAGTCCCTACGATTTAGAATTAGAATTTAGTCCTTATAGTTTGAAATTCTCATAAATAGTTCTTACTTAAAGTATGGACTAAATTCAATTTTTTTCCAAACTATAGGAACTATATTCTAACTTTTAAAACCGTAAAGACTAAATTCTAATTTTTTTTCAAACCATTGACACCAAATTCATAATGTAACCAAGAATTTATGTTGCTAAAGTTTGTATCAAAGCCCTAGGTCATAAACATTTCTTAGACTATCTTAGATATAGGTTAGCCGCCCCCATCAAGGTAATCTTCTAAACACGATGTCCCTAATACATAAGCATTGTAAAACTATTTACTATTTCAATTTAATTATACATCAATAGGGACTATGATTTTCAATATATCCAAATATTAGAGCCTTGGATCCCATAAATTCAGCCACATCCATATTACCTTTCATGTTAAAGAGGAAGCATGTTGAGTTCTTGAACTTGAGAGTAGGGATGTAAGTTATTGATTCTACTTTTATGCAGGTGCAGGCAAGTTGCAACCTACAATCGAATCCGAACAAAGAACGATATTTTCTATTTAAAATTTACTTTTATACACTTCTGTCATCCCAATTGTGAGCACTATACATACAGACCTTTTATATACAGAACTTTATGGTAATTAATTTCCTAACCTATATATATTTTTTTTTTTCTCAATGAAAATTGAAAAGGAAAAAGGGAAAAAGGGGAAAAAATTCTGTGGAAAACAAATAAAAGAGAAAAAGAAAAGAAACGAAAAGAAAAGGAAAGGAAAGGAAAGTTCCCTTTGAAATTACTGCCATCTTCTACCAGACTTGAGTCCCATTACAGTTTTTTTAAGACCTGTAACAAAGCATCAGCTTAATTGATGTTATAAGATAATAAATAAGAATTACAATATGGCTAAAATCAATGATCCCTAAATTTGCACAAGACACTTTTTCTTCTTAGTTTAATCTTTGTTAATCATTTGAAAAAAAAATATATATATTTGGGAACTTGATACATATCCCAGTACCTACATGAACGCCTACCTATTAAATAAATAAGACTTCGTTTGACAACAATTACTCGTTTGCACGTAATGGTTTGGTAAGCTTTTTTAGTTTTTATGTTTTATAACTCGAAGTTGGAGTTTAGCTTCCCTTATACCCAAGGGCACCACGACAGCCTAAAGCCCAAACCTCATTGACATCAAGGGTTTTTGGTATTAAGTTTACCCGAAGGTTTGAAATTGCGACTTACTAAGTCGGTATGACTAAGAGACACCAAGCCCTCGCCAATTGGGCTGCCCATGGGGGCAGTTTTGGTAAGCTTTTCATCTTACTTAATAACACATTTAGTTTTAAAAATAAAATCAAATTTTTAAAAACTAGTTTTTGTTAATATCCAAAATTTAGCTTGGTTCTTTAAAACTCTTTTAAAAAGTAAAAACTAGGCAACGAAGCAAGAAAATTACATGTGGAAGTAGTGTTACAAGCTTCTTTGTTCAAAGAAGAAAGAAAAACAAAATAGTTACCAAACGAGTCTAGATTACGTTTACATTAGGTTTTTACTAAATGGTTTTAAAAAGAGTTAAATGGTAAACATTGAAATAAACTATGCAATATTCATGTAATGGGTGAAAGTTTAAAGGAAAAAAGAACATGAATGGATCATGGACAAAAATACTATCATATTATGACTTTTATTTCACAACTATTATTCAAATAAATACTAATGGAATATATATCCTCTATATTGAGAGAGAGAGAGAGAGAGAGAGAGAGAGAGAGAGAGAGAGAGAGAGAGAGAGAAAAAAAAAAAAAAAAAAAAAAAAAAATAATATTTT
>QLSR01001474.1:407815-532904 GCA_031780015.1 Citrullus colocynthis
GAGAGAGAGAGAGAGAGAGAGAGAGAGAGAGAGAGAGAGAGAGAGAGAGAGCAAAAAAAAAAAAAGAAGAAGAAACCATGATACTATCCTTTCCTCCAAAATAAGAGGAAGTTTATTTTCATTTGCTAAACAAAAAGAATGAGGGGAAAAAGAACTTTTGAAATATTGAACTCTCACATACTTGGTGCTGAGGATACCCTTGAAGGCTCCTTGGATCCTGGCAGTGTAGTTGATGCAGTTTGTGGATGTTTATTCAAGGCCCTAGAAAAAGTAGTTGTAGATCTGGGCCTGCATAGCATGGATTTAGGATGTTTAATAAAGAAACAAAAGATAAAATCACTACCAAACCGATAGTGAGGTAAACTTCTGTAAAACGAAATGTCACACTTTTCCGGTTCTCTAACGCTTTAGTATTTTTCAAGAAATGAAACTAAAAACAAGTTGTTGTGAGTTAAAGTAATATAAAATGAAACGAACCGGTCTTAATAGTTTAAGGTTTTAAGAAAGACAAAACAACTCACTTTTCCAATTTCTCCGCTGGTTTTGTGGCTTGAGTGAAATTCGGACTAACTGAAGTTGCATCATTTTCTGTTTCAACAGTAAGATCATCATCAATGTCCATTATTCTTTCTTCACAATCTCGATCTGCAAATCCTAATGTCTCAGCATCTTCAATAATATTCTGACCTATGTCTGGTCGCCGAATGACTTCGTCATGGTTTTTCACATCATCCATCGAATGATGCGAGTCTGCTTCCGAATGCGCATCACTATGGTCTGATGCGTTGTCATGATCTAAACCAGCTTTCTCCACAGCTCCTCCTATGCTCTTCCCACCCAAAGGCTTCTGAACTCTTGGCACTCCGCCGTTCACATCTTTGTTCATAGAAGCTGGGCTGCGTTTCTCAGTGTTGATACCATTGTACACATTGTTCTTGAGGTCTTTGAGTAGCTGTAGCCTATCAATCTCCTCATCCCTTTTGCTTATAGTGTCTTTCAGAGATGCCACCTGAAAACAGGAACATGGTTTTGATTTTTGTTTAAATAATTCCAATGCAAATCAAGATGAGACATGCTCACCTGGTCCATTAGCTCTCTAACATCCCTTCCTTCCTTGGTGCTCCGAGCTGCTCCTAACTCAACTCCTGAAACTCTCTCTGCAAACTTTAGTGTGCTCAAGGATTCAGAATATGAGTTCACATCGGGATTAAGCTGTACAAACATGACCGTCTTTGCTTGACCACCTGCAACAGAGATTCCAAATTTGTACTTATTTAGAAATTTTGTTGACAAAAATGAGGATAATATCCATACAAATGGACAAACCAAACAAATATTTGCTAGAAAATTGGGAAACACTACCAAGAGAGCTTTGAAGAACTTGAGTGAGCTTGCTATTTCTATATGGAACATGAGAGCTCTTTTGTGCTAGAGCAAAAATGACATCTCCAAGTGCGGACAATGACTTGTTTATATGTTGTGCTTCTTTGAGTCTATCTCCTGTAACTTCAGAGCGGTCAACCCGCTCACTTCCAGCAAGATCTACCAAATGAAGATTACCATGCAATGAGGAACCACCCTTCAAATCCGCCCCACGAACATGAATAGTCACAATACTGTAGGTTTACATTAAAGATAAGAAAGGAATAATACTGAGATAAACATTTGAGAGTATAATAAAACATACTAACCTATGTGACCGACTACTTCTTTCGTTCATGGCAGTGGCGCCAACTGCTCTGTTCTTCAGTCCAATGTCCATTAGTTCTATAACATCTGAGGTTGAGTTCACTGGAAGCAAGGTAGCATCAGGTACCGCAAGTCCAAATGGTTGGGAATGGGTCAAAATCCCTAGTGTGTGAGAGTTAAGATAAACAAGAGCTAAAACAAAATGTTGAAGTTGTAATCCTTATTTGAAATCAAATAATAAACCAACAATCTTAAGAATGTGTAACATATCATAAGAAAATGACTTGTATTTGGGTTAACATTTTACTGCATAGCTAAAAAGGATATTTCTTCTGGGAAGCGTTGCTTGAAAGTAAATCCCTCACTTGTTCATTATAAATTTCAACCATTTGTGCACCAACTTCATAGGAAATGGCACCACTTCTATTTTGAGAGATTTCAAAAAGGTCGTTGAGCGCTCGATAATTAACTCCCCAATTCTCCTTAGTAGCACCGTTCGGACCGGTCTTAAAGAAAACAATGTGACAGACCACATCAGCGGGAGCTCAAAAGAAATTGTCAATATTATTGAAACATGTAAAGGAAGCATACCATTGTATACGTCTTTCCAGAACCAGTTTGGCCATAGGCAAATATGCATACATTATATCCATCAAGTACAGATCGTATCAATGGTTGGATATCAGAAAAGACCTCCCCTGCATTTAATAAAGACAACACAACAATTAATAGTTGCAAAGGTACCTCTGTCGCTCGAAAAGCTACAAAGACATCCTACATATACAAGACTAAATGATAAAATGAAAAGAAAGAGACCTTGTGTTGAAGCTGGGCTGTACACCTTGTTAAACTTAAATAACTTATGACCTTCTTTCCCGGGCTTGGTGGGGTTCGCTATGACCACTTCTCCATTTTCACCAATATATTCTATGGTCATCCGTTTGTCTTTTTGCCCAGTCAAAAATGGCCTTATTCGACAATACACTCTGATGTTTCCTGATGGAAGGGAAAAGATTAAGTGATACACAAAAAGTTAAAAATGGTGGTGAACAGTGACCACAGTGGAATTCAATACAAGAGTTTCACCTTTTAAATCCTGTAGCTCATTAAACAATTTTCTATTTTCAGCCAGCAACACATGATAGTTTCCAGCTGCATGTGCTAATGATTTGAGTTTGAGTCCTGGAAAAGGTAGACTTCATCATAAGAGCTCATTACTTCAAACATAATATACTGCTAAAACTTTCCCACAATGATCACTACCTAATCGGTGGACTTCGTTTGAATAGTCCATCTTCACTCTCAAAACCTCTTCTTTAACAGACTCGGAGGAGCATCTAACACCCTTAATAGTTCATAAAGCATTTTTATTAGTCATAACATCTCTCAAAATAACTAAAACATGAAAACTCTATTCTAATCACACCTGTAGTAGATTGTATTGAAATTCTATCATACACCTGTAGCTGTTTGCTTTTGCATTCCATTTTTTTTGCTTTGATTCAAAACTTTTTGTAAGTTCTTGCACTGTGTTACTTGAATCTTCCAAGAGATCCTCAAGTTCTTTTATCCTTTCCTCGAGCAGTAATTGAGCAGATTTTGCTTCTGTTTCCAATTGCAAGCAACGCAGTTCATATGTCTTTGTAGTTGTTTCCAAATCTTGCTTTAGCATAGCAATCTCTGTTTTACTTTCATCTCTTTCCTTAATCAACCTAGTCACATCTTCATCTTTTTCCATTTCTAATTGCAAGCAACGCAATTCATACGCCTTCTTAGCCGTTTCTAACTCTTGCTTCAATGTTATGATCTTTACTTTGCTTTCATCTCGTTCTTTAATCAACCTAGTCATACCCTCATCATTTTCTGCTTCTAATTGCGAGCAACGCAATGCATATGTCTTCTTAGCTGTTTCCAACTCTTGCTTCAAGGATATAATCTCTGCTCTACTTTCATCTCTTTCTTCAATTAACCTAGTCACATCCTCACCTTTTTTTGTTTCCACTTGCAATTGTCGCAATTCATATGTCTTCTTGGCTGTTTCCAACTCTTGCTTCAACATTGTGATCTCAGCTTTGCTCTCATCTCTTTCTTTAATCAACCTGCTCACATCCTCCCCTTTTTCTGCTTCAACTTGCAAGCAATGCAATTCATACGTCTTCTTAGCTGTTTCCAGCTCTTGCTTCAACATTGTGATCTCGGCTTTGTTTTCATCTCTTTCTTCAATCAACCTACTCACACCCTCCCCTTTTTCTGTTTCCACTTGCAAGCAACGCAACTCGTACATCTCTTTAGTTGTTTCCAACTCTTGTTTCAACATTGTGATTTTTTCTCTACTTTCATCTCTTTCTTTAATTAATCTAGCCACATCCTCACCTTTTTCCGTTTTTACTTGCAAACAACGTAATTCATATGTTTTCTTAGCTATTTCTAACTCTTGCTTCATCATTGTAATCTCTACTTTGCTCTCATCTCTTTCTTTTATCAACCTACTCACATCCTCACCTTTCTCCATTTCCACTTGCAAGCAACGCAATTCATATGTCTTCTTAGCGGTTTCCAACTCTTGCTTCAAGAGTACAATCTCTGCTTTGCATTCATCTCTTTCTTTAATCAACCTGGTCACATCCTCATTGACAGAATTCTTCTTTTCTTCCGCTGTAGTCTTCTCAGCTTGCTGTAATGTCAAAAGCTTCCTGCTGGTGAGTGTTTACACAAGTACAAAACGCTAATAAAAGAATCTGGTTTGTTGTTTAAGTAGGATTTCACGAAATACTTAGCAGCAAAAGCCAGACATATATAAGAAATTATATATTGTCAAGATGGTCAAGAGGCAAACCTTTGTTTGTTGAAGCTGGCTAAGAACACACTGAAGAAAAATAAAACGACAAGATGTAATATGAAAAATATGACAGTACCCAACTCAAATTTTAATCAAACTTATTATTCTAAAATAATACCTGATTTTCTTCATTAATGTTTGATGCAAGTGCCTCGAGCACTCTTATTCGAGACTGGAATTTCTCTTCACGAGCCTTGAAAAGATTGTTTTGCTGGATAAAGAAAATCATAACGTAGAATTTCAAAACATAATTCAAAGGAAAAAACAATTGCGCAAAAATACTTGGGACATTACAGTTCGAAGATGTTCCGCTTGAGTAGAAATACGCCGCTCGATTTCTTGAACTACTTTTCTTAACAGGCATGCCACACGCTACCCAAAAATTAAAAAAAAAATAAAAAAAATAAAAAAAATAATGTCAGGGAGTGAATATCTAAGGAAAAACTATGACCAACAAATATGCAAACAGCTAAGTTCTTTCGCATGAATACATTTTACACTATAAAGCATTTACATGGCCATACATGAGGAATTTCACCATTCTTTCTCTCCACACTTTCATCAAGAATTCCGTTCACCACACTCAAAAGTGACTGTGTTGGAGCATTCTGCAATAAGAGATGCTGAAGTGCATCAAAGTTAAATAAACAATATATGTCACAGAAAGACTATCCACAAACTGAAGCATAAATGAAGCTTATTTGACAGAAAATAAAGGGGTGGGAGGTGGGGGATCAGAATAACTTACGTCTAGACTATTTGATTTCATCATTTCTGAAATTTTTGCAGCCGGAAGATCAGCATAACGACCTTGCTTTAGTTGAAACACTTCGTGAAACTTATGGCCAACTTGGTGATTTGATCCACCCAATGGTTCCGCTGTAAAAAAGATTGTCTATAAGACCAAAGTGCCTGTACTAAACCAAATTTAGTAACTAGCGATTGAACTGAGTCAAAGATGATGTCTGTTTTCTGTTTATATTTGAATAGATCTTCATTTTTTACTTCACATTAAATTCCTAGCTTTCTGTTAAATTTTCAACGTTTGAAAATGCTAAACAAGTAAAATCCATTTTGAGCTGAATTCTTCGTTGGGAGGCCAACATAAAATTCTTCTACAGTTATATGGTTGATGTTTGCAAAAGTCAAACCTGACATAATAGGGCTACTCAGGGTACGAAGAAATTTCGACTCAAACAAAACTTTCCTCCTTTCTTCTCCCGACATAGGAGAAAAAGGGTCATGTACGGATGTGTCCAAACGAATGTTTTCTGACTTAGCAGGTGATTTACATCCCAAAGATTTATCTCCCACGTCGTTCAACATAAACCGTGCTCTAATTGACCATAAACAGTTGTAAACAGAGTCCATAGATCCCTGAAATTTAATAAGACCTAAGAATGAGAGTGAGAACAAGAAAGAAGAGAAATATACGTATGAAACAGAGAACTAGGTAAATATTTGGGTTCACGTCCTAATTGTATTTGCATATATACATATATCTAAAGCATGTGCAATAGAAGTCTATGATGACCTCAACTGACAAGCATCATCAATGATTCAATAGTATAGCTATTCTGTGAAACAAATTATGAGAGTACTTTCTAAATCTGGGCACATTACATCTTCGATGTCGGTACTGTCTAACTTTAGTATCCCCATGTCGGCTATAGCTGCAAGGAACCTTGTGATCTTCTCCGCCCGTGAAGCCAAATTATGGATAACATAACCTCCCTAGTGTCAGAAAACTGATACTCATAACAGTGAACAGTATGATATGACAAAAGGACTTGAAAATAACCAAAACTTGTGGAACAAAGACAAAACTAGTAGGATAATACCTCCTTTGCAGAACCAGGTTTTTTTAGCTTGTTCAGAATTTGGGACAGCACGTTGGCATCCAACAAGCATGCTTTGAGGTCCTCATCAGAAGCATTGATTGGCAAATTTAGACCAGGGAAAATACTCCTCAACCACTCCGCCAAAATCAGTATCTGCTTAGCTGCAGGAGAATGTTGTAAAAGAATTCAAAGTTTGTTTTGGTTTTTGAGCAGAATGCAAATGCAGATTGTTGACAAAAACCCACCATTCCTATCTACAAATGGTCTTCCATTAACAGCTACATTTGAGATGCTGAGGCCAGCATGATCTCTATTGTTTTGCTCTGATGTTGAATTCATAGTTGAAAACTGCTTGGGAGTGGCATCAAGCATATAGCTTAGCCACTAATTTAGAAGAAAAATATGCTCCTGTAGCACAAAAAGAAATATTACAATGGTGCAGTAGAATTTCGTGTCTTTCCAATAAACAAGAAGGTAAGAACAAAGAACTATGAAAGAAAGAAAATACCATAAAGAAACAATTAACATAATACCAGGAAAACACTAGATATTGCTTATATTTGAGTCCAACCATAAACTTAAACAGAATGAATTCTGATTCTACATCATCCTACCATCAACCCCACAAATTAAATGTAGACGTGACATGTTTGCAGATGACAGAATAGGGAAAAAGGTGATCCAGCAACACAGCATCATTTCTTTAAAGCAACACATCAAAATTCTTCAATGAACCCCATTTTCTTTAACAATACATCACGTGTAGAGGTCGGGATTTTGAACCTATGAACCCTTAGGATAAAACAGGGGTGCTTTAATCACCAAAATGGCAGAGCATCCTTTTCTGAGTTTTATCAAACAACTTGTATGCAATACCAAAAAAAAAAACCCATAATCCAGCCACAACCAAATAAACCTGTATTGTCATCTACTTTTCAAATTACAGAGACATTCAAACTCTAGAATTATAGAACACAAAACAATAACCCAAGCATGTAAAAAAAATTCCAAAACAAAACAAGAAAACCCACAAATAGGTACCTGTTTTTGGAGCCAATGAAGCGGGCAATGGGCAGTTGAACGTGAGAATTTTTCTGGGAACCTCACAGAAAGAAATGGATGTGGGGCAATACCAAAAGACGATTTCCATGTGCCTCATCTAGGCGATTAAAACGGCAATCGAATAAAAAATAAAGAAAGCCCAAAGGTCAGATTGAACCCATGATGAACTTTCTTTGAAGATTAACGAGGTCAAGAACGTGTTGGAAAGGAGAATGACATCAAAAGAGAGAGAAAGAGAAGAAGAGAGAATGTTGATTATAGAAATAATGAAAATTTTGAATGGTTGGAATTTTGTTTGGTGGTTGATCTTCCATGGAAGACGAAGAGGATTAGGAATGTTCCATGAAAGTAGGAGAGTAAGCTTCATTTCTCTCCCTCTCTCTTTTCCCTTTGATTGTATTTTCTTCTCTCTCATCGATGTATTGTTGTGTTTTTGCGCGGGGAGACCTTGCAAAATTGCTGTTTTTAACTTTCTGACATGTTCTTCTTTTAGGCCTAGGGACCGTTTGGTCAATTGGTTGAGAAAATTTTATATTTTTGACCTATCATCGTAATAAATTTTTGTCAACATATTGATATTGTACAATTTTAAATAGTAAATCGATATTTTTATCATATAATAAAAAATATTTATAAAATATAAAAAATAAATAACAAAATATCACTAATGTAAATATAATACAAATAAACTCATTTAATTTTTTTATATAATATTTTTAGAAATATCTATCAACATTTTTGTAAATTTGATATCTCGATATTTTCGTCGACATTTTAGAAAAATACTCAAAATGTGGATAATAGGTTATATCAATATTTGTACATCCGAACTAATTGTCCAATCATAATTAGTCATGTAGCAAACTCTTCCTACTTTTGTTTTAAAATATTTTTAAATTTTTTTTAGTGTGTGTCAATAGAGTGAGATGCACAAAGATGAGTACATTTCTTGCTTCAACGTTTATCTCATTTTGTCTTTGTTTGGTCTTAAACTTTATATGCATTTTGTTTTATTTTAGTTTGTAAATACTTAAGCTCTATTCAAAACGAGCTAAAATCAATCATGAAATCGATATTGGTATTTTTTTTTTTTTTCAAACCATTGACGTTGTTCAGTTTTGACTATCATTTAGAAGATGGTTGTACATAATTATTATTACTATAAGGGCACTTTTTAAATATAGCAAAAAAAACCAAAATATTTATAATTATAGTAAAATTCTACTGTCTATATGCGGTAGATCACAATAAATTATTATATATATCGTGGTAGATTGTGATAGACTATCATTTGTGTCACGATAAACATAAATAGTACTTTATCGCAATTTATCGCAGATGGACGGTGTATTTTGCTATTAGTTGTAAATATTTTCAGTAATTTTGTCATTTAAGATAATTTCCCTTACTATAATATATAATACACATGTTATGTTTTAAATTTATTAAAATGCATCACTATATAATATGTTAATATAAATTTAAATAACATAATAATGACCCATCATAAGATTTAATTTGTTTCATAGTTATATTTATTATTTTAATAATTTAGCTAGTATTAACAAATAATTATTAATTTGATAAAAAAAATAATAATAACAGATTAAAACAAAATTACATCAACTAACAAATATTAAAATAGGATGATATGTTGTAATAATTAGTTCTATGTGAATAGCTTGTCTGATATCATTAAATAATTTGTAGCTAATGTAAAAATACCATTAGAAAACGATAAAAATAAATAAACTTGTATAATTGTATTAGAAAACTTTAAATCAACAGTTTTTCATGTGTTATTTAGTAAAATATTTTATTTTAACAAATTGAATGATTATTAATTACTGCTTAAAGTTAAATACAAAAATTCATTTTTTATAAAAAAAAAATGTTACATATAATAAAATACTAAACTCACTATCATTTTTATTTTGGAAAAATAAGTGATGTAAAAACGAAAAATTGCAAGAGTTGTAAGATAATTAAGAAAGTTTGACGTTAGCAATTACGAGGTATGTGGTTTGACTCTTCCCACCAAATGATTAAAGATGGTTATGAAACGGAGGAAACTGTCCCTTATGAGGCTGATGTTTTCAAATTAGTAGTCGGTTCACCAATTGATTTCATTCATGCCTTTTTGTAAACACCCCTCCAAGAATATTTTTTTTTTAAGAAAAACATTTGCATTCCTTAATATTTACATGTCTTGAAATTTGGTTTTATTGACCTAAAATTTGGTAGAAATATTGTTAGTTAAAGGGAAATTATCTTAAATTACAAAACTGCTGAAAATATTTATAACTAATAGCAAACTACACCGTCTGTCTACAATAGACCACGATAGATCCCGATAGACTACTATCTTGGTCTATCGTGACACAGATGTCTATCGCGGTCAATCACATATAAACAGTAAAATTTTGTTATATTATTTTGGTTCATTTTATTATATTTAAAAAAAAAAAAAAAAAAAAAAAAAAAAAAAAAAAACCAGTTAAAAGTATGAATTTAATTCCTAAAATTTTTATATGTGTATATCATTGGAAAAGCATGATATTAGGTGCATTCATTTAATTGGTCTTTCCACTGCATAATATGGTTAATGAGTTTAAATGTGTGGTCAACTCCAACACAAATGGATAAAGATTTAATTAACATTTCAATCACAAGGTTGATATTTCAATTCCAGTTGCTGGAAAAGAAAAAAAAGTTTATAGGTATACATTAACAATATTGTTAATGAGAATAAGTTATTATTGAATTAAAATCAAGTTTTTTCATTATAATTATTTTAGAATGCACATGAGTGAATTATGAAAAACATCTGTCATTGATTAAAAAAAATTCACCTATGGAGATGATTTTCAAGTCAAATCGATGACGTCTAATATCTTTAAGTGTGAGAAACAAGTTCGTAAACCACATAATTGCTAGAACATTTAGGGACATAGAAGCCTTTAGTGATACCACAATAATGTAAAGCAGGCAAGGAATCCACAAAATAATGAATCTCATTAGAATATCAAAAGAAACTCACCATAAGGCTCCACAAAATCAAAGAGACATTTTCAAGTATAGTAACACAAGTCAATTTATTTATAAGTATAGCAAAATGTTACTGGCTATTGCTAAACCTGATAGACAATAACATTTTGTTATATTTGAAAACATTTTCAACAATTTTGTCATTTAAAATAATTACTCGATGATTTATTGTTAACCTATAATATTTTTTGAAAAATAAATAAATAAACTAATTATATGGACTAATTTTGAGATTTACCGAAAATATAAAATTTGAAATTGGATATTTTAAAGTAGATGACCAAATAAAACAAAACTAAAAGTAGATCGATAAAAAAAAAAAAAAAAAAAAAAAAAAAAGTTATCATTTCATTTATGATTCTAGATTATTGACACTATTTTAAAAGGGTATAAACTCTCCCAAGACCCAATCTATCTGCCAACATTGTTTTTTTATTTTCCATTCGGACCTAATCTAAGTGCAACATTTCTTTTTACATCTCTAAGAGTTGAATTTGTCATGGGAAACCTATAACTTTTCAAACTTTATAAGAAATTAATTACTTTGAAAGTTTGTATTAAACAAATAACAAAGTGGAACAGCAAAATGAACTCTCTTTTTTTTTTTTTTAATTCTAAATACCATTTTGATTTCTATATTTTTAGTTTTTTTTTTTCTATTTTGACCTATATATTTTATAAATATTCAATTTTGATCAGGTAACTTTATTAAATAACTAGTCCATGCAGTGTTGTTGATTTGTTACATAAAAATAGAGAGAGAAGTCAATTTCAGCATTGTTTATACAAATTGTGAAATATATTCGCATAATGTATTTTTTTATTTGAAAATATTATTATTATTTATAAAAAGAAATTTATTTTTTTAAGGATTAGATTTAAGATTTATTAAAAATACATGGACCAATTTTAAGTTTTATTATAAGTATAGGGACTATAATGATATTCTAACCAAAAAAATAGTTTATATTACTATTCTCTTTCTAAATTATGAATACATTTCGAATAGTGTTCGTCCTTGCAAGTAAACTATTACTATCATCTAACTAATTTTGATCAAACTTAATTTTGAATGACTAAATTGTTTTTTTGAAAGAATAAAATATTCATTAAGCATCTTGGGCATACGAAAAGACATTGTCTTTACTTACGAGGGGAAAAATCCAATTGCGAAAATTATTACACTAAACACCTTGACATTCTATAAGATCCAGTCCTCTTGTCAGCTTCACGAGCTATCCAATTAAAATTTATGCTAACATGTAGAAAAGAAATTGCATTAAACTCCTTAGTTAAGTATAAGATTTCTTCCGTCAAACATTGAACTTCATTATAAAATTTTGATTTACCACTAATCAGGTTTATAACCACTAAACAATCAGATTCTAGGATCATATTTGAGAAACCCAACAATCTTACTATTTTGATTCAAATAATTGAATTCAACATTTATTAAAAGTATATAAACTATAATTAGATAATTAAAAGTGTAGGACTGAAATAGAATGAAAATCAAAATATAAGACGATAATAATATTTTAATTAATTAATTATATTTTTAACATTTTCGGTATATTTCCGTATTGACTTTCTAAATAACTAAAAATAAAAAGGTTTGTATAGAGTATTGAACATTAACTTTTTATTTATTTATTTTATTTATTTATTTTTTATTTTAATGGAATTCCAACTTTAGACTACTTTGACCGATTTACCCAACATAGCATCCTCTATCGTAACATTTGGGTCTCGGTTTAAGATTTTCTCGCTGTCCATTGAAAATGTACGCCTGAAAATATGATGTATGGAAATTATATTGTTGGAAATATAAAAGATTACTTTCAATTATGTATAAGAGTTGCTACATGAAAATAATGTTGGCTTTTTTGCCGTAATCTCAAATTAATTAACTTTAATTAATTAATTAATATTTTGATGACAACAAATTTAATTTTGTTTACTAAAATTTTTATTATTTTGGATAGTCTATAGCGTAGAGCACGGAATAACGATTCTGATGTATTTTAAATCATCCAAATCGAAGTTCAAACGAATCAGTTATAGTGGAAAGATGGTTAATAGAAAATTACTCGAGTTGGTGACGTGATGACCAAATCATTGAGTTGGACCGATTTGGAGAGTGCCACGTGGAGCTATGGAGTGAGTGACACATGGTTGAGTTTTGATTTTTGGATCGGTTTAAAAAAATAAATTTAATATTATTTTTTGTTTGTGTCTAATGAATAATTGATTTTAAAATAAAAAGAATTTAATTTATATATGTTTGTGTTTAACGGCTAATTGCCTTAAAAAAAATATATATCACTTTTTACTTTTAATCTTAACCATTCAATTTTATTTTACAAATATTTAAATACCCAAATTGAATTTGGTTTTCACCTGCACCTATCTCTTTTTAAACACTTCATATCCTCCAAAATTTTACAACACCATTATTTTAAATCCTCCATAATTCACTAAGCCACCATTGTTGCTCTCTCCAAGTTTCAATTTTCTTATTTTCATCTTATGCTCGATAGAGATATATTATGTTGAGAAGATTGATTCATTGAGTGCTACAATCTGTGTATTAACTCTATTGAGAGAGTTGTAAGTGCGATCTTTATTTTTTTTAAGTTTTTGTAAGGGTTTCTTTTGATCTCGAAAAAGAGCGATTGCAACGATTTGTCCCTAATCCGTGGAAATGATTAAGTTTGCTCTTGACTTGCAAAAAGAGTAGTGTAGTAGTTCGACCCTAAGTCGTAAAAAGAGTCAAGGTTTCTAGTGACTACCCAAGAGGAGCTTGAGAAATGGATGTCGGCCGGGTTGTGCCGAACCACTATAAAATCGTGGTGTCATTTTCTTTATCCCTATTGTGTTTAATTTGGCAATTAATTTGTTATTACATTTTATTGTTTGAAATTATTTGCAATTTTTGTTCTTGGAATTAAGTGCTTGTTTTGGTTTATTTTGATTGGTAGTTCTTAAATTTCTATATATGCTTTTTCAATATTATTGTTAGAATTAAATATGGCGCTTTAACGTGTAATTGTTAATTTATTGTTTAATTCAAAATGAAATTATTTGCATAAAATTATTGTTCAAATAACTTGTTAGCAAAAAAAAATAAAAATTGTTAATTTGTTTAATTGGGTTCACATTAGGAAAAAGTTTCAATTAGTTTTAATAAACTCTATTTACCCCTTTAGGGTTGCCATACTATTGCCATAGGATCCAACAAATAAATGTTTTCAAATATAGCAAAATGAGCCAAAATATTTAGAAATATAACAAAATATCACTAATAAACAATGATAGACTACTACCATTTTCAATGTCTATCAGTAATAGTCACTGATAGATGTCTATTAGTGTTTATTGATGTCTATCATGGATAAACAATGACATTTTGTTATATTTAAAAATACTTTCAGCAATTTTGCCATTTACAATAATTACCACTTTTTAAAACTATTTATTTTTTAACCAATGAAAATTAACCCAACAAATGGATAAAGAGTAATTACTTATAAACATTAGTTTTCCCATATTTGTTATCCACCTTCCATTAATATTTTTAAAACTTAAGCTAATATTTGGGAACTAAAAATGGTGTTTTCCAAAATCTTATTTTGTTTTAAAATTTAATTATAAGTTCAAGTATTTTTTTTTTTTTAAAAAAACACACATATATATATGAGATCTATAATTAAAAATTTGAGGGGAAACAATAAAATATTAAAAAAATAGAAAATTAAAAATAGAATGGTTACTAAAGCAAAATGAAGACTTGATAATAATTTCAAATGTTTTGAAATATTTGCAAAATATTGATACTTGGGTGAGTCACCCATCTTCTTGTACTCTATCCAATCACGTAAAAAAAATAAATTAAAAGATATTTGTCAAATAATAAATTGTGATTGGATTATTGGGTGAATTACACGGAGATAAGAACAATCGAGAATCTACCAAAGTATTTTTTCTAGGCAAATTCAAAAAGTGATTTGCAAACATACAAAATAGGAAAAAAAAAATATTTTTTTTTGGTATTTAGGTTTTAGGTCTAGTTTCCATTTAGTCCATATTCTTCAAAATGTTATAATTTTACTCTTGATTTGAGTTTTGTTCCACCTTAGTCCCTAGATTTTAAGATTTACATTTTTAATCTCAATTTTTTTATTAAATATTCATTTTCATTTTTAATCTCGATTTTTTTACTAAATAGTCACTTTCCATTTTTTGTGTTAATGTATGTTATTAATTTAAAAGACTTAAAATAATTATAATTAATTAAATTTTACTATTTTTTGAGATTAAAATTTTATAATCATAATTATTTTAAATTAATAATCTAATATGAATATTTAATAAAAACCGAGATTAAAAGTCTAAAAATTAAATTGAAACTAGGGTAACATGTTTGAAACTTTCTCGTATTTTTCTTTTTCCTACCATTTATTTTAGAATAAAATAATCTAAATCTTTGCCGGGTACCAAATTAGAGGAACTCCGGGCCACTAAAATCCGCCCAATCCAAAACCCTAGCTTTCTCGGAAACCCTAGCTTTTCCCTTCCCTCGCAATCTCCTCATATAAATTCCTCTCTCCGTCAACCATCTCAAATTCTTGTCCAACGCCTCATAGTTCCTGTTGCATTCCTTCCTCATTTCTCCCCTTTACCCGAAAATGGCGGAGCGCGGGGGATTTGGACGAGGCTTCGGCGGCAGAGGCCGTGGCGGAGGTGACCGCGGACGTGGAGGTCGCCGCCGCGCCGGTCGACGCGACGAAGAAGAGAAATGGGTTCCAGTCACTAAACTAGGGCGCCTCGTAAAAGAGGGAAAGATCCAGTCCTTGGAGCAGATCTATCTCCATTCTCTCCCCATTAAGGAGCATCAGATCGTTGATACACTCATTGGTCCTAGCCTCAAGGACGAGGTTATGAAGATTATGCCAGTCCAGAAGCAGACCCGTGCTGGACAGAGGACCCGTTTCAAGGCGTTCGTCGTCGTCGGCGATGGTAACGGCCATGTGGGTTTGGGAGTTAAGTGTAGTAAAGAAGTTGCTACAGCAATTCGTGGTTCGATTATTTTGGCTAAGTTGTCTGTGATCCCTGTGAGAAGAGGGTATTGGGGTAACAAGATTGGTAAACCCCATACAGTGCCGTGTAAAGTTACTGGAAAATGTGGATCCGTCACCGTCCGGATGGTTCCGGCGCCACGAGGTGCTGGGATTGTGGCGGCTAGAGTGCCGAAGAAGGTCTTGCAGTTCGCTGGGATTGAGGACGTGTTTACTTCTTCTAGGGGATCGACTAAAACTCTCGGAAACTTTGTCAAGGTTTGGCCTAATTCCAATGGTTACTCTATTCTCTTTGGTTCAGATTTTCGCTCTGTTATACTAACAATATGTTGATTTCGACTTGGTGCTTTATCATTATGAGTAGTAACAAGTTGTTCAACCTTAAAATTTTCCAACATTACTGTAATGTTTTATTGGACTTGCATTATTATGTTCTGTTGCGTTCATTGTTACATTGCGTAAGAACTCACATTTTTTTTTTGTCCTGCTTGAGGATGAACTCTGAAATTCACTCTTTGATATATATACATATAGATTGTAGTGTCATGATTTCGAATGTTATTATCATAGATTTAAGTACCAATTTAACAAGGACTGAAATGAGTTATTGAGAGTTTAGAGATCAAATCTTATCCAAAAAGAGAGTTCAGAGATCAAAACAAAATTTAGAAGGAAAAAAATGAGTTAGGGGCTGAATTATTTTCAGTTAACTGCGAATTTGGTCATCATGGTCTGGAGAAAGTTAGAATTTAGTCTCTATAATTTTAAAAGTTAGAATTTAGTCCTTTATTTTGATAAAAACTCAGTAATAATCCTTATGGTTTGATCAAATATTCATAAATAATCCTTATTGTAAGACTTTTTATGGAACAATTATTAAACCATATGGATTAAATTCAAACTCTTTTCAAATCATATGGACCAAATTTACAATTTAATCTTAATCATAAGAAATTTAGGGACTATTTTATCCTTAATCATTTGATGATGCCATTTTAGATGGGTTGTTTGATTTCGATTGCATGAGGGGTTGTTTAAAACTTTTTTTACAGTAATGTTGTCTGGCTGTATGTTGTTCCTCCAATTATCTACTATTCAACAATGTTTTGTCATTGTTGGTTGCTCATAACAGTGGAATTCTGTTCCAATTATGAAACTGCTCCTTGGTTTTGGGTGTCAATTCAGATTGATTTGCTGCTGTTAATAAGAAATTTGTGGTTTATCAAGGCGTATTTGATTTCATGTGGTTCTTTTTTCTTTCTCTTTATTTCCATTTCAGGCAACATTTGACTGTCTGCTGAAAACTTATGGCTTCTTAACACCTGAATTTTGGAGGGAGACACGCTTCACCAAATCTCCATTCCAAGAGCACACGGATTTATTGGCCAAACCCACCGTCAAGGCATTGTTGTTGGAAGATCCCGACGGGGATACTGCTTGAACTTAGTTAATATCTTCTTTCTTTTCTTCTTTCAATTATGGGAATATGTTAATGTTTCTTATATTATGAGAAAGAGGTTCCATATTATTTGTTCCCTGGTTGAGCTCTCTGTTACTTCGAACGATAGTTTTGCTTTTTCTTTGTCACAAATTTTGAATTTTGACTGTAATTTATTGACCATCTTTTCATGGTGTTTAGAAATTTTTTAGTATTTTGTTTTTACTTATAGTCTCATGAATTTCTCTTTGTTGCCCATGCTTTGCTGCGTTTTTGGTTTCAACTAAGATTTTACATATATTATGTAGTTGAATTAGGAAGGGGGAGATTATCAGGGTTTATCCTAATGGTGCAATTTTTAGTGTTGAAATCCTCATGTTTTAAATGTATGTTATTTGAAAATTATAGGGTTTTAGCGTGTGCAATGATTGGAACTTTGATTATTATTGGGGTGAGTCTTGCAAGATTTGTCTGTTATATTAGGGCTTGAATGTTGTTTTATAAAGTGTTGAGACTAAATAGATAAACATATTAAAAATGTGGTTTGATGTTTAATATTTAAATGGAGATAAATCTAAGCTTATTATTTTGGTTTATTTTTAAAACTTTGAGAAATATATGTTTGATAGCATTTCATAATTGAAACCTATTCTATGTTTAGATTCTGTCCTTTTTGCTTTGGTTATTGTGGATGACATAAATTTCTTATGGCTCAAGTCACTGACAATTGCTTCATAATCTACATGTAAAATTAAGATTTTTAAGTACAATTGGAGGTTGTAATTGATTTATGCTTGGTTTGGTGAATAAAATTATTAGCATTTGTTCATCTCATCACAAGATATTGATATTGTGAAACTCATTTACTTAACATCTATTGTCCATAGCATTAAATTTTCACCAACATGTTAGAAGAAAAATCTACTAAACATAAAAATAAGAAAAAAAAAAAAAAGGGACTAATGTAAACATACTATAAATAATAGACATTTAAAAATCATAAAACTTTTATTTACAAATTTAAATTTATTTTTTGAATTTTTGAATTTATTTAGAAATATCCATCGAAATCGATATTTTATTGATGTTTACATCGAAATTTCTGTAATTTTTTTTTAATGAGAAATTTCTGTAAAATTAAAGGTTTTGATATTTTCGTCGATATCGACGTTTTGAACTTTGCTACTATCACATGAATAATGTTGTAAATGATTTCACACCCTTCTTATTTTTATACATTAGCCTTAATTTCCATCTCAGTTTGAATGGAAAGAAACTTTCTCATATTTATCTTTTAAACAAATTTCAAAATATAAATATAAAAATGCTCCAAAATCAATAGTATATCCGACTAAACATTTTCTTTTAAATTTTAAATTGTAATGAATAAAAAAAACAAACAAAAAAATTCAAAATGTTTTAACTAAAAAGAAGAAAAACATTAGCAAATGTTAACTTAAAAGAGAAGGCAAGTTTGTTATAAATTATCCTTTACAACTCTTAGAAGTAAACTTGTTGATTACGTTGAGTTTCACTTTCACATGACAATGACTTGCCAACAACTCTTCCCTTTGCCTCTTTGGCCCTCCAAACCTTTCTTATCCGACACAAACAAACTGAATACAGATATACTTCCGAAGTATGTCTCCAACCAATGCCTATCAGTGTTCCATTCACCCTTAACTCTAAAAAATTCGTGCCAATTCGACCTGGTACTTAAGTCGTGTTGGGCCATCAACTTGAAGTCGGTGGAGTAGGTTATTATAGTAGTTCCCTCCATGTTTAGAACTCCAATTATAATAATTGATATTTCCAACTATTATAACATACGATTAACTACAACATTCTATTCCAAATCACTCTTTGCTACGATTTTTACTAGTTTCTACTCATCTCTATTTCTATCTTTATTGTAGTGTTTACTCTTTCCTATCTAGACTAAAATAATTTGTACTCTAAACATAGATTATTATAATTTAAACTAAAATAGTTTGCACACCAAACACATATTATTATAATTTACAAACTATTATAACCCACGTACTATAATAACCAATTTAACGTCCCAAATGCCCTTTGTAGTTTGTGCTTAGTTTCAATTTAGATTTATAATTGTAATAACTCTTTAAATTTTTCAATCATCTCACTAGATATGTTTTCATGTGAACATATGCCACATTTTTTTTAGATATGCTAGAGCGAGTAGATAAGTTTTTTTTTTTTTTAACAGGTTTGGGAGATTGGTACCACAGCTAACACATATAAATGTTAGTTGAGTTGTACTCTTTTGGACAAATAGGAAATAAGTTAACACTAAAAAATGTGTCACAAAAGAAAACTATCAATATTAGATAGATTATTCAATCATGTTTTGAGAAATTTAACTAGATAAGAGCAAATATCAATTTATGCTTCTAAACTTTTGGAGTTGTCAATTAAAACCATGAACTAGCAAATGTATCAATTTAAACACTAAACTTCACAATTGTATTAATTTATCATAGATGATTTTCAAAAGTTTCATGCGATACTAGTCGAATAAAATCTAGAGAAGAGTGTAAATTGATACAATTACAAAAGTTCATGATTTAAATTAATACAACTCCTAAAGTTTAAGAGTACAAATTAATATTTTCTTAAAATTTTAAAAGAATAGAGTACAGAATGTAAAATAGTAGTATAACCCATATTTATGCCAAAATTATGTTTTGATATTCTTGTTTAAATTTCAAAATTTAATGAGCACTTATTGTATTTTAATCACTTAAATTTTTTTAAACATTAACATTCAAGCATGATTCTTGTTATTTCTTTACATTATTTAATAAAAATTTAAAGTAGTCTAATTATTAAAAATAGAAAAAAAAAATCAAATTATTTACAAATCTAGAAAAATTTTACTCTATCAGCAATTGACCGTAGTGGACAGTAAAATTTTTTTATATTTATAAATAATTTGACTCATTTTGTTATATTTAAAAATGATCTTTTAAAATAAAATAAATTTTGTGTAAATAAATTCATTTAATTACATAATATTTATAGTGAAAAAGAATTTGAAGTCAAACTGTAATAGATTCGTAACTAAGTTTTAAAAAAGTGTAGACTTTTGATAAGTTAAAGATTAAACTTATAATATCATCTTTTAATATGTAATAAATATAGAGTTGGATGTTAGTTGAAAATTGAAATAATTAGTTGGTGAACAAAAATTAGAGAAACAAAAACAAATCTAAAATATATAAAATTGCAGTTTGAGGCAAGTACCACATGGATGGGGAATACCAAATGAGGTGTATATAAATATGCTATCTAACTAATTCAACCATAAGATAATAATATTCAGGTTTAAAATCTATTTCCAGTTTTTTTTTTTTTTTTTTCATTTCATTTTTAAAGTTTAAAATATTTTGTCCTAACATTTCCATTTAAAATTATTTTAGGTAGAGTTAAAAGGGGTTAAATAGAATATTTGAAAACCTAACCATTGAAAAAGAAAACACGCACCCATAAATACTAGGCTAAATTATACAAAATACAATTAAATTTTGTATTTGTGTTAAAAATACTCTTAAATTTTCAAAAGTTTAAAAAATATCCTTAAACTTTCAAGATGAGTTAAAAAAATACTCTTGCTATTAATTTTGGATGGAAAGTTTTGTGTAAAAATTATCCGCGAACTTTCAAAAGTTTCGAAAAATACTCCTAAACTTTAAGGGTTTATATCCAAAACTAATAACAAGGTATTTTTAAACTCTTCTTGAAAGTTTAAAGGCATTTTCTTTAAACTTTTAAAAGTCGAGGGGTATTTTTAACCAAAATGCATAATTTATAGTTTTTTTTTTTTAATTTTTAATTTAGCCTAAATACTATTTAAACTAATAAGTAATAATTATGAAAATGATTATAGTTGTAAGTTGTAACTCTAGTTAAATTATAAATTTATTCTAATTTTTTATTTTTATCATAATAATTTCTTAACATTAACGTCATGTTGAAGTGACCAGTTGATTTGACAATACACAAGTTAATAAGCCAAATAAATAAAATAGTTTAGGGAGCTCAATATTTAATTTAAAATGTATTCCACTTGGTTGTCCCCCATTTTTTACACTTTTTATCATTTAATTTTGAGAATTATTTTAATTTGGTTCTCAAAGTAAAAAATGTTACTTGTTTCTTCCTAAGTTTTGTAGTTTAGTTTTTTTGTCTCTAAATTAGAATAGTTTACATTTTTCTTTCCTTCGAAATTTTCACTAAGGTTCATTTTTAGTCTTTGATATTAACGTTTAATTAATTAATTTAAAGTAAGTAGGATGTGAACATTTTTAATTAATTTTAATATTGATTAAAAAATAGTGAATAAATTAAATAACAAATATTAACACCAAGGATCAAAAGTGACTATTTAACGAGCAATCAAGGATAAAAGTGTAAATCATTAAACTTAGGGACTAAACAAAAATTGAACTTAAACTTAAGATTAACAGTGTAATATTTGAAACTTAGAGACTAAATAAAAACTATAATCAAAACATAAGACCAGAAGAGTTTTTCCCCTTTTTAGTAACAAATGTGGAGAGATGAGTACCATTTTTTTTCTATTAAATTATAAATTTGGACTATGTAGTATGTAGTTCAGACATAATGTCAATTTAGTCCTTATAACTTTACCAGCTTCAATTGGACTCCTTAATTTATATATAGTTTAAATGTGGTTTGTATGATATTAAAAGCTCAATTGATTTTTATAGCTTTTTTTCTAGTTAACGCATGAGTGAAGATTCAAACATCTAGACATTTTCGTCGAAAATATGTATTCTTAACTAATTGAACTATATTCCGATAGACTTGTTTCTAAATCTCACAAATCAATTAAATTATTATTCAATTATCTCTTATCCATAATATTAAATTAGATATGTCGACATTTCTATTGATATTTACACATTTCCATAAATTTGAGATTGACATAAAGAATTAATTGACAATTCTATTATATCGTAAAAAAAAGTCATAAAATATAAAGAATAAGCAACATGATGTTACTAACATGAATATAATACAAAATAATAAATATTTTAACTTGTTTAAAAAGTAAAATATATATATATATATATATAAGGTTGTTTTCAGATATAAAAGAATGAACTAAAATATTTACAAATATAACAAAATTTTACTATCTATCTAGTAAACCGTAATAGACTATTCAATGTGTGTATATATACACAATGTATAAAACTACTATTTCCAACTCAACAAACTCATAGCATTCGACAAAAATTGTGTTATATTAGTAACAACAAGAATAACATGTGATGTTTGATTGACTTACGAGGATCAAATTGAAAATTTTAGTATTTTAAGGACCAAGTAGAAATTTTTGAAAAGGTGGTAAATAACAAATTTTGCAATTTAGTCCCTTATTTATTTGAAAATAAAAGATGAGGACTAAAGTAGAGTGTGAAGAGACTTGAGAGTTCCTTCCCACCAGACTAGAAAGCACGGAGTTGTTAGAATTGAAGTTGAAGAAATCCGCAATATGCTTGTCGGCAACCACTGCTTTCAGAATACAACGGAAAGAGAATTCGAATTTCCATTGCAGATTGTTCTCTAATCAGCAACAACTACATCTCCTCTGATCACGTACTTTGCTTTCTTCTCCATAGCAGATGAACTAAGAAGAAGAAGAAGAAGAAACCCCATTTCTGGATCTTCAATTTCCACCTGCAACTCACTTTTCAATCCACGGAAGCCATTGGAGAGCTAACTGATAATCCGGAAGAACAGTGTACTGTGTGGCTGGGGTTCTCAAATTCTCGGATCCAATGTTGGTCCAAGAACGTTCAACGCCTAAATCTCCCAAAACCCAGATCAGAACTCTGCCTACTCTTCATTCGCATCGCTTTTCCGAGTCTAAAAGCCTTGATTTCTCCACTTGGTTATCCGACAATGTCTACAGAGTAGTGACGATTTTGCTCCTAATCGTTACCGTTGCCGCCCTCTTTTTCCTCCGCAATGTTGGGGATAGTGCCGCCCTTCTCTGCTTCCAATCGCAGACGGCGGCCTTGGAGAAGATTCAATTCCCTAAAGTCGATTGGAATTCGATCGCGTCGATCTCAGCTAGTTCTTATATGTATCCGGAATTTCGCTCTGAGCAATGGATCGTCGTCTCGGTGTCTAATTATCCCAGTGATTCACTGCAGAAGCTTGTGAAAATGAAGGGTTGGCAGGTGTTGGCGATAGGCAATTCACTGACGCCGGCGGATTGGGCTCTTAAAGGTGCGATTTATCTTTCCTTAGAAGACCAGTCGAAATTAGGGTTTCGTGTGGTTGAATTCCTACCGTATGATTCTTTCGTGAGGAAAACTGTTGGGTATCTCTTTGCAATTCAACATGGCGCGAAGAAGATCTTCGATGTGGATGATCGAGGGGAGGTGATTGATGGAGATTTGGGCAAACATTTCGACGTAGAATTGGTAGGAGAGGGAGCGAGGCAGGAGATCATATTACAGTATAGCCATGAAAATCCCAATAGAACTGTTGTTAATCCTTATATTCATTTTGGGCAAAGATCAGTATGGCCTAGGGGGTTGCCACTGGAAAATGTGGGTGAAATTGCTCATGAAGAATTTTATACTGAAATTTTTGGGGGAAAGCAGTTCATTCAACAGGGAATTTCCAATGGTCTTCCTGATGTTGATTCGGTATTTTACTTCACTCGAAAATCTGGATTGGAAGCTTTTGATATTAGATTTGATGAACGTGCTCCAAAAGTGGCATTGCCACAGGGCATGATGGTTCCTATTAACTCCTTCAATACACTTTATCATACCTCAGCCTTCTGGGCTTTAATGCTTCCTGTTTCCATTAGTACAATGGCTTCTGATATCTTGAGAGGGTATTGGGGCCAGAGGCTCCTGTGGGAAATTGGTGGGTATGTTGTAGTTTATCCTCCAACCGTTCACCGATACGATAAGATCGAAGCATACCCATTTTCAGAAGAAAGAGATCTACATGTGAACGTGGGTCGCTTAGTTAAGTTTTTGAATTCATGGAGATCAAGTAAACATAGGCTGTTTGAGAAGATTTTGGAGTTGAGTTTTGTAATGGCAGAGGAAGGGTTTTGGACTGAGAAGGATGTGAAATTTACAGCTGCTTGGTTGCAGGATTTAATTGCTGTTGGGTACCAGCAGCCGAGGCTAATGTCTCTAGAATTGGATCGTCCACGAGCAACTATTGGTCATGGGGATCGGAAGGAGTTTGTTCCACAGAAATTACCGTCCATACATCTTGGGGTTGAGGAAACTGGGACGGTGAATTATGAGATAGGGAACTTGATCAGATGGAGAAAGTTTTTCGGAAATGTTGTGCTGATCATGTTTTGTAATGGCCCTGTTGAACGAACCGCTTTGGAATGGAGGTTGCTGTATGGTAGGATATTCAAGACGGTGATAATTCTTTCAGAGACCAAGAATTCAGATCTTGTGGTGGAAGAAGGCCGATTGGACCATGCATACAAGTAAGTCACTTTCTCAAAAATATTATTGACAAGTTTGCGTGAGTTTGATGCCTATATAAATTCTAATTTGGTAGACAGATTATGTTGGGAGTTCTTTTTTCTATTTGTTGTTTTGTAGAATAGAGCTCCATTCACTTTTGCATTAATTCTTACATTTTTTTTATAAAACAATATTTCTCATGCTGCCCAGAATATAAATGTAATTATTGGTGTTCTACGAAAATGATAACAGCGGAAGTCTACCACATTTTAGCTTGGCAGTTCAGAAATAAGCCATAAGTTTGCATTCAATTTTACGACGACAAAAAAATTGATCTTAACTCATTGAAACTGTTGACGTTGAGACTAGTTTATTATCAATCACAAGATTTCAATTGAGAATCATTGCTGCAAATTTTACGATTTTTATTGTTGCAAACTTGGAACTGTTGGCTATCAATAGAATGAGAATCCTTTCTGTTTCAACCAGCATTCTCAAATAGTCTTCTACTAGCTACTCACTCCAGTTTCAAAATTATATGTTCTAAATATGTTGTTAAATATGTTCATAGGTACCTGCCCAAAGTTTTCGACACATATAGTGGCGCAGAAGGGTTTTTATTCCTGCAAGACGATACGATTCTTAACTATTGGAATCTGCTACAGGCGGACAAATCGAAACTCTGGATAACTGATAAGGTACCACTTGAGCTATATTCAGCTGGACTATTCTAGTTTAGCCTGTGTTCTTCATTTGCATTTTTTTCTTTAAGACGACACTAACTAATTCTCTTTCTCGAGGTTGAAATTTTTGGTGGTAAATTAGTAGAAAATAGGAAAATATCACGAGGAAATGTGTTTTAACACACAAAACAATCTTTAACTGCTTGAATGCTTGTTGATCTTAGTGAAATTGGCTGACTGCAAATCTGAAACCTTTAAAAGCTCTCTCCCTAGCCTCTCATTATGTCCAATGAAATCAGGTACCTAAATCCTGGACTACTGTCTCCGTTGAAAGCTCAGATTGGTTTACGAAACAATCAAACATGGTAAAGAAAATAGTTAGCATGATGCCAGTTCATTTCCAAGTGAGTCATAAGCAGTCTGTAGCACGTGAGAATAGCCTCACGATATGCAGTTCCGAGGTCTTTTACATTCCTCGACGCTTCGTAGCAGACTTTCTTGACCTTCATGGTTTAGTGGGTGATCTAGAAATCCATCACAAGGTTGCAATCCCCTTGTTCTTTACAGCCATGGATTCGGTTCAAAATTTTGATCCGGTATTGAGTACAATGAACTACAGGGAAAAACCACCTGCTACAAATTCATCAACTATTTACTCTGCTCATGTGCCTGCTGTTCACCCATGGAATGTGTCAAGTGAACAGGATTTCATCAAATTGGTTAGAATAATGGCAGAAGGTGACCCACTTCTAGCAGAGTTAGTTTGAGAGGATAAAAGAAAAAGGAAAAGAGAGTTTGATACCTTGGGGGATTAGGGGAAAACCATGTATACTAAGCAAACTGTTATACCAAACTGCTAGTTTTCTTCTCTTTTTGGTTCAGGGTGAAGGAAAATTCATTTCATTGACCCCTCCCTCCCCAACACTTTTTTTTGTAGAGTTTGTGTGTTCTCACCATTTGTTGTAAGAAAGAAATTGTATTCAACTAGTTCTTTTGTTCCATAAGTATATGAACAGGAAATTATATTGGCTGCACATTTATGCAGATAGGTCTCTCAGTCTGCTCTGTAATGTTCTCAATTTTTTGTTTATTGTTTTTCATTTTTTTTAAGAAAAATGAATAAAATATATTTTTTCCCCTTTTTCCTCTTTTGGAGAAGTGTTTAATGAGGTTACTACAATGTGGTTGCATCGTAAATCATAGTGATTATCAAACATGGATTCAATAATCTATATGCTTTTAATGAGAAAATTTTCCACACTATCCCCACTTATTGTATGTCACATCGCCATACTTTTAAAAATAAGGTGAGACCCACTAAAATAAATGTAAGGTCTACTAGAAGTATGGTACTACAGGAGTAATAGAAATTTTTCCTACTTTTAATAACCATCAAATATAAATTTAAGGTACTTCTCTCTTTACATTCAACTACGAAAAACTACTAACCACGTTCTATTGGAGCCCAATAATTTGGCCTTTTGCGCTTTTCTAAATTTTTTTTCTAATTTTTAATTTTTAATTTTTAGAGTGAGTGCATTCCTACCATTTATAAGAACAAATGAGAAACTATTGGTTTCTTTTTTTTTAAGAAAGAAAAAGGGAGATATTTGATCATCATTTTTCTTAGTTCAAAACTTTCAAGTTTGTTTTATTCGATTTCTAAAATTTTTAAAGTATCTAATAGACACTTAATGTTTTAATTTTGTCTCTAATATGTCTCAGAATTTCAAATAGTGTCGTTCTTATACTTCAATAAGTCACTAAAATTTAAATTTTGTGTCTAAAGTTTAAGATCCCATTAGATACAATTTAATTTTATATCTAACAAATCAATTATTTTAAATATGTGAAATATTTATTAGGTGCAAATATGAAAATTTAAAGACGGTGCATATTAAACATTTTAAAACTTCAATGACCTATTAAACATTTTAAACCACTTTTAAAGTTCAATAACCAAAAATATATATATATATTATATTATCTCTATGCCCCTTTGTGCTATTGCTCTCTTTATTCTTCATTGACACCTTGAATTAGTTTCAAATTCCCTCCCTTTATGACTATTATAAAAAATAAAAATAATAAAAAAAAGGGTCAAATTCCAATTTTGTATGGGAGGCCTAAACTTGGTGATATTATACTTGAAATTTGATATGAAGAATTAAAAAGAAAGAAAAAAAAAAGCATACCCTCAATCTTATTACACAGAGAAATTGCAGAGAAAAAGGATGTATTTTTAGTTCTCCCCATTGGTCAAAATTTAAGTTGAAGAATGATGGTGAGTGTGGGCATAGGTTGCTTGAACAATGAACACTTTATCAATTAGAAGTGTTGTGAGATTTGGTCCTTCCTTGTTTAGTAGGTGATTTAAAAAGATAAACTAGTTACCAACTTAGGATTATTAGTCTTCCAACGATTCAATGATATCAATTTGTAGGTGTATATTTGTGTTAGAGCGTTTAACTAAGACTTGTTTGGTAACAGTTTTGTTTTCAAATTTTACACTCGTTTCTTTCTAACTTTTCAAATATGGTTTCACTTTTGTTAAAAAATAAATAAATAAATAAATAAATACTTGAGGTCTTAGTCAAAATCCAAAAACAAACGCTACTTTTATTAGTTTTCAACTTTTGGTTTGATTTTTTAGAACATTAGACGAAAATAAAAAACAAAATATAGAAACTTATAAGTGAAAATAATGTTTACTAGCTTCATTTTTCAAAATCAAATGATTATCAAATAAAGCCTCTACGAAAACTTACCAAACAAACATATAACACAATATTAGATGAAATCAAAGTTTATAGCTATTGAAGAAGCAAAATAACTTAATAGTTTCTTAATAATAGCTACAATGAGCTATTTAAGGCGTATTAGCCGTTAGGGGTGATCATCGATCGGGCGGGGTCAGTTTTGAGCTAAACCCGCTTCGCCCACTGACGCATCAGTTTTGATTAGTTGATCTTGACTTATTTTTGGGAGGCTGATGATATCGTTGTAAACGATCTGACGATTTGGTCAATTTTGTGCTCTACGAACTAAAAAAGAGAAAGAAAGAAAAAAATAAAAAAGAAACAAAAGTAATGGAGAAGAAAGGAGAAGAGATAAAAAAATAATAATAATAATAAATAATAAAAAAAAACTAGAAATAAGAAAGGAAAAATAGATTGAGAAGAAGGAACCAAAGAGAGAAAGAAAGAAAAAACATATCGCAGCACATGACCAATAGAGTTGAAGATGGCCGGTGGATGAGGGAAGGGGAGAACCAAATGAAAGATGAGAATGAAGACTAACAAAAGAGTGCAAAGAAAGTGAAAGAAAAAACAGAAAATTAAAGTTATTATAGTGGAAAGAAAGAAAGAAAGAAAAAAAAAAAAAAAAAAAAGAGAAAAAAAAAAAAAAAGAGAAAAAAAAAAAAAAAGAGAAAAAAAAAAAAAAAGAGAAAAAAAAAAAAAAAGAGAAAAAAAAAAAAAAAGAGAAAAAAAAAAAAAAAGAGAAAAAAAAAAAAAAAGAGAAAAAAAAAAAAAAAGAGAAAAAAAAAAAAAAATTAAAGTTATTATAGTGGAAAGAAAGAAAGAAAGAAAAAAAAAAAAAAAGAAAATTAAAGTTATTTTAGAAATACGTGTGGGAGGGAGAAAGAAGTAATTTTCTTAATGTTTAAAATCAAAAACGATTTTCTCAAAACCATATGAGCTCCCGATTTTAGCTCTTAGTTTTATAACAAGACAATTCTTCTCATTAATTGAGCTGCAAAGTAAATACACATTTTTTAAAAATAATAATAAATAAGTAATCTATGAATTCGTGCAGGACATTTGAAATTCATTATTTTATTTACATAGATTTTGGTTTTTTAAAAATCGATTCCGATCATTTTTCTTCATAAACTGGCCAGTTTTGGTGGGCAGGATCAGTTTTCGAAGTTCTCTTACTCACCCCTATTAGACATGTAGGTATGCTTTATTCACAAATCAAAAGAGAGTTTTGCATATTTGACAAATGACAAAGACGTTAGATGAGAGAGCATACATTTGACATAGTTCGATAAGAGAGCATAACGTTGAATATGTCTAAAAAAAGAAAAAGTAGAATTTCCACTTAAGAATTAAATAATTTTGTGACAGCACAACTTTGATAATGAGAGATCAATACCAAAGTTTATAAGTTTTTTCTTTTTATTCTTCCTTTCTTCTCTTCTTTGTTTTTTTAGGACAAATTACTAACTCGTAATGTAGCGTTTGTGATTTAAGTTTATAATCTCTCCTAGAGTGTTTGCTGGTTTAATTGGATTTGGTTAAAGGACTTTTTAAACTCAACTTAATTATTCAGAATTGTAAACTTCTTCAATCCAAATAATCTTTATTAAAAAGTGAACCCAACCCAACCCAACCAACCATGAATGAAGTTGGTTTGGATTACTCAAGTCATTTATTTAAATTTTTATTCTAAAAAGAAGTAAAATTTTAATATGTAAAAATTTCATTGAATTATTTTCATATATTGAATTAAGAATAAAACTCAATTTCAATTTATTTAAAGAAAAATTTCTTTTCAAATGGCTAAAAAACTATTTTTAGAAATTGTTGGAGAATAAATTATCAAAAAAACAATAAAGTTAAATAAAATTAAAATAAGTACATGCATGTATAATTGTATCATAAGTAAAAAAAAAAATATATACATTTTTTGTTTAAAAAAAAAAAACATGCGTTTTAAGATTAATAATAAGTTCGGTTGATTTAAATTATTTTAAGTGAACCATAAACCAATTTAATCTATAAAATTTTCATTTATTTGAACCCAACCCAACTCAACCCTAATCGCATGAGTTGAATTGGGTTGATCAAATTTTTCGGATCATCAAATATTATAAACACCCTTGGTCTCTCCCCATTTTAATAGTATCTAGAAATCCATTAAAATCGATGTGCAAATCGAAGTACTAAGTAGGTGGAGGGCAAATAAGGAAGAAATTATCAAACTGACCACATACCCATTTAAAAATTTATACATTTTTCAAAATAATTCTTAAAATTGACTTTTGAAACTACTTTTTAGACATTTCTTACCATTTCTCTAAAATGATCAACTCGTTGTTTAATAATTTAAACATATGTTAAATAATTGAACTCCCCAAACTTCTACATATTTTACAACATTGTTAAATAATTTAACTCTCCAAACTTTAACATGATTTTACTATTAAAATCCATACATTTATCGAAAAATTTTATCTCTCACTCTCCCTCTTCTAATAGACTTTCAATAAGTACACTCCCCCCTCCCAAAAAAATAATAATAATAAATAAATAAATAAGATTTTGAATATATATATATATATATATATCAAACTTATCAATTTGAATCCTCATGAAGTTCAGAATTTTGGTTTATATTAAAATCTACAAATTGCCCAAATTTAAATCGGTCACATAAATTTCAAACTTGATTCAATCTATATCGGCTTGAACTTTGGCATAATCAAAATTTTCCCAAAATCAAATATCACGAAGTCTATCTTGAAATTTCTTCTGCAAATCAATTTGGATAAAACCTAACATTTTACTTTATCCCAAATATTTTAAGAAAAAAAAGTGAAAACCAAATTCAATTCATCTAGAGTTGATCTTAAATTAATAAATTTATTGAATGTATTCAATTCCATATCAAATTTGAGTAAAATTAAAAATAAAAAGTAAAAAGCACAAGAAATAATATAGGAAAATTAAACGCAAATTTGACTTTATTGAAAATTTTAGTTGAAATATAAATCATGATTATATATCACCCGTATGTAAGTGAAAAGAGTTGCTTTTCCTAATAGTTTGGAAAAGCTTAAATAATATTTTAGGCAACCAAAAACTCTCATAATAGTTTCATGTCTAAAAAATACGTAGTTAAGATTGAAAAAGAATTGATGTCATGAAAAATCATACAAAAATGGCTTAGGAAAATTGGCTTCACTGGATATAATTTACCTCTAGTTTGTCTTTTCTGTAATACAAGGTTATGTTGTTCCGTTGCATAACTTGAACACTAGTATAGAGTTTGAATACAACAAAATATACAATCAATTAAATTAAAATGGAAGCCCCCAACAAAAACAACAGACATTTAATCATCTAGAGCAGGGAGCAAAATAGCAAGTCTTAGCAGGAGTACAGAAATATGAATAGAAAACTTGAAGAGAAAAATGAATGAAAGAATCGAAGATTTTAGAACTTCAAACTTGACTGGAAACAACAAAGAGTGAAGCTTGTCTTTTCTTTTCTTTTTTTTCTCCTGTAGTAGCTACTTACAAAATGTACTCCAGTTTGCCGAGTCATCTCGCTTTCGAAATCGATGGCTCGAGTACCTAATGCTTCTGTTTCATCTGAAAGAACATGGGATACTTTACACAGGAATGGAATCAACAACCTGCAGCTTTGAGAAAGTTGTCATATGGACTAGAAGCTGGTAATCTGAATGAGTGTGTCTGATACTGATATTCAGCCACGCACGGCGTCGCAATCGGTCCAAGCGGAAGTTGATATGGGTTAGCTGTGAAGTGTTTAATGATTGGATTGCCAACCTGCAATTTCAGGAATATGTTAAGATGTTTGTAAATTGCATCCTGAAAATAAAAGTTAAGAAAACTATTTATATTTGCCACTAAAAGTTATTCATAGAACTTCACGATAACTAAGGTTAGCTTTCATATTTCCATTTTCTGCCATGCAGTTGGTATATTACAATTTGGTATTGCTTCCATATCTTCGCCTCTCTTATTTCCTTTATCGTTTCTTTTTTCTCTCTCAACTTTTGTATCTTTTCATATTTTCTCAATTGATGACATGGTGGAATGTATTTGTTAAATCATCAATTGACCCAAAAGCTTAAACTGATGGGTGAAGGTAAATTTAATATTATATCAATACTTCAACCATATTTTTTAGTATTTCTAAGCTAAAATATATGTAGCATAATTTCTACATACATGTGGAATAGCCATAATTTATAAACCTGAAAATAATTTTCACATATGATCCATTATTGACACGTAATTAGATTCCCCTCTCAGGTTTACCTCATTCTCTTGGTTTTGCAGAGAAACGAACGTAACCGTCTCCTGTTTCTGGTGGGTCATCAAAGATGACATCTTCTGCTGCTTTCCCATCAGAAGTAGCTCACAATGATGGGCCATTTCCTTGAAAGGCACATCAGCTGTGGTGGAGATGGAAATTCTTCCAACTTGATGTGTCGTTTCAAGTACCTGATTAGATGAAATGTGATAGAGTAAGCTACCATTGAAATTTCTAATTTTGGTCACTTCATCAAATAGATGAGAGCTTGAAGTTGCTGACATACTGATTCTAAAAACTGATTCACACTCAAAAGGGGAATCACAAAGTGCAACTCTTGATTATCTTTAGTTTGGCTTTCTAAGGAATCACCAAATGATTCTTCATCAATGTTAAAAAGTGGAGGAGACTGCGAAGAACACAAGTTAAGGAAAAGTTATGCTACATATATTTATTCGCTTTAATGAATTTATTAGAGTTCTGAGTATAACCTGATATACTTTATTCGAAGTTTCCTCTGACAGCTGATTTCCGAGAGGACACATATCGTCAGGTAAGTACTCACTGAGAAGTTGCTCCTTTATGCTGGAGAATTGAGACTGCACCATAAAGGTGAAAATTTGTTACTGTTAAACAATAAAAATAAACCAATCCAGAAATGGGTGTTCTAGTGCCCTACGTCTGAAAAAATATCCATGCTCTTTACAATCTCAGCAACAAAGGATTCTCTAGTTTGATCGTGGGTTATCTCTACTTCAGATAGAAATTTTGAGGCCAAATCATCATCTTCCTTTGATCCATACGGACTAGTCCTCATGTCAGACTGTATGGTAACAGCTTGTAACTTGCAGTCCTCTATAAGTTTTAGGAAGGGATCGGCCTAAACAGATTCAGAAACAAGCCATAACTGAAATTACTACAGCAGCTTCAGATATAGACACAGACTTAATCATGAAGGTAATGGTTGCTATAAGAGGCCAGATGCAAAATTGAGAAACAAACAAGCATTATAGAAAATATTGAACTTGGAACCTCAGATTACTAAAGGTAAAACCTGGCTACATAAGTTCTTTTAATAGGCAAATGGGCAACATACCATTCGGCTCACGAATATAGCCTTCATTCGGTCAACAAGAGGAAGGATATTAAAAGCTTTGGATGAAAAGAGGATCATCGATGTGGCTAGAGTAAATAGGGATCTACAGCGGGATGGTGGCAGTGATCCTGCAATTTGAGCACAAGTTGTAGCCTTTAAGTTTAAAATTGATGGAAAATCAAGCATCACGACTCTTCAGTATAATCTTTCAAGTGAACCATTCTCAGTATAATCTTTCAAGTGAACCATTCCCCCAAGTTCCCAAAAAAAAAAGATCTTTAAAGTCAATTCTCACATAATTCTCTTCATTTCAGTGTTTTAGTCTAGATAATATCAAGCTCTACCGTGTTTCTATTTCTTCCTCACATATATGACAGGTACATGAAATGACATCTTGCATCTTTATTCAACATTTGACAGTAACAAATTTCAAACCTCATCAAAAGATTGGATTGAAGACCAAATTTGTGCTAAATTTTTAAAACTTCACCTCCTTTACTGAGAGAAATGTCTCGCAATGAAAATGCTAACTGAAAACTTCGTACTAGGACCTCGTGACTTGAGTTCTGCATGGAAAGAACCATATACATTGAGATTAGAGAATCAAAGAAAAATGTTTTGAAGGGATAATGAAATCCAAGTTTCATATATAGTAAAGTCCTTCCAGGTACCGTATTTTTCTGGTCCTGGAGGAGTATAACAACATAACATTTGAAATATTAGAAGTGATCATCTGAACTGTACGATGGACCAATATCAAGAAATGTTACAATTAGACTAATTGCCACTAAAAATATAAATCATTTTCCACTGATGCATGAAATTTTCAGGTTATTGTCCTTTTTTCTAACGATTCACAGTCTCCTAAACTAGGCTCTCAAAGCCCACCCATTTTCTGAAGGGAAGAGAATCCTATGGATGAATCTCATTCAGGCTTTTTTGTGGATAAAACATGGAAGGAACAACTGCCTTTTTCGAGATAAGGAAAACTCCTATGAGCATTACTGCCCAGAAAATGAAATTTTCAACTGAAAATTAACGATAGTTCACATCCCAAGCAAAAGAAAAATCAACCCATCTGAAAAGTATCGTCTTCAACATAATAATATAATTACCTTTGCTCGAGAAAACAGCAAGATCAAGCTATATGTATGGGCAATTCCTTCATAATTTTCTGGAAAATTGGCGGAAGATATGGATTGTACAAAAATTGATGAGAGCAAAAGTGTAATTTGGCGGCTACTGAGTCGTAGAGTATAAGTTTCCTGAAGTTTGATTAAGAATACAAAAAAGAGAAGGAAAAAGTAAATATAGTCGGTTACCAAAACTTGATGATAAGCAAAAGATAAGAGAAATTCTCCAAACTTGATAACATTGATGGTCATTCTAACGCAGATTGAGCTCTCTTCTACTTCCATGACATACTCATGTCTCACTTAAATCAAAAGGTTAAGTTGGCAATCTAGGTAAAGCATATTAGCATAGGTCAACCATGTTGCATAGACATTTCCAGAAACAGTTGCATACTGCTGAAGACATTGAGATGTTGGAACTTGACTACTGCTTCATTGAGAATCTAGCGGGAAATTAGGAAAAAATATATAATGCATATATGGGTGCTACATCCCTAATATACTTTGGGAAGTTAATACACAATGTTAAACAACAAATATTTTAACAGTCTACTTTATAATAAACCCTAAACGAACGCATGCTACATTCTTAATTATAGAAACAAAGACTCTTGTTACCATAAAGAAAAAAAAAAAAGAAAAAAGACTTAGCTATATTCTGTTTCACTATTGTGTTGACATGTCTATCGTCAACAGAACACCCGTGCGCATATCCAATCATCTTTTCTTTTCCTTTTTCTTCTTCTTTTTTAATAAGAAACATCAAGTAGTATAACAATGACAAGCAAACTATAAGAATGAACTACTTTAACACCTATGATATCACATTTGTGATATCACTACTTTAACAATGACAAGCAAACAATAAGAATGAACTACTTTAACACCTATGATGTCACATTTATTTGCAGGGAACAAAAGTAAACAAAATGCATGTCACATACTGGTTCTTTGCTTAAGCCGTTCATAGCAGCTGCATCAGTAATCAAAGGTCCAGAACTTCTTATGCTATAAGCCCGACTGTAGGACGACTTCAACCTACTTAGCATACCATTGCTTACACTTCCCTGTTCACCATCGACAAGAGAACTATCTTTCATATCTGGAAGACCATTCTCCAGTGAGGAGACCTTTTCATTTCTCAGCTTCTGAAAAAGGGCAGCTGAAGAAGAAAACACAGACACGGTTCTTGAGAGTGTCCTAGGAAGGTCAGATGCTGTCATTGACTGAAGACCTGAAGAGCATGGACGAGGACAAACAGAAGATGGCACAAGGACAACTGAAAAAATACGATGAGCTGCAACTCGTGTTTCATGATCTGGGTGGACCATAGCCAGTAATAACTGATAAAACAAAGCCTCAGGGAATGCCTAAGCCATAAAACACTGAACTTATTAAAATCAAAAGGTTAAACTTCGCTGTAGAGAAATGAGTCAGACTCAAAAGCGGAAGATTGTTTCTTGCCTTATTTTGATATGATAAATTGGGCAAGGAGGCAACAATTTGAGCAGCACGATAAACAGCAGAAATTGTAGTTCTGGCTATGACGGTAATGGTAGAAAGGCTCTCCATCATCACAGCCATAGCATCAAGAACTGGGCCCGGTTCTCCAACCTGCTTTCCAGTGCTTAGTTAGGCATTTAAATTCTATAAATAGCACAACAATAATGGAAGTTAAACAGTTCAAATTTTCATAGGAATTACAAATGCATCCTGAAAGTAGAACAGCGTTCTCATCACCTTATATATTAGCTGTACCAGACACTGATCTACTGCCTCACTTAAGCTTTTATTCCAATTTTTCACATCATCCCCTAAATTTGCATCATCAAGTGAGCAGTGTATGCTTTTCCTTAAATGCCTCATGCAGTCACTCACGGCACCAATTATCGCAACAGAAGGTTCAACCTTTGCCTCTTTGGCAAGAGCAGTAGTCACAGCAACAATGTCCAGCTGCATGTTAGGCAGCTTCAGGACATTTTTATGATCAAGATGTTTAATCAATATGGAAAGCAAAACATGGGTACTTTGACCTGTAAAAATAAAAATACAATCAATCAACCAAAATTCATTAGGAATCATGAGGTAAAGGCGTTGGAATAAGTAAAGATGGAAAGGGTACAAGGAGAACGGGACTGTGAATGTACCAGATTTGTCCATTAAGAACTGCAAATCCTTCAGAACTGGAGCTGCAATACCATGTTCAGTCGACCATAGATCTCCATTATCAAAGTAACGGAACAAAGATTCTAGAATACGCCTCATGGTTGTAGCTTCTTTGGCAAGTTTGGCCATGTTGTGTAGGCAAACCCTAGACCAAAAGCAAGGGTTTTGGACATCCTCCCTATCAAGCAAAGATAGTTATTGTATAATGAAACATTAATCTCAAAATTATAGCATGGGTACTTAATCAGAGTCATATGATTACCCTGTCAAGTTCACTTCACCTCTTTCAGTCACGATTTCCCTCCAAGATGGTGTGTTCATCGTGACAATTGATGATGAAGAGATATGACCCTCCTCCCGTTGCACTTCTTGCACCCATCGGTTATTTGAGTTGTCTGAATTATTTCCAGGCGCCCCATAGTTTTCCAGGACCACCGAAACAATCTGTAAAGAGAGGTCACAGGACAAACCAAGCTATGCATCAAATTTCATACAATGCTAACGCTAGTCATTAGAAATAATGTTTGTTTTTCTTCAAAGGTACAAGTTTTGGGGTGGACTTGGAAGATAAACCTAGAGATGGATTGTTTGATTTAAAAACTAAAAAATCGGAATGTAGGTAATAGATTGGAGAAAATATAATAGTAGTATAATATACAGTACTTGGGATAACAAAATTCAGATCAGTCCAGAATTTCTGAATCAACTTACATTATCAAATTCTGCAGAAATATGAGAGTATTCACCCATAAACCATACCTAGAAGAAAACATAAATCAAATTAGTTCTGACAAGCTACACATTTTACAGAAGAAGGAATATACTTTGTGAATGAAAATATTATAAACAAATCAACTTGTTGCAAGTTCATGAGTACATAGGTACCTAATTGTTATTAATTTATCATAATCATCATCATCATGATAAGAAACCATAATACATCAGCAAGAAGAATGAAAGAAAGAATATGTATTTAGCATCACATAGAAAATGGGGCGAATGCCAAGAAAGGAAAAACCGAAAAAATACAGAATGCATCATACAATAGAAAAGAAACCTTCTTATCTAAATATAAATACACACAGTAACAGTTCCAATTGTTACTAATCAATAATAGGAATGTCCATCAAAAATGGGGAAAAAAATCTATCTAGATACACACAGGAGCCATTGAAATGCACAACGACTCCAAACCTTACCTCATTAAACATTCTATCCTCAGAAATCCTCCTAATCCTTTCAATGTAACTGCACCATACAATATAGAAGAAACCATCTTCCTAAAGGAATTGCCCTTCACTCCCAAGGACTCAAAGGCAACAGAATAGACCATTTATATTTAAGAGAAAAAAAGAAAAAGCCCATGGAGAGAGACAGAGAGAACACATTTTACAACAGAAAGTATAATCATGGGAATCAAAACAGAGCAGTACATAAAATCCCTTCCCTCAAAAAGTACTCATCCGGCGATTAGGATGGCAACCAAAGCCTATTTGTATAATTCTGAAAATCAGTCACATTGAAGATGGGGGATTTGTTGACATCAGCTCGAAACTACTCTACTCTACTCTATAGGCATTCGCACCAGTTCTTTGAAATATCTCACAAGGACCCACCTTCTTATGAAGTTCATTACACTATCCTGTAGAAAACCAAACTTTACAATTTCTCGATTGCCCATTCTCCAGGTTGTTCAACATATTTAATTTTCAACTGGCTCCAAAAAAAAAAAGTACTAAGAAAATTCATAACGCAATTTCCATGGAAACCTTTTGATGGTGCTACTCTTTTAATTATAAATTTCAAACAAAGGAACAGAAAAAATTTCCAATATATTGAAAGAGACTTGAAGGAGGTATATAATTTAATCAGTTTTTGCAGCCTCCACTTGGTGTCCTTTATCCAAACCATTTTATAGTTACTCTATCTCTACCATAATTACCAAGTGGAGAGTCCTGAGCCTTCCTCTTGTTGATTTTCTGCCAATGAGTCATGTTTCTGTTTAAAAAGGGGGAAAGAAAGAGAAAAGAAGTACAATTGAAAAAGAACTGGGATGTTGTCTTCTTTTCTTTTCTCAGAAGTTCAGAACTATTAATTCCCTTTGACTAGCTTAATGTAAATGTAAATTGTAGAAATAGAAAGGAATACCATTGAAGAAAGTCCTTGCAAGCCAGCTGAACGCAGGTTTTCAGCTCCTTCATCATCTCCACTATCTTGAGCTAATTGACACAGTTTTGGAATAAAGGCTTCTAAGTTGAACATGTATGTCCCATCGCTCTGGACCATCAGAAGTTCAATATCAATTCGATAAAGTATATACTACAGAATGCCGTACTAATATAATGAAAATAAGGACGACAAAAGCAAAATTTTTAACTTACCTGACTATTCACAAAACTAAATAGAGTCTGACATCCTATAATTTGCATATCCTTCTGCCTTGTTTGATCCATTAGAGTTTGCATAATGCTTATTAAGCTACTAGCAAAAAGAGGCCTACAAGTAGTTCACACATCCGCTTGAGTCAATCACTTATATTTAGAACAGACACCAAGTTTCACGTTGTTCAATGGATGGTTGGCAGAAAAGTTTTAATAAAGAAAAATATAGAAGGCTGTTATCTTGCCTCTAATGGACAGCAGATATCCTTCAAATACAAAATCAAATAAATCCATTCTTAATAGATTTCATGGAAAAATTTATTGGCAACCTCGTTTCCTTCTTGCCTAGGTGCTCACAAACCGAAAATCTAAAATATTGACTGGAGCGTCCAAGCACCAGAAAACATGGTTAAGTCCATTTGAGCTGTAAGAGGGAATGGAAAAAAACATATGTCGACATAAAAGGCGTTGAAGATTTTTGGGTAAGATATGAGAGAAGTAGATATTAGGTCCAGATATACAGAAAGCAAATCAAGAAAACAAAAGATGGTTTTACTCACATTTGCTCCTTACATGAAACCAGAAGTTTTCTGTAGATTGACATGACAATTTTCACGGCTTGAAAATTTTCATTCCTCAATTCTTTGTAACACCTTTGCTCAAGGGAAGTTGTGATCTGCTCATGGAATTTGGAGATAAAACATTAGTACAAAAACTATATTCAATCATTTAGCATGCTAATTAGTCATTGATAATTACTGGGGTAAAACACTTCACCGAAAGAAAAAAACGTATGAAACTTGATTTAAAGAAATCTTCCAAAGATGGAAACAACGATACAAATGATAAAATGCAATCTGAATTCTGCAAAGGATGCATGAATACATGCAGCACAGTGACCAGAAACTTTTCTGAGATGATTGGTTTATCTGGAGCAGAAACTACATCCTATAAATTTAGTTTTAAAAAAAAGAAAAGCATACTCCTTTGCCAATTTGATAATATGATTCAAGAAGAAAATATGAAACTCGATTTCAAGAAATCTTCCAACTGGAGACAAAGATACAAAAGATAAGATGTGATTTGCCCTTTTGGAAAAGATACAACCAGAAGCTACTCCAACATGATTAGTCTCTATTCATTTATTCAATGAAAAGTTTTGTCTCTTGTTTAAAAAAAATACATTGTTCATGACTCAATCATTTGGTAGCACAGACCCACCAAAATTTCTCTCCAAGTTGAAACTCATGGTTTCTATTCCAGATGGAAGTATTCATTCTTTTTTCACAGACTTCTTCCATGATATTCACAGACGGCTGACCGAATGCTAAATGAAATCAAACTTAAAGTAGCTTCTGGAAGACTGGTCATCTGAAACAATTGTGCAAATGCTAACTAAAGCACCATAGGGTTTTACAAATAATTGATCAAGAGATTCTTATTTTAAAGTAAATTAGAATGTTTAGGAGGTATGTAAAGCAAATGAACAAAAGGATAGAGACAAAAAAGTTCTGCTGAAGATAGAATGTTGGAAAGCAGTTATACAAATATACTTTGGGAACAATGCTATCCAGCTCAATGTGACCTAACTTGCAGATGATGTATAATTAAGTGAACCAGCCACAACAAAGGTGAACGAAAAATAAAATTGTGAAATCACATGGCAGACACAATGTTAAGGCTTGATAAATTTTACCTTCGGAATTCGAAGAGGATTTTTAGCCGCATATTCACATAATTTCCCAATCTTCCGATCATTTGGTCCTTCTTCCTAACATAATATGGAGATTATCCTCAGTCAATTAAGAAGATAATTTCAAAAACAGTGATGAACAATTCAATGTGAAGTTGTTGAGTAATAAGGGTTAACGATAAGCACATATGGACCCAAACAATGAAAAGTTGTTTCTTGTTAATTTAAAAAAAAGAGTAAATAAATAATAATATTAATAACTATTTTATAAAAGAAAAAGGGCACATTAGACCCAACCACTGAATTGAGTTAGAATCATTTTAATTTTCACCATATAAAAGTGCACATTAAAAAGAAATTGGCCCCTCCATAAGAGGAGCAAGGAGAGATTAAATAGTGAAAACCCCACTCTTATCAATCTTTCACTAGTGAATATCGGGAATGCTAATAAGACCTTTAGAGTTCAACACAAACATGAGCAGTGTTTTAAAAAGCACTCCGGGGCACACGCCTTTTGTAAAGGCCCAAAGCCCTAGGCTTTCATTATTTTTAAAAATAGTAATAATTAGGATTTTTCTTTCGTTCTTTATTAACTAAAAAAAATAAAATTTACTAAGACTAAAGACAAAATTCCTTTTGTTTAGGGTTTTTTTTTTCATATTCCCACCTCAACAATGTGTTCTCTTCTTCATGTAACATAATAATTTTATATATAGTGTGCCCAAAAAAATCCCGCACATGCTTTTTTTTTTTTTTTTTTTTACATTTAAACCCCATAAGACTATTGTGCTTTATAACACCTTGAGCTTTAAAATCACTGAACAGGAGGGAATTCCACTCTTTTGACTCCCTAACGCATAATAGTAAGATTGTCAATCCCAAATCATAAAGGTGACTCTCTTTTGGATAGCTAGAGAGAGTGATCCCTCAAACAACCTCCCCCACTTCAATCGTCCAACCAAAAGAGAGAGCTACTACCATCCCTCATTGGTGGAAGGAACCTTACAAGTATCTCATTTTAGCTTGACAATACTATACCAACTCCTAGAGCTTAAAAAATTTGCTTTGCAAGGAAAGCTAGTTAAAACACACCATAAATATTTATCATTAATCACTTCCAGACGCTAGAAGGATCTTAAAAATTAGCACCACAAACTAACAGTACAATCTTTGGAGTGCTAAAAATATAGGTTGGATAGCCCTAAATGCTTTCAGGCCCTCTGAAGGTATTGTTATCCTTAAAAATAACCCAACTTTAACCATCACAAACATTACAGAAGAGACCTGCTCCCTATCTCTTCAAATATTTTTAGCGGATGGTTCCAATTTCACCCATCTATAGAAGCCCACATATCACATTTCATTTGGGGTCTCTCCTTTGCAAAGATAATAGGATTTTGGGAGGAGATTGCAACATCCCTCAATGGCCCTTACTTGGATGGAAGGGAGAAGAAAGCATGAGTGCTAGAAACAAGGAAGGGAGAAATTTTATAAACCCACATGACATTTGAGAGAGTGAACGGTAAGAAACAACAATGATTAAGTAGTGTGAGCAAGTTAGTTTGATGACTTCATTTGTAGGGGAGAGAGGGACTGAGGTAAATATAGAGAAGTCGGTTTGGGTTTGGGAGAGTAGGATCAGGAAATGTCCCAAATTCCTTCCGTTGTCCACATTTCTCTTCATGTTAGTGAAATACAAAAGGGTAAAAAACCCCATCAAAAGGGTCATTGTATTAAATTATTTCCAGTATGGTTTCCACTATTGGATCAAACGACACCAGGTTGCAAAGACAACGATGGAAGCCATAGCTTTACAGAGTCAAACATAATAGATGAACTGTACCAGTTCGGTAGGCAGTAGGCTAAAATCAAAACAGATTAAAGACAAGTAACAGAAACACAAGGATGTCACTTAGTAAAAAGCTGAATGTTACACCAATATCAATTACAAATCTTACTTCGAACAATTGTACTTCAAACTTTAAACATAAAACTCGCCATGATTTATCATCACTAAAACCCCCAAACCCCATTAATGGAACATGAAAAAAGCATCAGTCATAACAAAGCAAAAGCCAACTTTCAAACTCCTCCACAGGCCGCTCAATAGTAAAATGCGATAAACATAAAAAATACTAACCGGATTACGAGGAAATATATCTGCAATAAGCTTCTTGTACCTCTTCACAGGCTGCCTAGACCTTGCCCTCATTGCCGGACAGAAGAAACAAAGACTCCCACATGCGGGCAATACTTGCCGAGAAATCACACCCGAAATAACGCTCATTTTCAAAATACAAAAATATGTACAATCACACAGATGCAAAAACCCGGCAAACCCTCACAAGATAGCCCTTTCTTTCCCTTCTGAACAAACCAAAAATCAAATTCCGGAGCCGAGAAGGGAAAGAAAAACTAGAGCTCAAATATGCACCACTTCAGAGCCACATTTACCAGCCTACAAATTGAAAATTTCCAGTCACTAAATCACAAGTCAATCGCCGCAACGAAACACCAAAACCCCACCAGTCTAGATCGATAAAATCACATCCCCAATGAAAAACTAACAAGATTATGATCAAAATTCCGATAAAAAGTACCTCGATTATTGTCTGAAAGAAGAGCCGAGCAGAGGCCGAAATCCCTCTAAAGAAATTAAAACGTACCAGAAATTCCAGCGTTTAATTTCACCGCAAAAATCTCAGTCTCTCTCTCTCTCTCTCTCTCTCTCAAATCGATTTCCTCTCGAAAAAATGATGAAACTATCCGTTTCCTTCCGGCCTGCCAATTATGACTGAAAACCCAACAAAAAAATAAAGAAAAGGAAAGAAAAATCCCAAACTTTTTCAACGGCAAGGTTGTCTGTGGGTCCATAATACATGGATGGCTGATTCTGAAGCCATCGCCATCGTTGGATCATGTGGGAGCTCTGATGGCGGTTTAAAGGCAAGCGAGGGAAAGCCATTTTAAAGTATTGTTTTTTGGGTGATAGACATATGGACGTGCCGGCTTCTAAAGCCATGCGAGACCAAGCCACATGATGATATGTGATGCAAACTTTTTTTGGTCAAACTCAAACCATATCCTTGTGAGAAAAGCCATCTTCTCTATCATTTATGTGCATTATCATCTCATGGGTTTCTTTCTAAATTCTTGCTTTTGATTGTTTTTGTCGTTTATAATTAAAGTTTCATCCAAATACTACTCTTTCAATATGGGTAGTGGTTAAGCATCTTAGTGCAATAATACTATCGGTCGTAAATGATATGATTCGAACTATTTATATAAAATATTTATATATTTTGAGTTAAGTCGATTCAATGATATATTGTCAATTAAGACATATGCGATTCACTTAATCTTGCATATTGTTAAACTCAAACATATATATTAGTAATGGATCGCTATATATAATATATTTTGTCGTCCATGTTCAATTCAATTAACATTAATGATAAGTACGTCCCAGTTATACTCCTAAGTTCAAAGAAATTTCATATTTGTCTTTAAACTTTAAACTTGTTTGAATACAGGAAAATGATGTGAGGGTGAGTTGTAAAATAAAGTAATTTGTGGTAATAGTGTCAAGTTCGATATAATTTATAATATACTAGGTTAATTTATTATTATGTGTGATGCATGATATAAATTTTAAAAATATGTTTTATTTGTAGAAATGATGCATATAATTCATTTAATGAATTTAATGTTATCTATTATACCACTTAATTATTTGGTTCCAACTATTATTTAATTTAATAAATAAAAAGCATTTGGATTATTTTTATTTATTAATTAATTTTTTGTTATTATTATTATCAATTGTGTAAGGCACTACATCTAAATAGATGATGTATGATCTTCAATTTATATAAATTAATCACACTATATTACAATCTATTATTTTGTTGATACTTTTTAAATACAAATATGACTTGTTTTCTTAATCAAAGTTCAATAGGAACGGAAGGATCTCTATATCACTGTTATATCTAAATATTATTTTTTAGTTTCACATATTGTTTGATTTAATAAAATAAATAATTATTTAAAGTTCCATGAAAAAATCTCATAATTAAAACTTCTTTGTTCAAATATTATTTAATTTAATAGATAAATAACTATATATTTTAATTAAATTAATAAATTTATTAATGATCGTTTTAAATAAAAAAATTGATGGAGATATTTTCAAAATATAGACAAATGTAACTCTCTATCATTCCAACAGTTTTAGAAGTTTTGCCAATTAAAATAATTATATGAGTAAAAATTTAAGAAAAACAAAATTAGGTGAAAAAAAAATATGGCAATAGAAAGAAACAATAATAATATAATATATGAAAATTGACGTTGTAATATTGGCCCATTTATAGAATATACGGGATTTATATTCAAATGTTTGAATCAAAATCATATCTAAAATATATAAATGAATAATAAAAATTATTTAATAAATATGATTAAATTCCCTCTTAGGGAAATCAAGAGTCCAAATCCCTTTTAGAGAGTGTATATATATTTAATGGTTTTATTTTAAATTAACTAAGATATTCTTATAACCCTCAATTAAAATAAGCAAAAGATGTAATCAAAATTTCTCTCTCTAACCCCTTTTAAATAATATAGATATAGATATAGATTATATTTATAAATATATGCTTAGTTAATATTGACACACTTAGTCCAAACTTTCATATGTGTATCTAATTGGTTGGTTAATTTAAAAAATATCTACTATGTCTATGTACTTTTGATTTTATTTTACTTTTCTCTTTCAGTTAACAATAAAAAATTTGTGAATATTCGAACACGGAATCTTGTACTTTGATATTGTGTTAAGTTACAGATTGATCTAAAAGTGAACACAAGACCTTTTGCTTTGATAATATACCACCAACCTGTAACTATATCTATATCTATGATATACATAAATGTGCAAATGCGGAAGAAATTTATTTTGGACAATATTGACCTTGCATCTTCAAATAATACCCAAATTATCCTCAATTCAAACATTTGATCCAACTCCACTCCACGTTAGTTGGGGTTTTTTATTTTTCAATTTTATTTGATTTAAGTTTAAATTTCATTCTTATTAAGTGGTGGCTTATAATTAAACTACCAAATAAACTTCTCTAATGGATGAATAAACATTTAATTTTTTTTTTTAAAAAATACCGAACCTTTCAATATTCTCCCATTTAATACAAGAATATGATAAGTTTTGGATATTAATAGCTTTTACATTAAATTATAAATAATATCACGTTTTCAAAACACCAAACCTTTTAATATTCTCCCATTCAATACAAGAATATGATAAGTTTTTGATATTAATAGCTTTGTAATTTAATATCACGTTTTCAAAACACCAAACCTTTCAATATTCTCCCATTCAATACAAGAATATGATAAGTTTTGGATATTAATAGCTTTTACATTAAATTACAAATAATATCTCATTTTCAATAGTTGTGGAAGTTTAATAGTTTTGCAATCTCTTCAATACTGAACTAAGTATATTACATTTTCTCTCGGTTTATTTTTCTTCCTCAACGCATCTAAAAAATTTTTGGCTTCATATGGTATAGGTACCTGAGTATATAAAAGGTAAGCAAAGTATTTTTTTATCTTTACAATGAATAGCTAAGTAAGTTGTCTAGCAATTACATGTATTATTATATTTTAAGAAGTAATTTTTAGTTCAATCTTGAACACCAATGCGAGACACTGACATATATTTGAAGAAAACGATATTCAATGTATGCAATGATCTCTCCTATAAATCTATACATTATTCTTTTTTAGTACAATAAGAGGTATGAAATTTGAACTACAAATCTAAACTTTAATCGATGATAATTTAGGAACACTTATCAACATTAATAATTAATAAGCTGACCTCTAATTTTAACGCGCGGTTTGCTTATCGGTGAAGGTATCTATCTCTTACTAAGTGCAGGCTCGATTAAAAGATGTAGGAAAAAAATGTTAAAACCAACATAACTCATCTATGTACGAATGTTAATGAACATTTAATTCGGAATCTCCTTATCTAAAGAAATGAAATGAACGGTGGAGTCAATGAACCTACTTTTATCTACTAAAACATTCTGCAAAGAGGCCTACTTTTTCTCTAATAAAAATGTAAAATATTATGTCAAATGCCAATCAACGTTGATCGACCGCCATCACATTGGAATCCGACAACGTCGTCAACAGGACCAATGTCGTTCAGACATTCCTAAGGTAATCTATGTCCAATCAAAACCATACCCACCAATGTTCCTTCAGTTTTCCTTCTCCTCGCACTCGAGCGCTTTAGATTGATCAATCGAGTGAAGAAACAGGTCATAGGAAAGAACCCCAGAAGATCTCCTTTTCAACGATGTCTTCTGGGGCTCGATTGCTTGTCTTGGATTTTGCCCTCTCTTTTATGTGGTTATGGTCGGGGGTTCTCGTTAAGATCTTTGTTTTTGGGATATTGGGGTTCGGAAATGATCTGATTACTGAGGTTGTCAAGGCTGTCGTTTCGATTCTCAACATGTTTTTTTTTGCGTTCTTGGTGAAAATTTCAAAAGGGGCTTCTTATAATCCTCTTAGCATCTTGTCTGCTGCTTTTTCTGGGGATTTCAGCAGCTTTCTCTTCACTGTTGGTGCCAGAATCCCTACTCAGGTTCTTTTCCCCTTTCATTTTGTATATTTGTAAAACTTAGTTTGAGTACTATGGTTGTTTGCATTGCCATGATTTTGTTTTCCGTTTGGATATATGTGAGTGTTTGAGCCAAGCTTGCGTGAAACTTGATTAATTTTAAAGGATAACTGCAGTTTGACTCTCTACTAGATTTTGCTAGATGATATAATATTAAATTTGGCTTCATTCAACTGGTTAAGCTTTCGGGTCAATCATGGTATCAGGGTATGTGGTCCAGGAGGTCCTGTGTTCGAACTCCTACAATGTTATATTTCCTCTACGATTAAAATTGATTTCTACTCATTGTGTGGGTCAATCGGTGATTTAAAACATTTGGATTAGATGGTTGTATGAAATGTAGTATTTTCATGTTAGCTTAACGGTGGAAAAGAAGAGGGAAAACTTTTAAATTTGATTCTATATTTACACATTAACACTCTCTCCCACTTATAGGATATAAACATGGGACCTCCTACTGTGATACCATGATAAATCTCAATTGTACCAAAAGTTTAAGTGGATGAATATTGGTGAATACAAATCTTATTTCAAACCCATAATAATAGTGGGTCTCATTTGGTTAGGTGAGAAATTGTGCCGCATATGATTGTTTTGGGCGTGTTTGAGTATATAGAACTTGAAAGTTTGGAATGAGGTGATACTTGCAAAGTGGTTAGATTTTCATTTAAGAAAACTTATTTGAACTTTAGCCTTTCTTGGTTGATGAAGCATCACATTAGATCATTTATGATTTGCTAATGACAGTCATAGAGCGATTACAATGACTATGAACTGGGCAGCTTGTTAATTATTCTAAAACTATTTGTAATGGTTGTAGGTATGAAGATAAACACACTTTGAAATTCTGGAGAAGTATAGAATCACTTTTCTCCTTTTTAGAAGTCTGGCATGTTTGGGAGTGATTATGGAGTGGATAAAATCACTTTTGTCATTCTCAAAATCACACGAAAAATGCTTTTAATCATTAAAAATCAATTTTAATACCTAATAGTATGAAAGATATGTTTAAAAGTGCAAAATTAAGCATTGAATTGATTTTTGAATGATTAAATTGTCTCAAAGTGATTTTAAATGGGACAACAATGATTTTGACAATCTTAAAATCACTCCCAAACATGCACAAGCAAATTTACCGTGTTTTTAGGATAAGGTCACGTTTGAAATTGGATTTTTAGAGGAACCATCTCTTATTTAATTCCATCAGAACCATTTAAATGACTGTTGGACTTGGAACTGGATGTACAATAGCTTTTCCTGTCAAAGATTAGTAGCCTTCTTTTTCTGGGGATTATTGTAGCCTTTAGGCCAAAAGCCAGCAGGCCCAGCTCAAATGAGATGAGATTTAGATAGTTCAGGGGGTTTTTTTTAACCTGAACTATTTTCAACAGAATGTTCTATAATGCTATGTCCTTTTGGAGCTTCCCAGCTCACGATGAGCGTCATTGATACTGCTGAATTTATTCTCTTATGGAATCTATTGGTAAACTTTGTCTAAAAAAATCAAACTTTCATGCAGAAAAATGAAAGAATACACGGGCATAAAAAAAATAAGCCCACAAAAGGAGTACTCAACTACAAGAAAAGACCTCCAATCCAGAAAAATGATATCGAACTGAAAATTACAAAAATTAAAAGTAACGAGTAGCCATAAAGATGCATTAAGCTTTACTTCCGCTCACGCCTCCTCCAAAGACCTCTCGACCTCTATAAAAATCCTATCATTCCACTTGAGCCACACTCCCCACAATATAACAAGCCTACCACAAAACTCCCCTCTATCACAAACAGGAGAATTCATTAGAATCTCCTCCAAAAAAGAGTGAAAGTCTATATGACATACATGATGCATTTTGTGGAAATAGCTTTGTTATCCATCATTTAGCATCTTTAATCTTGAGTTGGTCTAGTGGTCAATAAGGGTCGGAAAATGTATTCAAGCCATGACGATCACTTACCTAAGATTTAATATCGTATGAGTTCCCTTCACAATAAAATGTCATAGGGACATGTCCCGTGAGAACAAGCTTAGATGCACACAAACTAGACTAGAAACTCGTTGATATAAAAATTGGAGGAGGAAAAAAAAATATCTCAGGATGTCTCCCAAGGAGTGTGGTGCAAAGCCTAATGTTTCCATGGAATGTGTTTTGAGTAATCTTCTTGATTCTGTTGGAGTCAATATGTAAGCCCTCCACTTTCTGTACCTTGTTATTATCTCTTATAAAACTAGGGTAAATTTGACTCTTGGTCTTAAGGTTTGGGGATTCTACTTAGTCGTAGACTTTAAAATATGACAATTTAAGCCTTAGACTTAAAAATATTATTCTTAATGGTCTCTAAAGTCAAATACGTTGTTAGCAACACTAATAGAAAAATTATTAGACGTGTTAGGTAATGAAGTGACAATATATGCTTTATTATTTTTATGCTGATGTGGAATATTTAATACAATTTTATATATATTTTTTATTTTTGGTTGAGACAGAAAACAAACACTTCTCAAATCTTTAGGACTGATCTGTTAGATTTTGGATTTAGATATCAAACATATAATTTACCACAAAAGTTAGATGTGAGGTTGCGAGGCAACATGAAAGAAAAGAGCTCTATTAATAGGCTCTTTCGTCTCATTGTTCTTGACTGAAGATCTCTCTTTTAGTTTAACTCGTTTTTTTGTTCTTTCTTTTTTTGTGTGCTTTGATTGTCTTTGTCTTCATGAAACTCAAGTTTTTCTGTTAAAAAAAACATGGAAGGAAAAGATATGGTCTAAACATGCATCTCCATGTTCACTGTCCATGATTCATTCAAATCTATATTTCAACAACAATAACAGATGATGCTTCTGTCTTCACTCTTCAGGTAATGGGAGCTATTACCGCTGTTAGGCTGATTATCCATACATTTCCCGTAGCAGGACGAGGGCCTCGTTTAAACGTTGGCATCCATCATGGAGCTTTGACAGAAGGATTGTTAACGTTCGCCATTGTATTTATCTCACTTGGACTTTCAAGGAAAATCGATGGAAATTTCTTCATGAAGACTTGGATCTCAAGTTTATCCAAGTTAACTCTTCATATTCTCGGTTCCGACTTAACTGGTGGCTGTATGAACCCTGCATCTGTAAGTGTCAATAACTACATTTCATCCAAACGATATCATCATATTGTATTTGCATCGATTTTCGACGTTGAATGGAGACTAAACAGATTAATCGTTTGCGACATTTTTGTAGGTAATGGGATGGGCGTATGCTCGTGGGGAACATATAACGATCGAACATATTTTTGTATACTGGATCGCTCCAATTCAAGGAACTATAGTAGCAGTATTGACGTTTAAGTTACTATTTCGACAATCGAAAGAGGAGAAAGTAAATATGAAGAAGAAATCAGAATAGCTAAATTTGCTAATGAGGAGAAAGTCAGTTGTTCTGCTGATGGATTTTTTTATAGCATTTTTCAAAATGTATATTATTGATTACTCATTTGTGCATGCTTTTCCTTTCATTCTCTTGCAAATTATTTATTTCATGCTATTAAAGCTTCGTGGATTAGACATCAATTTTATCATTCGAAAAGTCGGTTGTTTGTCTCCCCCTTGTAATGGTTGAACTAGAAAGAGAAAAAAAAAAAAAAAAAAAAAAAAAAAAAAAAATCACTCTTGCCATATCTAAAAGTTCACGACACAGTGCCTTTGAACACTCAGCCAAAGGTTATTTATTTATTTTATTATTATTATTTTAAATTTCAAAATTATGTAATTGTATTATCAAGTAATGACCAACACGAGCATAGCTTAATTAGTATAAGTTTGTACCATCAACCTAATGATCAAAAGTTCAATTCTCTTACTCACTATTGTCGAAATAATAATAATAATAATTTTATAAATTAAAGTGTCATGTATATTTCATAGTGTTTGTATATGTGATCAAAAGGACATTTCAAAATATTTTTTTATAATCACATTTGGTTTTATAATGACCTTTTCAAAATTGTCAAAACACAAGTATGTTTTAATTATGCCCTACAATCTTTGAGGTTTATTAATAGGAAGAACTCAATTAGAATAAATTAATTTAAAGATCATGTTTGATGATTATTTTTATTTTTTATTTTTTAAAAAATTAAAACAAAAGTATATTCTAAAATAGAAAACCAAACTTTAGTTGTGGCTACCATTTTTATTATTTTATTATTATTATTATTATTATTATTTTAAAAAATACAACTCTCAAACATGGTATCCCAACATCAATGACAATTTTATAAATTAAAACTAAAAGTTGGTTAAATTTTAAAAATAGATGGACATTGTTTGTAAGGCTTGGTGCACTTATAGGCTATTTCTCCCATAATGTATTTTTTTTAAGAAATCTTTTTTGAAATTTGAAATGCATGGTTTGGGGAAAAAAATTATTTTTGATATGAAAACCCACATATTCAAAAGAAAGGGGAGAAAGAGTTGGGAATAATTGAATAGAGGGTCCTTTATAGGGCCCACGTAAAAAGTTGACCCAAACTAAGTAAAATTTGGTCGGCTATTGATGCCATCCGTTGTGAAATTATCACTTTTAACCCTTCTTTTCCTTTTTTTCCTTCTTTCTATTTTTTTTTTTCTTTTCTTCTTTTGTTTCTTCTTTCGTTGCTTTCTCTTTTTTTTTTTTTTTTTTTTTCGTCTTTAGTGTATTTCTTATTCTAACTATTCGTTTTTTTGTTGGTTATGCGTTGTTGTCTTCTTCTTCTTCTTTCATTTTTTTATGTGTTCTTCTTCTCTTTTCCTGCATCATCGTCATCGTCATCTTCTTCTTCTTCTTTTCTTTTCCTGCAATTTTCTTCGTCTTCTTTGTTCTCCAAAAATTTCTTCTCTTCCTTCTTCGTTCTGCAGTTTTTTCTTCAATAAAAAAATTGCAGTTCCGTCCAATGTGGAACAAGATGAAGAAGTGAGAAGTTAGAGTGAGAAACGAGAGCGAGAAGCTAGAGGAAGAATCTGAACAAAGAGGAAAATCAAAGGAAAAAAATAAAAGTTGTGCTTGATGAAAAACAAGAAAAAGAAACAATAAACTAGAGCAAGAAGCGAGTGGTAGGAGCAAGAAGCGAGAATCGAGAGCAATAATGCAAACAAAGGAAAAAATCCAAAAAAAAAAAAAAAATGTTGCAGTTGTTTCTAATGAGGAACAAAAGAAAGAAGCGAGAAACGAGAGGAAGGAACAAGAATTCATTTGAACATCAGTCCTTGCACTCGATTTGGGAACTAGATGGTATTTTCACACATGACTGACATAAGCAGAATGCCATTTTTTGAGCAAACTTAAATCTTGGGCCAAATTTCATTAGGTACAAAAACTCCATTACTCTAATCTTAACAAAAACAATTATGTATATACAGTCCTTTAATGATGAAGTTGACAACTCGGTGACAACTTATTTTTATTTTTATTTTATTTTATTTTTTTTAAGGTGGGAACAAAAACTAGGAGACAGCTTCTTGTATTCTGTTTTGTACTGCTGTATGTTGTCTATATCTATTAATTTTATTTTCTGTCTTTTTAGAAGACATTTGTTGTTTTCATATGTTTTTGTTTATTTATTTTGTCTATTCGTATTAAAAAAATTAAACATATCAAAACTAAATTAACGTAGAAATTAATTGATGATTCTACGATTAGTAAATTTACGACTTAATATTTATATGGCCATCATGTTTCAATTTGACCCTTTATATTCACAATTTAAAATTTTTTTTTTTATTTCACTTTTCAATTAAATATGATCTGCCAATAAAGACTGATGCTGGAATAAAAGAAAAACAATATTTTCCATGAGTGTGTGGTATATGTGTAAGTATCCATCTTGGGAGAAAAAATATAATTAACCAAATTCAATTAGAAAAAAAACATGGCACTATTTACTTTTTTACTAAGTAGTTGAATATCTAATATTTAATTATCTTTAAGTACCACATTTTCATTTTCTTTATGCAAAGGTTGAACATTTCTATGAAATAGGTTAAATTATTTGAACTTATTTAAATATATTATTACATGTTTTTTTAAATCGCCCTTAGTACCTAAATTTTAATTAATTTAGATTTTTTATTTTTGTGGGTCAAGAATTATGTCTTTGGATACTTATTTCTTCTAGTTATTGTTAAAGTTGTTTTAGTTAAAATAAAAAGAAAGTTAAAAACATTATCTTGGTCTCTATAATTTAGAGTTTGTTCAATTTTAGTCTCTATACTTTCAAATATATAATTTTAGTCCGTGTAGTTTTAATAAACCTTAAATTTAGTCCATACTACTAGTTTATTGTATATTTTCTCATTATTTTTATTTTTTACTAACATTTTCACTATAAATTTTGAAAAAACACTCACATATTGTATTTCTTTACATGAAAATTATTGTGATTATATTTAATCAATTTTGATAAAAATTAACAGATTTACTTAAAGTATAAGGACTAAAATTGAATAACATAGATACTTCAAATTTCTAACGAAAATTATTTTTATAAGTTTGTTATTATAAACAATACACATAAAAATTAATGGATTTACAAAAAATTATTATTATTATTATTATTATTATTATAAGTTCCTTGTATTTGAAACAACACAGATACTTCAAATTTCTAAATTTGAAAAATAAAAATTACTTAAATGACAAAACTGTTTAAAATATTTATAACAATGACAAAACATTACAGTCTATATGCAATATAGTGCAATAGATTATAATAGATTTCTATGTCTATCACGATAAACACAAATAGTAGTCTATCGCAGATAAATAGTGAAAATTTGCTATATTTGTAAATACTTTTGTTCATTTTTTCTATATTTAAACATCTCTTAAAAAAACAATAATTGTAGTTTTAAAAAAACCATAGAAAAATGAACCTAAATATTTATAAATATAGTAAACTTCAACTGTCTATTTACAATAGACTGCGGTAGACTATTTTATGTGTATATGTGTCGTGGAAGACACAAAATAGTAGTCTATTATAGTCTATCATAGATAGATTGTGATATTTTGCTATTATTTATAAATATTTTTAACAGTTTGATTATTTCAAATAATTTTTTTTTTAAATTTTATATATATATATATATAAAGACTAACTTCAATATTTCACAAATAAATTTTGAAATCTTTATACATTAATAATAAGTTTTACAAATTATAACAATGATATTAAAAAAAACAACAACAACAAAATCCCTAAATTTCCATCATATACTCATTTTGGGAAAATTTTTGTTATATTGTAGCACTTACTACTCGTAATTTGATTTTTTTTTCTATTAATATATTATTATTTTGAAATTTATGGTTGTTTTCAAATTTATTATTTCAAATTTATCATAAAAAGATTCATTCTCTTCATAAGAAATAGGAGGTAGAACCAATAAATATTTATTTTTCGATTCATCCTGGAGTTGAATACCTCATTCAAAAATTGTTTTTTATCCAATCCATAGGAATCAATAGAAAAGGCAAATCCCTTATGCTACACCAAATTCGGCTCGGTTATTGATAGACGAAAAAAATAAAATATTTTCATAATAAATTTTAAAAATAACAATATTAATAAAAAATATTATCTTCAAATATAAAAAAATAGTCAACTTATCCATAAATATAATGAAATCACAGTGAATAATTATAAATATTTATAGCAGTCATTTAAATTAATTATTAAAAAAAAAACATTCAAATTTGACAAATTTATTATTTAAAAATGTTTTAAAGGTGACTTGGCAGTGAAGCGACGAGTGTGAAGTTAACTCCCGTGGAATGGGAGATGATAATAAAGAAAGGAGGGCGTGAGACTATGTGACAGCACGTTTCATGATTACAATGATGGAGGTAGCAAAGTTCAAAGTCCTACCAATTTCAATTATTATTATTATTATTTTTCTTTTTAATTTTCTATGCGCTTTCGATTTCTAATCCAAACGACAAACAATGTTGGGTGCGTCGTGCGCAAATGCCGCGAGAAATTGAAACTTCCGCCTAACACATCATTGCCAGCAACCCCATTTGATCCACGCTAAGAAGAGGAGAAGGAACCTCTGTCTTGGGTTACTCCGCGTTCTTTCAATTTCTGCAAAGCCATTCTTTTCACGATCACACAAGCTCAGCTGGCTTTTTTTTTAATCCAAAAACCTCCCAACCCTTTTCTCCCATTTCTGTTTCTCTTCTCTCACGTGCACCCACGTTGTTTCCTTGAAAAAAATCGACTCCAAACGGGGTTGTTTCTGGTTTCTTGGATCATCTTTTGAATTGGGTTTTGATTTTTGGAGGTGGGTTCGTTTGTTTTTCTTCCATGGCGTTTCTGGTGAACGAATAAGAGCGGGTTGTTCTCTTCTTCCTTGGTTTTGGGAACAGGATTCTCCGAGTTGGGTGGATCGTTCACCGGACTCGGTATGGCCACGCCGAAGAAACCCAAAAGACTTTACCAAGTTTGGAGGGGAAGTAATGTGAGTTCTTAGCCTTTTTGTGTTTTGTTGATGGGTTTGTTTCCAATTCATTCCTTGATTGATTGATTCAATTTGCAATTTGAGATAGTGTTTGATGTATCAGTGACTTTGTTTCTTTCTTTACAATTGATTGATGTTGTTCTAGTTCAACTTGATGATTCTGTTTATGAGCTGAGAACGTTGATGGAATGGAATATCTAAGTTGTGTGTGAGAGTGTTTCTGCTTTCTACAATATCATGTACACAGAATTAACTAGTAAAATTCTTGTGTATTTCATGATCATATACCATGATTTTTTTTCTTCTTTTTGGGGTTAAAAGATTTTGGCTTATGTGCAATTGGTCAAAAGTGTAGATCATCTGCATATAACTTTAGAAACCATAGCTGAGTGTTTGGATATAAAAAAATGATATAAGAATGTGATTCCTGTCTCCTGTATATCAAAGAAGATCAAGCCCATACTACATGGTCAATACTATTTGACAAAAAACGACACTCGTCTTGCTAGGACCCGGCCACTTGCGTTACACTTCTTGCTTCTCATTGCTTCAATACTTAAGAAGTAGTTCAAAGTTTCCAAGTCTTTTGTGACTGTGAAGTCTTGAGGGTTATAATATCCCATGTATCATTTCTAGTGATGACAATATCAATAAATGTGTATGAGTAGTGGAATAATACCTGTCTCAAACTATTTGGTCCTATGAATATTTCTATGCATATTGCATACTTACTCAAATTGATACGATACTTCATTTTTCTTTGTCTTTTCAGAGATTTTTCTGTGGTGGGAGATTGATATTTGGACCTGACGTATCATCTTTGTTGCTCTCCATATGTCTTATTGCTGCCCCTGCAGTTGCTTTCTGCGTAAAGATACTTTTGAAGATTCATGATGAGAAGCCTCCTGGGAACATTCATTGGTATCCTGTATTATTTGGTGGTCTCAGTCTCACTATTCTGGTGAGTTTTGATTTGATTGGACTTAAAACTGCCGCCAATATTTATTTTATACGGGCTACATGAATCTTGCTGTCATTTAATTTTTGCCATAATCGTAGCTTCTGCCATTCCTTTTCTTTTGATAAATTCTTATATTATGTGCCCATCTTATTAGTAAGGCTGTCTATGTAATTGGTGTGAATGAGCTTGAAAGAAAGAAAGAAAACTCTAGAGATGAGACTGTGTAGAATACTTTCTCCCATGATTATTTATTATTATCTCCGGACTTTTTAACTCTTCAGAGTTGTCACTATTCTTCTATGATTATTGACAACAAAATAAGATCTAAAACCGAGCAGTGTATATCAATAACTCTTGACTTAATTGATTATGAAGATTCCATAGTGGTGTTGGCAAGAAACAGGGCGAAAGTTAGTGGTCATAAAGAATAAGCTTTTTGAACAAATGTAGCTGGCAATCCTATAAAAAAGGCATCTGTAGCTGGCAACAGGCATGCTCACACACATTACTTCTCCAATTTTCCAGAGGATTCTTTTGGAGTTTACATCATTTGTAGATCATGGTATCTCTTATGCTGTATTTGCTGCATCAAGAATTGGAAGAATTGAGAAAATCATTTTGGTACTAGATTCGAGCTGTGGCATGATCTTCCGTGAAGTGATAGGGAAACTTAAAATGGAACTATATGGCTGCTTAAGGCTGAAAAGTACTTTAAAATAATTAAAATCATGTTTCAAAATCCTTATGGTGTTTGGTTACGAAGTCGAAAGTGCTTTTTAGAAATTATTGTTATTGTAAGCACTTAATTCACACTTCTCTCAATATTTCTCAAAATGCTTGTTGAAAAAGTGTTTCACCTTTCTCTTACAGATCATTCTACATTCCTTCTAAATGCTCTTTCCACTGTTAGCTACTTAGATGAAAGCTCGTGTGTCAAATCAGTGCATTTTCATTATTCATAAATCAAACAGCATTCTTTGTTTGAATCGGAAAATCACATGCCAAGTAAACTATGTGCAGGATTTGATGTTTCTCATCTTGACTTCCAGTAGAGATCCTGGAATACTGCCTCGAAATTCAAGGCCTCTTGAGTCAGATGAATCAGACGACATGGCTACACCATCCATGGAATGGATCAATGGAAGAACCCCACATTTGAAAATCCCTCGGACTAAAGACGTGAATGTAAATGGTCATATAGTAAAAGTCAAGTACTGTGACACTTGTCTGTTTTATCGGCCTCCTCGTGCATCTCATTGTTCCATATGCAACAATTGTGTTCAGAGATTTGATCACCACTGTCCATGGGTTGGGCAGTGCATTGGAATAGTAAGTTCTCATGCTTAAAACAAAGTGATTAAGCTTTAGCTCAAACCTTGTTCCCATAATTCTGAGGTTTTAAAGGCAATGAAAATTAGTTTGGGTAGGGGCTTTATTATTTCATATAATTGAGAACGCATAGTACACCATGTAAGACCCTCACAAAGTACTAGCAGGTTTTATTTCATTTTATTTGCTAATTTTTGTTGGGTTCTAACTTAGTCTCCATTGTTGTTACTGTTGCAGCGTAATTATCGGTTCTTCTTCATGTTCATAACAACCTCAACTATCTTGTGTGTATATGTGTTGTCGTTTTCGTTGTCCATTCTTGTTCATGATCAAGAAACCTTTTTCAAGGCTGTATCCAAAGATATCCTTTCAGATATTCTAGTAGTGTATTGCTTCATCGCCTTTTGGTTCGTTGGTGGCCTCTCCATATTCCATTCTTATCTTGTATGCACAAACCAGGTAAGCTTCTTAAGTTCTTATACTCTGCCATTTAGATTAACGATTTATGGACTTTATGATCTTACTTCCTTGAATCGTTTCTGCATGTGATTGAATTTATATTTTGTAAGTTTCTAACTTGTGATTAGCTGTCCTCTTAAGGCCAAAATGGCTGCAGAAGTCTTTTCAATAATGAATAAAATGGTAAAAAATTTCTAAACTATCTTGTGAGAAAAACATTGGGGGTACTCTTGTTTATTTATTTATTTCTATACAGGAAAAATAATATTTCATTGATGTGATGAAATATTGCAAAAGAAAGAGGGAAAGAACAGCCATTTCTCCCTTTGATAACATTTCATACTATCATAAAATTGTTTCCTATTAAAAAAAACCTTGCAAACAAGTTTATTTCCTTTTGTTTTCAAAATTATTTCATAGGAAAATGTAAAATTTGTAGCAAAAAAAAAGATTAAAAAAGAAGGATTAGCTCTCCTCTTAAAGCCAAAATGGTTGCATCCGTCTTTTTGATAATTAAAAAACTTGTTTGTTGATAGTATGAAATAGTCAAGGTCTGCGCAAGGTAGTCAGGACACTCACTAGGCTTAGCTCTCCTTTTATGCTGGTGATTTTAGATTTATTAGTTGAAGAGATGAAGGTAACGGGGTTAAGTCCTAACAGTCAGACAGCTCATACTAGAGAGTTCCAGTTCCATTTGCTTTTATCCAGTACAAATGACATTTCTGTTTTACCATTTATACAAATGCTTGCTAAGTGTTGAATATTCTACTTGCTTGCTTGTTCTAATAAAGTCATGTTCAGCTTCTATCATTACTAATCAGTTTTAACTGTCTCTTCTAATACAGACTACCTATGAGAATTTCCGGTATCGGTATGACAAGAAGGAGAATCCATATAACAGGGGAATGGTAAAGAACATTGGAGAAGTATTTTTCTCCAAGATACCACCTTCATCAAATAAGTTCCGATCCATTGTTGAGGATGATCACATGATGGTGGCCATTACTCCTAATCTTGAAGAAGGTGTTCTTAGCTCAAAGGAAAAAATTGATTTTGAAAGGGGAACTAGATTTATGGAGGATGAGGCCTTCCCAATGCCCGAGATATTGAGGAGGTTGGAATTTGATGACGATCTGGAAGATGATTTGAAGACTGTAGAAGGAGAAAGACCTCATGTTGATCCACTATTTCCTCTGGACCAAGAAGTAGAGGAATTTGCTAAAGGTGCCAGTGATCGAATACCTGATCTTCAGCTAGTGTTATCTATGGAAGATAGTGATGCAGTAGCCGTAGAAAATTTCATCCTTAATGAGGTGAACACAGATGGGAGCAAGGATGCACATGACTCATCTCAAGTTGAAGCTTCAAAGTTTTAGGCGTAAAGGTAATCATCTCCCTCTGTCTATTTATTTAATTATTTTATTTTATTTTGAGGTCCATAACATTTGGGGTGAGAAATTTGAACTTTTGATCCCTTAGTCGAGGGTGAATATCTTAACTAGTTAAGCTGCAAAGGGTGGTCATTTCACTTGGTCTATTAAAATACAAGATATAGTTATATATATATGACAAATGGATTGTCGGGGGCTCCACTATTGGAATTATGCTTATAGCTTACCGCCTATCTCGCTAATCCTCCTGCAGGTTGAAGGTGAACTTCAGGGGATGATGAACGTTTTAATTTTAATTAGTAAGGTTCCACTTTCAATTAGGAGCTTCAACGTACAACTTAGGAGGATGTCTCGAAACATCACCAATAAGAATGAGAGTGGGGCTGCGCATGTTTGGGAGTGAAAACTAGAATAGGTGTTCTACGCTCAAATTCTTTTTTCCTATAAAAAATAGGCGGTTTAAGCCAAACTGATTCAATTATTTTCAATAGTAGAGTAATTTAGTTTTTGGTTCCACATTTTAAAAAGTGGTTTTGATATGAGTAAAGAGGGCATTACATTCTAGAAAAAAAAAGTAAGCAGGAAGAGATAAAAGATTAGAGAGGTAGTGATGAAAATTTAAGACAGAAAAAGTTCTAAAGAAGAAACAAGTTAGAGGTGGAGAGGAACGACAATTTTAGAAAGGGAAAGGAAATTAGACAGACAAAATTTTTAAAGAGAGATAAATTTTCTTTTTAAAGAAAGTATGTTAGAGAGGCAAAAGTTTTAGGTAGAGAATAAAGTGAAGAGAGAGAAGTACAAATTCTACTCGGTTTCAAGCTTCTCTGTGTTCGATCTTGAATGATTTTATTTCTCTTGCTTAGTTCTTTTCTTTGTATTCGTTTTGGTATTTTTGTTTGGTTTTCGTGTACTTTAAGTATCAATTTTTTTTCATTATATCATGGAAAATTTACGTTTTTTTTAAAAAAATATAAAAGTTGTAACACCCTGAGTTTAGGAGGGAGACATGAATGAACTTAGATCACATCCGAATGAGATAGATATTAAGGATATGAAAATATGGTTAAGAAAGACTTTAAAGAATTGAAAGTTACTACCTATACCAATAAGGTGCACAGTTATTTTTCAATGGCTCAATCATTCCAAAGTTAAGCGTGCTTAGCTTGGAGCAATCCTATATTGGATGACCTCTTGGGAATATTCCTAGGAAGCTTGTGAGGGAGGACAAAGCATGTTGAAAGGACCCATGTTGGTTTTTGGGGATAGTTTTCACTCTTAGAAGCATTCAAGACAAGCAAGGATGATGTTGTCAAGTCGCAGGGGAATGCCGTGACTATCAAGTGCCAAATTCGGATTCTGTATCCTAGGCCTAGAGCATTACAAAAATGTTAGAGAGAAGAAAAAGTTGGCATGAGCCAAGACCAAGAGACATAAAAAGTTAGATGGAGAAATTTGAGAGAGAAAGTGAGACAAATTTTGGAGAGAAAAAAACATTAGAATAGAAAAATGGAATACTTCACAGAGAGATAAAAAAAAGTTTTAGGAAAGAGAACAAGTTATCCCAAAATTTTAGGGAAATTAGAGTAAAAAAGAAAAGAACTATTTTGAAAATCATTTTATTTTTTGTTTTTGGTTTATGAAAATTATGCTTCTTTTTCACAACTTCTTAATCATGTTTTTATCTCCCCAAACATTTGAAATCTTAATCAATTTCTAAAAACAAAACAAGTTTTTAAAAACTGTTTTATTCTAAAAAATAAAAATTCAAAACTTGGCTTGGATTTTGAAAACTATTCTCAAGAATAGAGAACGAAACAAAGAAATAATTAAGTTGAAGTAGTGTATGTAAGTTTAATTCCCGAAACCAAAAACCAAAGCAACAAAAATCAAACGAGGGCCTTAGTAGTTGACCTAAAATCGATAGGGAATCACCCCAAATAATGGACGAAAAATCACTTTAGTGATATAAAAAATTTTGAAAACCGCATATGCATCATCACCCAAATTTTTTGCTATTGTTAAAGTGGAAGTGATTTTAGTGAGTGTTAAATAAGTATTGGAGGTAAAACAGGATAATATTGAGGATGAGGATAATGTCATCAACAGTTGTGAAAATGGTTATGTGTCGATTTATGTATAATCGTTGCCATCCAAATTTATAGATTGGAAATAAATTTTATTACAAGACTATAAGTTATAACTATCAAGTTAAGAGGAAGGTACCTTCTCTAACCAAAATGGAAAATTTCTTTACAAATTGGTACTTTCATCTTTTGTGCAAAAAGAGGAGAGAAAAAAAAAAAAAAAGCCGGGCATCTATGATCTATTTATTCTTTTGAGTTCAACAAATATATATTTGAAACTCTCATCTCAAAAGAATGAGTGCATACCAATAAACATTGATCTATGTTCATATTGGAAGATTATCATTGTCCTACAACTCGTTTAGAGGTGTCCAGTGTGATATATAACAATTATAATTTGTAATATTATCTAGTTGTTTGATTTAAATTATTACTTTTTTTTATAGAGTTCAACAAAAATGCTATTTAGAGATGGAGCTAGAGCTCTCATACTCTCCGCTATGTGTTTGTACTCACGGATTACCCAACTCATGCTTACATCACAACTTTGGGCATGTTTGACTCAAGGAATAGGAGTCCTAACTTCACTTCCTGTTTGGCCAAGGAGTTCTCAAACCTACCATAGGCCTCATGACTAAAAGAAACATCACTTCCATGACTTATTTATTCCTTACACTGTGGGCTCACGAATAAACAACTCTCCAAACTCCACTTCTTGCCCCAAATAGGATTAAGTAATCGCATAAACCGACTTGACTGGCCCTCATTAACCCCACTAATGATAAACGTTAATAACTTTCTTGACACTGATTTTACTTGTTTCTCTTGTCATTTTCTTTATATATGTTTGTATACTAGCATTAGTTTTTTTTTTTTTGTTACTTTTTTTTTCCCTCCCATTTAGTCTCTTGTTCCAGTACCTTTTGACAAAACTTAAGCCAACTACACAAGTTCAGATAATTTTGTATGAATCAACTCTAACTATGCATATAGTTGCACCATATATATATATCATCTATGAGTCTCTCTGTCTCTCTCTCATTAAACTTCTGTACAAAAATTTGTGTGCTGCAACAGGTTACATTTCTGTGGAGGCAGAGGAGAAAGCAGCAATGCATTCATAAATGCTTGCTGTTTTTCATTAGATGCAGAGAGAAATGGCTTAAGAAAAGATTGTGTTGTACATTAGGTAAAACCAAAGGTTTAGAGGTTTAATGAATGTTGATGAAGCACATCAAAAAAGCTTTATTATGTGGTGGATGAGGAATTTTCTGTTTCTCTTTGTTATAAAGTGTTGGTTGTTTGCGTTTTCATGTATGTAAAGTGCTTAAAAATAAAGCTCAAATTCCACATGCCAAAATCAGGTTTTCTTGAGACACGCTACTGATCCATTTATTCTTTCTTTTTTTATAATTTTTTTTTTCTTGTTAGCTAAATCTGTTTGGATTTATAAGAAACATTTGATGTAGGGAAAGAAAATTGGTTGGTTGTTTAACTTGTTTGGGTTGTTTGTTTGGTTTTCTTTGCTTCTCTTTCTCTCATAATATGTCAAGAATCTCTCTATATCTCATAATGTCAAATATGTCCTTTGACAATTTTTTTTCTCTCTAAATATTACAAATTTGAAAGAGATCTTTGCATTGTGAGGAAAGTGTGAAGTTGAAAATGTTGGGCATTTATGGTTAGGTAAGAAATAGAAATATGAAGGGTTTTTCTTTTTTTTTTCTTTTCCTAAAAATATATATATATATATATATATTTCATTTCTTTTGGACAAACCGGACTAGAAATAATGAATTAATTTCTTTTTTTGATACAAACAAGAATATATATATTGAAAATTTGATATTCTCCCTTTGGTCATCATAACTTATTTTTGTTAGAGAAGAAACATTTTCACAATTTAGGTTTTTTTTTTCTTCAAGTTTTGTTTTCACTTTTATGAGAGAAGATTTAAATTCTTAGTCAAATTTTAAAAACAAAGCAAATTTTTAAAAGGATTGTTTTAGTATATAGCCAAATGAACTAATTTATTTACAAATATAGTAAAATGATAAAAAGTAATTTATTACTGTTTATCAGTGATAGACATTGATAGATAGTGATGATATTTTATTTTGTCTTTAGTAGATTAACTTCTACGAAGATACATTCAATATGATTTTTTTCCTCTAAATGAAAGATTGATTCTTGACTTCTTTTTCTGTAACTATAATTAAGAAAAACATCATTATAGCAATTTTTTACTAATTAGTTGCAAAATTTTGAAAGTGGTATCTACCCTTTTTGGTTGAAGTTTAGTAAATTTTTGAAGTAAAAACTTTTTTCTTTTGAAGATTGACATATACTAAATTACCTCTCATAAACTCAACATGTGCCAAAGCAAGTTTAGCTCCCTTTTTTTTGAAAGCATGTATGTTACTTGACATTAAATATTTTAGGTAAATATTCACAATTTATTGGTATTCTCTTATATGTTCTATCACTATTATAGATTATAATGAAATATAAAGAAAGCAAAACTAAGGATTTGAGGCCTTAAATAACTTCAAATGAACCACTTGAACTTAGTCCAACGGATGGATGACCCAAAGTTGGAGGAGAGAATGAAAAACTGTCCTACCTTTTGAATTTGAGATTTTTTTACCCTTTGTGGATATCACATTCGGGTGAAATTACCAAAATAGAATCTCATGCACACAAAGATAAAATTTGTTAATGAGATTTTTTTAAATATAAAAATAACATTTAAAATGATTCTATTTACTTTTAAGGGAAATTGTAATGAGGAGCAAATATAGCAAAGTCTTTTAGTGAAAGACTTCTATTGCGCGAAAGATTTCTGTAGACTCTTATGGTCTATCAATGATAGACCACTGCAATTTTTATAAAATATTGCTATATGTGCTAATACTTTGAATTTAATTGCTATATTTGCAATTGTCTCTAATTTTAACGACCTACTTCTTTAAGGTTAGTTTTTCAAACAAATTAAAAAAATCTAATTGTAAAAATAAAACTTAACTGGAGACATCAATTTCCTTTTTTATTTTTAGTAAGAAGACTAGAGATATAATTGAAATATACTTTAAAGTTATAAAAGATATTTGAAATAATATAATCCCTATATTTAATGTTTAATAAAATAAGACAAAGGTTAATCTCAACCTAACACAATAGATAAAGTATTGATTAATTGATTAACCTTTTAAAATTGATATCGATTGAATTCTAAATTTATTTTTGGAGAAAAATTTAGTCTTTATAATTTTAAAACTTAGAATCGATTTTATCTAATTATTTATAAGAAATTTATTAAAAATTAAATTCTAATTATAAATTTATAGTCGATGAAATTTATAATTTAATATTTTGAATAAAAAAGGAAAATAAGATGAGATAGGTGTGAAAATGAAAAATTTCTAAAAATGATTGAACAATGGATTATTGTATGACTACCATGAGAGGAAATGAATTGCAGTTGGGGTGAAGAAGTAGAAAAGAAAAACTTTCCTTATCTTCCATGGACACTCAATTCTAAACCAGGAGCTTTTAATCCAATTTCATCGAAGTGGGGTCGCAGATTTTCGCCATTACCAATGCGGAAGTGGACGTGGCTTTGAAGCAAGAACGAAAGGAAAAGGGAATATTTGGATAGGATTGTTTACACCATCATCATCATCAATCATCAATTTTATCGTCGTTTTCTTTAAGCAAAAGTTCGGTAAAATGCCATATCCTCTGTCCACTGATGCAAAAACCCTTCATCCTTCTTCTAAACTATTCCACGAATTACAGTCGCGTCCTGTGTTTTACAAGGTCAATGGGCGGAGGTGGGGACGTAATGGAGCGGGACCCATTGAAGCAAATCTTGAAACGAGTGATGGGTTGTACTTGTACTCCACACCCAGATGGTTTTTTCCCTTTCTCTTTTGAAATTTTTACGTGAAAGCAAGGAAAACAGGGTAGTCTCTCAGTTGGGGTCATCTTTGCCCTTTATAAGGAGGTTGACCGAGCAAATATAGGACAACTCCAACTCGAGTTTACGAGTTTGAACTCGTGGGGATTGATAAATTTCAGCAGGTTCACGGATTAACACAATCTTCATTTCTGTTTCTTGTTGATTTTGAAGTGCTTGTGTTGTCTATAAGTCTGATCTTGTTGAGAATCTGGTTTGCTTGTGAATTGGGTATACGTTTTTCCTGAAATGTGTCTTTTTCTGATTTCATTTCTATCAAGTGTAATTAGTCAATCGCTTGATCGTTGTTGCGATATTGGCTACTATGTTTCTATTGTTCCGGTTTCTTAGTGTTTTTTTGTTTACCAAATTAGATGTTATAATTGATCAGTTTTTGCACCATGTTGTTACTTACTGTCGTTATCATTGCTGCTACTAGGACTGCATTGTTGTAATGGCTACGTGTTTGTATAATTATAGATGGACTACCAAACTGTTTATTTTGTTGTTCCTGCATTGGTTTTATCTCTTTTTTGACTTTTTGCTGTTTAATTGTTCTATATATTGGGGTATTGATTTACCTTTTGGGTTTGATAACGTTGGATGCAGTGATTGTAATGGGATCTCGTAAAGTTTCATACTATGTTCTCCTGCTATGCTTTGTTATTCTGGTTGTCTCTGTTAGTACATTCTTTGCCATTGGAGATGATACCGTCCAGCCTGTTCGGCTTGTTGTTAATGCTTCAGATGCATCAACACGGCAGATTCCTGAAACACTTTTTGGAATATTTTTTGAGGTTAGTTATTTATACTGTTCTTGCTGTTTCTTTCAGTTACTTTTTTTTCCTCTGAATTTCAATTTGTTTTTTCTGAAATTATTCCAGTATCAGTCTTGATTATCTTTCATGTTTGTGCATGCCTTTTATTGAGAGTCCAAGGCCTATCTTTAAAAGTACGTGTATATGCTTATTGATATGCATTGACTTGCTATTGAGGTATAGTTATTCAGATGCTGAAAGTTTTGTATGCTTTGAAAGGTCATATATGGTTGAAGTTATAAAATTTTTCTAGCTTGCTATGAGGATAGTTCTCAGTTTACTCCAAAAACAGCTAAACTCTTAGTTTAGTTTATTAGTGATTTGACATTTCTTTAATGTAGCTTACAGTAGTTATTTTACTAATTGCTGTTTCCTAAATTTCTATATGAGGTCAATACTATTTCGTTGGAGCATTTAATTTCCTGACAGGGGAAATACATTTGTGTTTACACTCCTGTTCTCCCATGTCATGTTATATTATCTCGATTGCTTATCCTTTAAATTGTTAGAATGGAACAATTTGATTGTTGTTGCTATTGATGTTATCGTGGACTTTCTAATACCATTTCTAATGTGTAATGACATCATTGGTTGTTAGGGTAAGCTTTGTTGGGAGTGCACGCTCTACATTTTTTTTTTCCTCCCTTCACTAAGCTATTTTGTAACATTTTACAATTTGGAGCTTGTTTTTGTGATTTTGGGGATTGTTTTATTACTTTTGAGAAAAATATCAAGGGGTTTGTTTTTCCCACTTTTGGATGTAATTCTTTCATTTTATTAAATGAATAGTCTTGTTATTATTTAAAAAGAAAGCAGGCTGAGCTTCTTTTGATGTTTTCTTTTACAGGAAATTAATCATGCAGGGGCCGGTGGAATTTGGGCGGAGCTTGTGAGCAACAGAGGTCAGTCTGATAATCGAATCCTTCTCTTTTTCTTTATTTACGAAAATAGCATAAAGAAGATGATGGGTGATGAATTCATAACAATTGAATCCCATTTGAATATGTTTTGGTCCTGACGAATGAATGGCTTGGAGTGTTTATTGAGGTCTTGCATCTGTTGTTCATTTTCAACAGAAATTTGTTTACTAAATGAGCCAATTTATTCATCAATTTTCTGTTATGGAAGCACCTTCTGGTTACTTAGGTGGAACCATGGAGGATTTATTTCTGTTTCCCATTGAAATAAAAGGAAGAACATGCTGATGACATAATCTACACGATCTTTTTACCCACAGGATTTGAAGCTGGGGGTCCAAATACTCCATCAAATATTAGTCCTTGGTCAATCATAGGAGATGAGTCAACTATAAGTGTATCAACAGATCGTTCATCATGCTTTGATCGGAATAAGGTGGCCCTCCGTATGGATGTGTTGTGTGACAATGGAGGGATCAACGTCTGTCCAACTGGAGGAGTTGGTATCTACAACCCTGGATTCTGGGGCATGGTAAATCCTCTTTGAGAAGGAATTTCTTAGCCATGCTTTTATGCTTTGAAATTTGCTGGACCCTTTCATCTTATTAGGGAGGTCCCTTCTCTAAACTCTAAAAATTTTAGATTTGGTTTCATGATTTTTTGCATTCCCTCTCTCTTCAGAATATTGAACAAGGGAAGGCATACAAAGTGACCCTTTTTGTTCGATCCTCTGGAAAAATTGATGTGTCCGTTTCTCTCACAGATTCAAGTGGGCTGAAAAAGTTGGCAACGGCTTCCATCATGTGAGTTTATCTGAATTTTACAAAAGAATTCCTTGGTGGAATGGCAATTCTATATAAATTACTTGTCTTTGTAGATCTGATGATGTGTCAAACTGGACAAAGATGGAGGTTCAATTGAATGCCACAGAAACTAATCACAACTCACGTCTTCAGTTGACAACGTCGAAAAAGGGGGTAATATGGTTTGACCAAGTCTCCGCCATGCCTGTGGAAACATATAAGGTATTTGGTATCTAGCTAGATGTAGTTTAAATCGGGAATCAGTAAGCTAAATCTCCCATGCGTTTTTAACAAGTAAATGTAAACATCTGGTCAATTAAAATTTAAATGTTTAGGTAAATAGCAAGCGTAAGAAATTATATTCTTGTTTCCGGGAGATGTTATTTGTTCTTGTTTTTCTATTAAAAAGAAGTTAAATATAGGAATTTATAATTACAAGGCATAAGTATTTGTATCTGTTGTGGATGGGATGAACATGACTATGGTACTGCCCCTTTTGGGAACTCAAGTGAATCATTCCGCATGATTCAAAATGGTTCATGTTCTTACAAAAGATTTAAAATGGTCCATGTGCATTATTCTTCAAAATTAGTGGTAAAAGATAATTCTACTGCTTCAGGAGTTTAAATCAAACCTTATTTTGTCTTTTTCATTTTTTAGTTGACCTCTTAAGTTTTTTCTTTAACCTTTAAGGTAGTTCTTATTTTCAAAATCTTCTCCAGCTATAGTTACGTGGATGATTTTCAGGGAAAAGAAGATAAATTGACTTTTAGTCGGAATTGAGCTGCATTACATTCTTTTATCCTCCATTTTTTATAGCAAATGATAGGTGTTTATTCTTTATCTTCTGCTGAATCATGATAGTTCTGGAATTGTGATATATGGTATAGAGTCATTGAACAAATATATATGAGTTATTTCCAAAGAATAAAAATGAAATGAAATTCTTTACCAAAAAAGAACAAAAATGAAATTTGTTTCCAAAGGAACTAGCACCTTCTGTGAGATAACTATAAAAATGAAACAGCTATTTACTTGATTTTCTTCGAGAATGTGAAAGGAACAAGATCTTGCATTGTTGTGAAACTTAGAATCAACGTGTCTTATTTCAAGTGGTGGGTTTGGGCATCAAAAAGACACCTAACATTTATAAGATGCTAAACAATGTTAGATGGGTGGTTATACTTTCTTATTAAACAGAAATCATGCATTTCACTTTCTGTACCGTTGTAACCATTGTCATTCTGCAGGGTCATGGTTTCCGAAGTGATCTAGTCCAAATGATGGCTGATTTGGAACCACGATTTATTAGATTTCCAGGTAATTGTTGATTTCATTAATCATCTCCTTATAAGTTGGGAGAGAAGTGTACAAATAAATATATTCTGGCTTGGGAGGAGGATAGCTTATCTTTCCTTTCTTTCGTACTTTCTTCTCATTAATAAGAATTGAATTATGTGCGGAACATCCTCTTGGAGATCTATGTATTCTCCTTGGCTTTAGTCTAAGGAAAGGGAGAAAGAATGGCCACAGAGCTTAACTTACTCTGCTGCTCCCACTCATGTATTGCTCTAGCACCTACAGTTTGGTAACTTATGCCCAAACCTCCACCTCGTTTTTAGTCTAGAGTTCAGTGAACAGAAATGGGCGAACATGTTGGACCGAACATTTGGATTGAGTTCAGCTCTTCTCTGTTAGACAAAATATCTGGCTTTCATCTCCAAAGTCTCATCCTAACACTCTGAATAATTGAATCCAGAGAAGCACAATCTTAAAAGTGTCTCCCAGCAGAAGACCAATGACCAGGATATAGGATCAGTCATCTCTACTGGGCAAATACAAGGAAGCTAGTCATGACTTTTTCTATGTTTTAATTCTTTATCCTGCCAAAGAGCCTGTGTCCAAATTGATATTTAGGCAAGGAAAGCCCTTGTTGATCCTGAAAATTTAAATGTTATCCCTTCTTTTACTCCTATTCCTTGGAAAATTCGATTGTATCATTTGCAGGTAGGGTTAGGCCATAAGCCTGATGAACTTCGTCACACATTTCCACCCCTAGGTTGGATTCTCTAGAGCTACTGATAGGGTTTATTAAGAACAGTTTTAGAAATTTGACTACCGTAGCCAGTTTTTTAAATATAACACCCTTGCTTTTTTTTTTTTTTTCCTCCAGAACCGAGTCCCAAATCATGAAAGTCCTTGACTTGATTAGAAGCTTTCTTGATAATTGAGTTATATTTTATCACCCAGTACTCCCTCTTTCTTTTGAACTTTATATGGTTCATTAACTACCAGAACCACTCAAGCTTCAGTAAATAATGCCCCTAGATTAAAAGAGATGGTATTTGACCAGAAAAATTTCACTCTGTTGACCTGGGCCTTTGAGATAATGTTGTTAAGGCTGGTTATACCTTCAAGGTCATTAAGCCAAGCCAAAAAGTCACTCTTTATGACTGAGTGTTGCTTCTTCAGTCTTCAGAGAAGGAAGGAAATCACAGAAAATAGCATTGGGTCCCTTTCTTGATTCTGCATTTCTGAAATGACCCATAACAAGTCTGCTTTTATGACTTTGATATTCTTTGAAAAGCAATCTGGTGTAGCCTAAGAGTAAGGGTAGTTAGGGCAATTCCTTGATTAATCCTCTTTTACCATCGTTTATAATTTTGGATTTTTAGTTAGCTCTCTAATTTCCTATTAATAGGAAGCCCTCTCATGTATTTCATACACCTTTTGGGTCTAATAAAGATTCTAGAGTTGGATACTGGAAATTTCTCCTTAGTCATACGCTACACCACAATTGAAACTTGGAGAATTCTCCCTACCTAACTCAGGAATAGCTTGCTACTCTCATCCTCATCAAAAGTCGCTCGAGCTAAATACATTTTTTGGGATATACCAATTTTTCATGAAAGTTCAATCTCTATTGTGAAAGGATGGAATATGAATGGTTGCTCTGCTTCATTTTTTCATATTTTGCTCAAATCGTATCAGGCTGTCATTAATGTTTGAATTATAAAAATTTATGCTACAAATCTCAAATTTAGTCCTTATGTAAGATCTATTATTCTTTCTGGTTCTATTGTACACTTTAGAGATCATGCATCGATTTTGACCACTCACGCTAGTTACATTGGTACTTGCTGGGATCGAACAGTGATTCTTTACGATATTCTCAAAGCTCGTGGTGATAGAAAATCCTTTTTCTCTTAATCATATAAATGTAGGTGGATGCTTTGTGGAAGGTGAATGGTTAAGAAATGCATTTCGTTGGAAAGAAACCATTGGACCATGGGAACAGAGACCTGGACACTTTGGTGATGTTTGGATGTACTGGACCGATGATGGGCTTGGCTATTTTGAATTTCTCCAAGTGAGTGTCGTACTTAATTTTCTTGGAGTGAGAACTTTATATTTTTTCAGACCTTAACACACTCAACAAGGATCCTGTCAATATACTTTTCTCTAAAACAAGAAACACTTGGAAGATTAGTGCAGCAGAAAGAAATTGTTGTAAGATATCCTCCAATAGCTACAAAATAGGGAAACAGGGGAGAACACAAGAAACGAGAGAAAATAATGAAAACAAAGATCTATAGGATTTATGTCAGTCGAATAGAAAGAAATGGTTTGCTTTAGTGATTGATGGGAATCATCTAATGCTGTGGTCAATTCAACTCCAAGTAGCGTCTTATCTATCAAGAATTTGTACAAGCTCAATGCACTAGTGGACCTCGCCAAAGTCAAATATCATCATGTTGCTAGGTATATTCAGGGATTGAAGGAAGAAATCCAGATCAAATTGATCTCGAATCCCCGGTGGAATCAACAATGTCATTACCATGTTACAAAGAATTTAAAAACATTTGAAGGAAAAGGTTGAAAGGGTGAAAAGGAGTTAGTCAAGGGATGGGACGCATAATCAAGTTGGTCAAGAAATTTTCCCTTAAAATTTGGAAATAAATAAAGATGGGAGGAGTGGTAAAAATAAGAAATTTATCTCATAGGTGATGAATCATTAAGTTAGCCCCCAAAGAAGATGTTGCCTTTTAATTTATCTCATAATTGATATTAGACTAAAAATTTTGGATAAAATGTCTATTATTTGCATTTTATTATTGATACTCCTGTTCAAGATTGGTTGTATATTTAATTATTTCTTGAGCTTACCTTTGCAGCTGGCAGAAGATCTTGGTGCCGCACCAGTTTGGGTATTCAATAATGGTAATCCATGATGATTATCTTCCTTTCCTTCTGTCTCCTTAAATTATTTATTTTCTTCTTCTCAGTATCTAGTTGAATCTTCTTAGGAATTAGCCACCAAGATCAGGTAGATACATCCGATATCGCACCATTTGTGCAGGTATGCTTACAATCATTTTATTTTCTGCTAAATTATGACCAGCTATTTCTGACATGCATTCTACTCCATCAAGGGAGGGAGTGGTCCTATGTTCAAACCACTGTTAAAGAAGATAAAAATTTGAAGGCATCCATTTTTATTTATTTATACATTTACCATATAAACATGGGAGTCGGGATATGTACCTGTACCTACAGCTTTTGAAGGACGTTGTCTTGACTAAAAAAAAAAAAAAAAAACCATAATTTCATGGTGCAAATAGAAGATCTACAATGTGCATTAAAAAAAGGAAGAAAAAAGAGCAGCCCAAGAGGAGTCGGGCCAAACTAAAAAACAACACCAAACGCTCGACAGCCAAAAGAAAGGGCTTCTAGTGTTAATAAAAAAAAAAAAAAAAAAAAAAGGTATTGTTACAAAAGCCCTTTTACTCTGACAACCAAAGGGAAGTATCAAATCTAGCTGTGGACCAAATAGTAACATTTTGGTTGAGCAATGCCTTACAGGGTTAAGGGACCTTAAGTTCTAACTTATAACTATTGAATGAGTGTTCTTTCTTGCCCCACTTCCTGTATAGATAAAAAATAATTAGTTGTAGATTTCATTGAGATCAAGACGCAATAGTTGCAAGTTTCAACCAATAGATATCTTGAAAAGGGGCCCAGATAAACATATTAGTAAGCTCATCAAAAGTTAGTGACTTGAGATACCAAGTTATGTCACCTCTTTTATGTGCATATGATTGATCTTGTGCTTTCACCTACTTCTAAAATGGAATAGAGCAGTGTCCCGGATTGATATCAGGCTAATAATTTGATTTGATTTGATTGTTTTTTACTAAAAAATATGCTTTGTGATAGTTTCATTGTATTGCACGTCAATAAATTTGCAATATTAAAATTATTGGCAAAATGTTAACGTCTGAAATCTTTAAATCTTAGCCATGCTAATAAAAGCCTAGTATTTTGGTTTTGTCAAGTCGTATTCATCTAATCATGACATAATGATTTTAGGAAGCCCTTGACAGTATTGAGTTTGCAAGAGGAGATCCTAATTCTACTTGGGGTTCCATTCGGGCTTCAATGGGACATCCAGAACCTTTTGACTTAAAGTATGTTGCCCTTGGAAATGAGGACTGTGGCAAAAAGAACTACAGAGGTTTCTCAATCTTGTAAAGAGTGCTTTTCTGTTATTTTCTTTATGTTTCCATATGGTTCTGAACTTCTAGCATTATTTAACTAAGCAGAGTATAGAGCAAAATTGCCAGTGGATAGACCCTTTTTGGTTAACAGGCTTGATTCAGATTTTGTAGTGGAAAAAATGTTTTGTAAAATTCAGCCACTTTTTGAGTTAATCTGCCCCTTTAGCAAATAAGTATAGCATATAGCATTTTACCTTTTTTCTATCAATCTGTTGTAATAATTTAAACAAGGAAAAGAATTCAACCTTGCGGCCTATGCTTATATTCTTGGGGCGTGGGGACTATGATATGGATCAAGTGATGTTTATTGAAAGGTTTTACAATTTCTCCACTCCTTTGCATAGATTTTTTAAGAACTTTTATTTGTGCAGGAAATTATGTCAAGATCTACAATGCTATAAAACGTGCCTATCCTGACATCAAAATAATTTCCAACTGTGATGGGTCTTCTGGGAAGTTGGATCACCCAGCTGATTACTATGACTTTCATGTAAGGTTTCTAAAACATGGCCTTTTCTTTTTCTGCAAATGGAATATTGTTAATGATTTCAGATTATTATTGTTTGAATAAGATTCTCTAATTTTTAATTTTTTAATTTATTTTTGTCACACTACATTTAAAAATTAATTTCATACTAATTTGTCTCTTGATTAGATATATACCTCCGCCAACCAAATGTTTTCAATGGCTCACAAGTTTGATAAAACATCCCGTAGTGGTCCCAAGGTATTGTTCATGCTTCTCTACTTCCTCCACTTGATTACTCTATTCCTTATGTCTCTAAATATAAAATCGATTACAAACCAACTTCTGCAATTACTCTGCAGGCTTTTGTGAGTGAGTATGCTGTGACGGGATCAGATGCTGGCACAGGCAGTCTCCTTGCAGCCATCGCTGAAGCTGGATTTCTCATTGGCCTTGAGAAGAACAGGTTTTTATTATTGAAAACAATGATAATGTTAAGAAATCTTTTCTAATTTGATGGATGTCACTGATGATATTCTTATGCTGGTATAATGGTGACAATGAGTGGGTTTAAAAAGTCAGTCTCTTGCCTTATCAGAATAATCCATTTAGGTTATATTAACTCAAATTGATATTTATTCATTTGAAAGAAAGTTGGAAATGGGCCTGACATTAAATTTATGTTTTATCAAGTAAAACCTGTAACTGAAGAGGAATATTCAACAAATTGGTGGATCTTGAAATATTTCTATGGACGATTGGAAAAACTAGAAAGGAAAGGAAGTGTCCTTGTGCTTTAAATGCTTACAAATTTTCCTAGCTGATGCTCTACCATTAATATTTTCAAAGGAAACAAACATTTTCCAATTCCTTCCATGGATTCTGCAAACAAAGGGGAACATCTTCGATAGAAAGTCTGTCTCCTTGTTTTGTAGATGAGACTGATTCTTATTTCCATTTGTTTCTTTGAAGGGATTAATGAATGCCCAGTTCATCTGAATAGTTAACTTCCTGTCAGTGCATCAGAACAAAAGAAAGTTCTATTCATTACTTCTGATTTTGAGAAGTTTATTAATTCCTGAAAGGAATAATATAGCATTACTTAAATTCTCTTCACATTTTGGTGAAGCAAACAAAATATTGATAAGTAAAAAGTTTATAGTGGTATTGGATTATTAGTTATTTACTTTCAAGTTTTTAGCATCATCATCTTCATTGGGTTCGGGGATAACCACCATATTCTAGCAACCCATCCATAAGCAAATTACAGTTTATGTATTTTCATCTGCCCGAGAATTAATGCTTGGTTTGTAACTTGGGAATTTTCTAATCGCTATGTACATGTACCAAGCACCATTACTGTTTGATTCTCATATTTGAAAATTCTGAGAATGGGACCTCTCGTGGGCTCCTACTCTCTTGCAAGAAGTGAATGACTAAGTAAAGAGAAGACAAACCACTGAGAACTATTTGAGATTTTTTCTTTTTCTGTAATTTTTTTGCAGTGACATTGTGGAAATGGCAAGCTATGCACCACTTTTTGTGAATACTAATGACAGAAGGTATTACTTTCTCTTGTCTTATCATGTGTGTCAAGTATTAGAATGATTGAATTGATACACTAAAATGAAAAACCTTCTTTCATAAAGGTGGAATCCAGATGCTATTGTCTTCAACTCATCACACCTTTACGGAACGCCTAGCTACTGGGTGCAACGTTTCTTCAGTGTGTCAAGTGGAGCAACTCTTCTTGATACAACACTGGATGCTAATTCTGCTTCCTCCCTAATCGCATCTTCTATTATATGGAAAAATGCAGAAGATGACAATAACTATCTTAGAATAAAGGTATGTATGTACATCTATATATATTTTTGCTTATACAGGTAATCATTAGAAAAAAGATGCTGAATTTCTCCTTCTTGAACCTGGGGATATTTTCTTAGTCCATTTAATGTCATCACTTCTTCTTTGGTAGCTTCCATGGGGGCTAACAATAAAAATTGTGTTCAAATTTTCAATTAGTAGAACAAGAACCCCAATTTTCTACCATTTTAGCTCTCTTGTTAAATTCTAAAATTTACTGGTTCACCCTCATTTTTCAAATCCATTTGCTAGCTGTTGACGAACTTATGCAAGTTTGACCATTTAGTCTAAGTAAATTCCTTACATGCATGTTTAAAGCTTTATGGTGGTGTTGTAAATGATAGCTTCTACTTATAAGCTACTGCAGAAATTTTCTCCAATTCGTGGAAATTAGTTTGTGAGGCTCTCTCAAACTAGCACGTGACTTGTATGAAATAAATCACTGTTGGACTTGAACCTTACCGTTTTTCTTTTTCTAGTATATTTTCTATAGCATGACCAAAACTTCTAATCTTTTGCTTATATCAGTTATATAAATACACTTCTTCAGCATTACTTCATTCTGAACGTTTCATTTTATGCAAGTCCCTTTCATGGCACACTAACAGTCAGGACTTTAAAACATCAATTGCAGATTGTTAACTTTGGAAGTAACAGAGTGAGTCTCAAGATATCTGTAAATAATTTGAATGCATACTCCATTCGGAAATCCGGGTCATCTCAGACTGTACTTACATCTGGTAATTTGATGGATGAGAATTCCTTGAATAACCCAAAGAAGGTAATTTAAACACCCTCTTGATCTTGAAATTAATTTCTAGACATGTAAAGAAGAAACAGTACTAAACTTGACATATGCATATTTGCATGTCAAAAAGAAAAAGAACATTTTGATATGTCAGAGTTTGCCAAGCAGGTATAGCTGCAATGTGTAAGAGAGCTTTGGCTCTATGATACGAAACTGATATACTCTGAAGTTTAAAATGGATGCTTATTATAATACTCGGATAGCTAGTTAACTATATTCTTAGGTGAATCTCGTTTCACCTCAAGCTTTAACCTCTCACGTTTCACAATGACAGGTGTTTCCCGTTGAAGTTCCTCTCAACACCGCTGGTGAAAACATGGATGCTGTAGTCCTCCCACATTCTGTAACTTCATTTGACTTGTTAATGGAATCTAGCAGTATCAGGATGCCTGGAAGCCATCATTCCTCAGCATCTGTTATCTGAAGTTTGATATGAAGCTGATAAGCAAAGTAGTGAATGCATATACTTCGGGTAATCTTTCAACATTGGATAGGTTGAGAGATCTATGTTTTTTCTCCTTGCCGTTTGGTTCTAAATGAAATAAGCATATATTATGCTCCCATTGTACAGTTCCTGGGGGCGGGGTCGTTGCGGTATGATTTGATATCAACAGCAACACCCTTGTAAATAAACATAATTACACGAATACATGGTGGGATGGTTTACATCGTTTGAGAAACGATTTAGTTTTCTTCGTTTACATGTTGGTGGTGTTTGTGAGAAAACAATTGATCTCACTGATGAATGTGGTACGTACGAGAATTACTCAATTCAACATTGTCATTAACCTTTACCATCATTATATCAAATGATTAAGGGGGAACTAATCAATAGTTTAATTCAATCCATGATCAACTGTCATTTTAGTCAAAGTTTGAATGAATCATTCCGTGTTAGCAACACTCCTTAATTGTGATGGCCATCTCAACACTAAAAATACCAAACCTGTTTGGACTTTAGGTAATGCTCACTTGTACTGATGCAATGAACTATTAAGTAACCATTATTCGAGTCTAAGAGTAGAATTTCACCAGTTATGATGTATGTTTTAGCCCCGAGCTCCCTTCAATGTTATACTGTTTATATAGTAAAGAAAATTAACGTAATGCAATAACTTTAGCTTGTTGAATATGGTAAATGCATGACCCATAAATGACCTAAAATAAGGGCTCAAATGGAAAATGGGTATAATTTTCTAAAATTAATGAATTTTGGCTTTTTGCTTATGTAATCACGGTGTAAATTTACTACTTTAATCCTAAATACATTTTTCTTCTATTTTCTTTGTTTTCCAATGTTTTTTTTTCTTCAATTCTTTTTTCTGCATTTCTTCTTCTGTTTTTTTACTTTTGTTCTTTTTTTTTTTTTTTCTTGTCTTTTTTTTTTTTTTTTTTTTTTCTTTTTTTTTTTTTTTTTTGTGTGTTTCTTTGCATCAAACATCAAACATTGAATATAGAGCATTAGAGCATCGAGTGAACTTACAACATAGAGTATAGAGCATCAAATATAGAGGATCGAGTAGCGAGTATATAGCATAGAGCATAGAGTGTAGATCATCAAGCATCTAACATCGAGTATCAAGGAGAGAGCATCGAGTATATAGAATAGAGCATAAAGTGTAGTTAAGAATCCAGCATCGAATATCGATTATCAAGAAAACTTATGAATTTGCACGCGGATGGTTTTCAAGGTCGAATGGGTAAACTCACAAGGTGCTGATGCAAGAAGACCACTTTTCATTCAATTTAAAAAAAGGGTACCCATTTTTCATTTGGCCCCCCAAAAAGGGCCATTCATACAAAGAACCCAAGTTCTACCTTTCCTTTGTCCCAAGTTTGATCTCATTCCCTGCATTCTTTTTTCAAAAGTTCCTTCTTTTTAATATAGACCTTCACTCGGGAAAAAAAAAAAAAAAAAAAAACAAGAAAAAAAAAAAAAAAAAAAAAAAGGAAAAAAAAAAAAAAAAGAAAAAAAAAAAAAAAAAAAAAAAGGAAAAAAAAAAAAAAAAGAAAAAAAAAAAAAAAAAAAAAAAGGAAAAAAAAAAAAAAAAGAAAAAAAAAAAAAAAAAAAAAAAGGAAAAAAAAAAAAAAAAGAAAAAAAAAAAAAAAAAAAAAAAGGAAAAAAAAAAAAAAAAGAAAAAAAAAAAAAAAAAAAAAAACAATAACTATACTAATCTCCATAAATGAAATTAAGAAAGAAGTCATGCAAGAGTGACTATTCAACTTGATTTTTAAAAGTAATTACTTTTGGTTTATTAATTTATGGATCTTAAGTAAACATCTTAAGGACTTGTTGGGTGGATTAAGTTATGATGTTGTTGAATGTTGTTATGTTATCAATTTTTTCTCGATTAATTATGAAATCTAAATGGAGAAATATCTTAAAAGAAAATCGATGGGATCATCATCCCCATTAAAGAAAAATAATAATGATTACGAGAGATATCTCAGAGAAGTAAATTTAGAAGATCGTTTTTACGAAATTATAAAGCTCTCTGTCAACAAAATTTGATTCGCCACTATTTATCCCTGAATGTCTAGGTGCCTTGGTAATCTAATCCTCCTTTGTTTGAAAAGTTCCAATTTAGTGGCATAAGCTTTCATATTTGTTAATTTGACCATTTTTGTTAGTGAATGTTCAAATTTGGTTATGATAGCTTACCTAATAAAATACTTTAGCAGAGAAAAGGAAATCAAATCAATTTAAGCTGAGACGAATTTTCGATACAATGACATGAATGATGGGTGGTTGTTGAAAAGATGAGCTACATACAAACAAGACAACATCCAAACTGTACCAAAAGATAAATGGTTGATACTGATATTGTGTAGTGTCATTGTTATTAATTCCATCTTTCACTTGCTGTTTGGATTTGATGTTGCAACAACTACCCAGCCATCCCTTAGTCTTAATTATATCTCATCTCATATTGTTTTTTCATGGCCACCTACTTTTCCTTAATGATTAAAAAATTATGGTGAATTATTGAATTATCCTATTGGTTGATCTTTAAAGTTTAAATTCTATAAAATTTATCTTATGTCGAATGATTCTTCAAATGAATCATTATTTCGTCATTGTTTGTTTACCAAATGGATACCATAACTTTAAATAATTAAGAAAGCATAATTGATTGGCACATGTTTATTGGATAGTCAAATATTAGGTTTGAAATAATAATATTTTTTTAGAAAAAAAAAAATGAGGGATTAAAACAAAACCCAACCTCTTGGTGAAAGTGGGTCAAATTAGTTATTTGTGAAATAAAAGATTAAAAGGTTCTTTTTTGGGGGTTCGTTTTTTCGGAGCGGAGAAATTGCGCCTTTTATTTCAAGATCAATTATACAAACTTTATATTAGTTGAACTATGCTCATTTTGGTTAAAATTTGTTAAAGTTTAAACCTTTTAATTTAGACCAATGTTGAAACTGAAATGAAGCATTTAAAAACTCAAGAACCCAAGTCCCCCACAAGAATGTCAATCTGAGTCTAACTTAGGTTTAACACATCTTTCAACTTTAGATTAATAAATTCTTGAACTTTCGCATTTGTGCCTAATAGGTACTTGGCATGTTCAACATTTAAAAAAAAAAAAAAAACGAAAATATTATGCAAAAAATTGAATTTTGTGTTTAACAAATTAGTGAACTTTCACTTAGACACAAAATTGAAAGTTAAAAAATTTATTCGACAAAAGCGAAAAGTTTAAAGACCTACTAGACACCTTTTTTTTTGTAATACAGAGATTGAACCTATTAGAAACTTTTAAAAAGTTCAATGATCTGAGTTTAAACGGTTACCTTTCTCATGACTGCTTATGACAAGAAGGCTTTAAAATCAACATCTCGCATCGCATACCGGATATCTCATACCTACTTGAGAAAGAGTCTCAGATATCGCATATCGAAGACACCTGTCCCTAACCTATCCTATCTTAGAAAACGATATCATAAAAAAAACACGCACGAAAGGTCTTCGGAGAAAGACGATCAAACAATTCCCAATCATTGTCCTTGCGGATCTATCATCCATATAATATACAAAAAGAAACTCTAAATATTTGATATCTTTCTCTTTGAATGAGATCTCCATTCCAGCGACGGTTTCATTAGATATCTTACAACAGGAATCCCTCTTTTGCCCGATCCAGTTCCTCCACCACCGCGAACCCCAGTAAACAGAGTAGGCAGTAGTTACACAAGAAAATTTTACATATAGCAGATTAAATTAGAGGTACAAGACCTTTCCCCATCAATTTACAAGCATATATATAACTAAAGCCCACCTGTTCAAATTAAAAATGAAATTCTGTCCACAGATGGGGTTTGAGAAAACTAAACATCTCCCAAAGGTTGAAATCACCTAAAATCCTATTCTCTAATTTCCCTGTTTCTATAAGCATTAGTTGGCAGAGATCAACAATGCATCTAACCTGAAATTGAAAATGCCAACTTGAAGATTCTCAGCTATGGTCCATCTGCTCCTTCCAATGGTCAAACCAATGTATCGCCTCGACGGATATTAGACTTGCAGAGCGGGCAGGTTGCATTTATCCGAAGCCATTTGCCAATGCACCCACAATGAAAATGGTGGTTGCAAGGAAGAGTATAGAGCTCTGTCCCGTCTTCATATTGAGAAAGGCAAATGCAACATTCCTATAAGAAAGGTAAATCTTTGCATACTCAGCTTCAAATCAGGGGAAACTCTCGACGTGAGAAGTGAAAACAATTACAGGATGTTCTTGGATACAAAGAAGAAGTTAAGATTACATCTTATCATAGAATCACTAACTATTGTGATAATGTTTCCATAATGATGCAATAGAATTATAACAATCCACTAGATGGTTTATAAATTTTAATAGTTTGAAATAAAAAGATAAGTAGCTGACCGAATCCTCTGGATGAAGAGCAAGTTCTTTGACACGGTGATTGTCATCTAATTCCACCATTGCCCCGATTGGTTCTTGTTCTTTTCCACGGTTAAATGTCCCGAGTACAGCAGCCTGACGAAATGTGTACTTGGGAAGAGTCCTGATATCCTCTTCTGAGGCACCTTCTCTGGTAGTCATGGCATATACAAATGCTACAATTGGAATGCAGCAACAAAGAGAGAAGAAAATGACACATGCCATCCCAATACAAAAGAGAATGAAGAACAAGTCAAATGCTAAAAAGACCACAGTTAACCTGCAATTACCCCGACAAATATTCAGCATCGAAGCTCCAAATTAGATTAAATGTTTGGTACAATAACAAATCAAAGCTAGATAGCTTTTGGTGAATGCAATTAAAGCTACAATTTCGAAATAACAATTTCAAAGAAACTAAAAGACATTTGATGACAAGCTTCAGATTCGATCGAGAAACTGGATTAAGAAAAATTTAAATCTTCATAGTGTGAGAAAATGAATTTAGTTTATTCAAAGCCTACCTAGAGATTGCAGTTGCAACAAATATCAATGAAGTCGCAATTTTTGTCTAAAATAAGAACGAAACTTATCATTTTTTCATTGAATAAAATGAAGATGGACTTAAATGTTCAAGGGATACAAGCTCCAAAAAGAAGCGAAATATAGAAGGAACATAGAAAATTACATAGTAAGTTGCAATTTGGTATATAAAACTATTGCTCCAAAACGAAACATGTCAGAAAGGAAAAGTTCTTACCAGTAAAGACGGGGAGAATCTTGTAGAAGTGCTTGGCCACCCATGACAATCCAATAGAATCCAAAGACCCACCAGACCGACGAAGTCATTGTATTCATTGACTCCAGCCTTTTCATTATTCTAGAATAGAAGAACAGATAAAAACAAATTAGTCCAAAACTTGCTATTGCAGCTTATAGATCTGTACATTTTTATGTGTATATTTCAATAAAAAAAAATGTGTTCATTAAGCAAGTTCAAGACTCAATGTGAGAAAACGATGCAAAGTTAATTGCCGATGAATGAAACATGCAATCAAGAAAATAAAATAAACTTCAAACCCCGTGAATGCATATTTATTCTTAAAAGAACATAATTCACTGTGGCCAATATGTTTGGCAGTTTCGAATTTGCCAAACGTTGAGCAAATCTGACATATAGAAGAAACATATCAATTGTGAATTCACCAAGGGGGTAAGAAAGTGAATTCCATCATTATTATTCATTCAAAGGTTAAAATGAGGAGTGGAAACCTAAAAGGACACAAGAACAAATATAAGAATAAAATTAGACACATCAAAAAGCCAAAGAGAAGAGATTATAAATGTTCTCTCCAAGAGGTCACCTCCAATTATCCCTTCAAACATTTCCCAATATTACAAACACCAACAGACAAAACAGAAAAAAATCAGAATATGGAAAAATTACAATTCCATTTAATAGTAACATTAAATAGGAAGCATCAGCTTATAAATATGAATGAACAAACCAAAAAGAAAGAGGGGAAATGAAATACTCTGTAGTTATGCCAAATCAAACCATATTCTTCAAACATTCATCCATTCCTCATAAGACAAGTCCCTAAAACTGTTCAACTCTACAGGACCTGGCATTGCCTTCAGTACTTAGTTCCCCCATCCCTGTTAAGTCTATTTTCATAAATCAAACACCAAGAGAACCCTACAGGATCCTCAATAATCTAACTATCCCCAGCACGTTATACACAATATGTTTCTGTGGTTGAAATCAAGCAAACATGAACAACTAGGTTCAATGTCTACACCACTGAACTCAAAGCAAAAACCCCAAAATTAAACTTCAAAAGGACGGAAAAATGAGTGAGATTGGTACACATGCTGCTTAGTTACTACATTGGAAGGGAAAATCTCAAAATTGCACATATAATGCAATTAATTCAACTATCTTCACCTTTACTTCTTCCACATATCAACCGCAAATGGATACGTAACAAAGACAATACATTGCCAATACTCATACATTTCTAAGAGATCGCATGTTCAATTATCCATCCTCTCTACACAACAGTTCACTGTTTCTCCCATCAAACAAAAAGGGGTTTCAGAAAAAGCACAACGGCAAAAATTAGTAGCTCCAGCTCAAAATTCAGGGGATTAGAAAAATGTCAACAATGTAGACAACCAGAGACAGCACATGAGAGAATATTTCCCCTAACACCATGAAGCGAAATCATTAAGACTGTTTTCCCTACCTGCTATGAGCCGCACGGTCCTCAAATCCATGGTGCGCCATACTCCTCTGGTACTCAAAGAAGACAAAAGCGACATGCAGAAGACATTGCAAGCCATACCCAGAAATCCAAAGGCGCAAAGGGGTGGAGGGTCGTTCTTTAAACGTGGACAAAAGGACAAAAATAGAGACAAGAACAAAGGCCAAATTCCAGACAACGTCAAGAACCAAAATGGGCATAGAGTAGGAGCAATTTTCCCTAATGAAAGAGCGACGACTGGAATCATCGAAGTCGGAGTGATCTTCTTCGGCGCAATCGGCCAATAGAGGGCGGTGGTGGTCGGAGGTAATCAAACGGGTAGTGTAGCGAGTTAAAGGGATTGTAAAAGTAGTGCTGAGAGTGGGGTAGGGAAGAACGGAATGATTGAGAGTGCCGCCATTGGAAGTGCGTCTCAGAGCTCGTTCTTCTTCCATTAATGGGTATGGATGGATTGTTCCAGTTGAGAGAGAAATTGGGCTAATGAAGAAGAAGAGAATGTGGGGGGCGGAGCTGAGGCGGGTCGCAACTGGGACTTTCTGGTGAAGCTCCGTCGTGGCGTGGGGAAGATTCAAGGTTAACGACGCCGTATAGTGTTACAACCAATCGTTTTAGAGAAGAGAGAGAATTGTACGATGATGATTGATAATGTCCATTTCAAGAATAACGATGTAATATTGACCTTAAGAAAATTAAGAAAATAAATATACAAATTATAATTATTTTACGTCCTTTAATAATTAATTGGTTTTTGGTTGTTGAAAAATACTTTTTATTTTATTTTACTTTTAAAATTTTCGCTTCAACTTTGGAAATACTTTTAAATGGTAAATAACGAAGTTAACTTAAAAAAAAAAAAATCAATTGGTTACCAAATAACCTTTAAACAAATATTTTTCAAAAATTTCTTTTTAAAAATATTTACTGAAAATTCAAGTGGTTTTTTTTTTTTTTTTTTTTTAAAAAGAAGAAATCTAAAATTAGAAAACAGAGCAAAACAAGCATAGATTTAAAAAAACCAAAAATGAAATTATTGTCATAGATGACCTAAAATTAAAATTTTGTACTTATTTGGTCCTTGAATTTTAAAAAAGTGCCTAACAAGTTCTTGAAATTTCAATTTGATGTCCAGTCAGTTTTCGAACTTGAAAAAGTATCTCAAAGTCAAATGAGTCTCTGAACTTTTAATTATGTATTAACGACAATGTGATGTCTAATAGATTCTCATAAACATTTTATTTATTATTTTTTTTTATAGTTTAATAACCAAATACTTACATTAAAGTTTTTGAATTTATTAAAGATTAAATTAAAAGGATGATCTTTAAAAGTTGTACTTAGTTTTACAATGGTATTTAGCAATTAATTATTTTTAGATGTTCAATATAACATTGAAAAGAAAATAAAAAGTAGTCAAAAGGATCATATATATATATATATATATATATGAAAGTCACTTGGTTAAGGTATATATTATGACCCGTCATGAGATCAAATCTTCACCACACACTTTGAGTTAAAAATAAAAAAGATAGTTTTACAAATATAGACTTTTAATCTTTATGTATTAATATAAAATTAAAATATGATAAAATTAAATTGGTAATTTACCTCAAAATTATTTGTGATTATAACACTTATGTGATGCACAACCTATGTTAATCAAGGATATGACATAATGGGCCAAAAGCTAGAAGCATAAGAATTAAATAAACATAATCTAAAAGGTTGGTTTTTTTCCCCCATATATAACTTAACAATACATAAAATAAAAATTAGAAGTTTTGCTAAAGAGAAAGAAAAAAAGAGAGAGTTAGGGTCTAAATGTAAAATTTAACATTTAGCTAATTAATGAGAAAACAAAAGGGAAAATGTCAATTCTGTTAATGAATATTTCTAATAGTTAAAGAATTTCCTTTATTGATTGTGACTTTTTTGTCCTAATAATTTGGCCAGAAATAAGTAATAATTAAAAAAACAAAAACAATAGGACTTTTTAGAGTTAAATAATTTATTTTTGTGTTTGTGACAACAAATTAATGAGGCATCTCAATATGTTGGAAGGTACAAATTAATAATAGAGGCCATGATTTTCTAAAATAATAAGAATAATGGAGCCCATGCACTTATTATTACAATACTTCCACTTTTTTTTTTTTTTTTGGAAGATATTTATATATCTATAAATTAGAAACAAAAGTTATGATTGTAGAGGTTAAAAGTCCCTATTGTTGATTTTGATTTATGTCAAAAGAAGATTTTAAGAGTTAGGTAATGGTATGTGGTACCACCTTAAAAAAAAAGGGAAAAAAATAGTAAATAAAGTGTCAAATTAAAGATTCTAAAGCAAAATTGTAAGGTGAATATTGGGGAGAGTTAAATCAAAGAGTGCATGACATTTCTTAGGTAGTATAGTATGTATAAATCCACAATTATCATAGATTTTTTTTAATTTAATAACGATAAGTTGAGAAATTGAACGATCAACCTTTGAAATAATAGTTTATATTTTATCTATTGAGTTGTGCTCAAATTGACAAAAATATCATAATTATGGATGAGTGCTACGAACTCTCTCCTATCGACCTCGTTAATCTTAAAGAGCAACTAATAGATCTAGAATAGTTAAGACATTTAGGAGTTGTTTAGGTTCCAAACTTCAAAATGGTGGAGTAGGTTCTTATAGATCAATCCGTGTTTGAGACTCCAATTATAATAGCTGGCGTATAATTATTATAACCTAAAATTAAATACAGTATTACTATTTCAAATCTCTATTTATTACTGTGTTTACTATTTTCTATTTAAATTAAAATAGTCGTACTCCAAACATAAACTACTATAACTATTATAACCTACTAACGGTCATAACCATCTCAACGACCTAAATGCTTCTTTAATTAATATATTACGTGTCTATTTAGATTACAATAGTATCTCAACGAAATTCAAAGTTTTTATTTATTTATTTATTTATTTCTCTCTATACCTAATTTGGGTTTTCCATTAAACCCATTCCCACTCTTTATTTTATCCTTCTTTTAAGTGCATTTAGTTCTTATTTAACTTAAGATTAATATAACACAATGTACTTTGACAAAGAGATGAATTCTTCACGCATTAATTAGCCTTATTGAATTTTCTCTTCATCTTGCCATATTTAAACAACCAAACAAAGGTCCCTCCAATTTGTACTATGTTGATTTTTTCAAACTTTCTATATATTCATGAGGTAAATTAGATTTTCAATACCTTACAAGTTACTCAAATAAGGTAAGATTTTATCAAAATTGTAGTATTCATAGTGAATTTGAAAAAATAGGTTAAATCTCAATTTCACATGATTCTTTAGGACATCCTTAAGAATATTCACATAATCTTGTTTCTTTCAATGTTATTTGAGAGCTATAGGTTTGTAATTTGACTTTTCAAGTAGTTAGAATTACTATTGATAGGCATTGGAAGTAAATCAAAATTAAATCAAAATTTCACATTATTTAATAAAACTTGTGGTCTTGTGAAGTTGTAAACTACTAAAATACTATATTATTTAGTACGCTCTTAAATCTTTTAAAAATAAAACTTAGTATAAGACAATTATCATTATTGTTAATATTGTTGTAATAATAATTATTATTTAGAAGTAGCATATACAACAGATGTTAGAAGATTGCATTTTCTAAGAAAATATTATATTAAAACTCAAACCTGCGGTCTAGGGAAGTTGCTAAAATTTTGATTAGTTTTAAAGACTAATTATTATTGATTACATAAACCAAATTCTTTTTTCCTCTTTTTCTGTTTCTTAAGAGAAAAATCTCATGGTTTGACATTCATTTTATTTAAAACCCTTAATCAAATTAGTGGTACCCAATAACGACATTAAGAAAATTGTAAATCTCATTAATATTCCGAAAATTTTCATTTTTCTAAAGTAATTTATGACTCATTGAAAATATTTTTTTATAATTCTCCTAGAGTATGTTAAAATGGTTCCGGGCCGTACATCTCTACTATTTAAAAAAAAAAAAAATGGTAAAGAGAACAATCATATCCTTAAAAAAAACATAAAACAAAAAGATTAAATATTTCTCAAACGGGATTCAAATAACGAAATGTTAGATTTTTTTTTTTTTTAAATAGAAGGAATGTGGGGCCGGGACCTTTTTTAATATTCTAAGTTTTTTTTAAGAGAGGTTTAAATTTCCTATATTCCCCCATTTTTTATTTAATATATTATAAAAAATTTTTTTTTTTTTTAAATAGAAGGAATGTGGGGCCGGGACCTTTTTTAATATTCTAAGTTTTTTTTAAGAGAGGTTTAAATTTCCTATATTCCCCCATTTTTTATTTAATATATTATAAAAAATTTTTTTTTTTTTTAACTAAACCATACTATACTGTATTTATAGTCAAATTTCAAAAACAAAAACCAAGTTTTAAAAAACTACTTATTTTAATTTTCAAAACAAGACTCAATTTTTAAAAACACTCAATAACAAAACAAAGGAATCAATAGATAGAAATAATATTTAAAAGCTTAATTTTTTAAATTAAAAAATTTAAAAAACCAAATGGTTACCAAATGAGATATCATTTTTTTACTTTAGATTTATTATAATTAAGTTTATAAACATGGTTTCCATGAGATTTTTCATTTTATGATCTAGTTTTAACTTTTATATATATAAATAAAGTTGGCCAAACACTCAAATGTTTAGCTAAAAAAATACAAAAACCATTATAAATATGAACAAAAAAAAAATGTAAAATCCTCAAAACTAAATGATTATCTAATGAAAACTTAAATACTCCATTTTCAGCTTGAACTTTAGGATAGGGTAGGTCACAAAAGGAAGCCATTTATATTGGAAAAAAAGAAAATGTTAGATAAATTGAAGGAAATTTGAGATTATCCAAGTTGTGTTCAAGCTAGTGTTTGAAGGAGATGGCCATAATAATAAATGAAGGGTTGGAAAAAGTTAAGCATGGATGGTGAGGACCCTCTTGGCTGGCACTCTTTACCTCTATTCTCTACAGTGCTCCATTTAAATGTAAATCCACCAACCAACAAATCTTTTCTATGAGTTTTATAAGATAGCATATTCTCACCTGAAAAGAAAAGGACATCAAAATTGGAAATTAAGCATTTTCAACCTAATGTAATTTAAGTTACCTTCCGACCTACCGCTTCATCATCGGTTAATCATGTCATATTAACCATACGACCAAATGATTTACTTTTAAAAAGTACCAACATTAAAATAAATGTCATATTGAACATACAGAAACCAAAAGCAAAAATATGGAATTACATAGATTTAAAGGAATGGTGAGGTTTAATGCCTCTTTGTTTACTAGGACCATTTTTAATTATGGCCTTCGACTTGTTCTTTTGGATTGTAGTCCATATATATATATATATATATATATATATATATTCGTGAATGTCCGGGCCAGCTTACGTGCACCTCGACTAATCTCACAGGACAACCTACCTGACTCTACAACATTTGGATGTCAAGAAAACTCATAGAAAATTAATTCCTAAGTAGGTGGCCACCATGGATTGAATCCTTGACCTCTTAGTCATTTATTGAGACTATGTCCACTTTTTACCACTAGGCAAATCCATGATGGTTTATTCTTTTTTTATAGTCAAGGTCAGTCCTCTATTTTTTTTTTTTTTTTTGACTTTTTTTGGGTATGTGTTATTGTATTTTTCATTTTCACAGTGAAAAGCCTACTTTCTTAAAATAAAAGTAATAAAGAAAAACAAAGTTCTAACTAATATAGTAATATTACTAACATTTGATGCAAATATCAAAAGTTCCATAATCCTTCCCTTTTTCAGAACATCCACCGACATCAAAACTCTGATGCAATCAAAACCATCAGAATAGCTTTTCTTTCTTTCGTTTTCGTTTTTCCTTTTTGCTAATAAGGAAAGCAAGAATTGAAGATGGTACCGTAGGATTTGCAGCATCAGACACTGTACAGAAGAATCAGAAAACCTCTTCCCTTTGAAATTTAACACCATACAGTATTCTACCAAGATTAGGACTCAAGAAAACCACAGCTATGGAACAACGTGAGATCGGAACATAAGAGGATAGGTACAGCAAAATCCACTACTCCAACACTGCAAATTAGCGGAATCAAGCTTAAACATCATAGTAAAATTTAAGATTTTTGTACAGATGATCCAATTCCTGCAGGGTTAATGTTGAATAGCCCATTTCTAAAAATCAATGAAAGCTAACCTTCTGTTTACGTCATAAAGCACTCCACCCACGATTGCATAGGGACGTCTCACCCATCGCAAAATGGTCAACACAATTTTCATTTTCAATCATGGGTGATTTCAAAAAAAAAAAAAATCGCAATTGAAATGAATATCACAATAGGGCTCTAATTATTTAGACACTCCTAATGCGATACTGGTTTGTGACAATCAACAGAAGGTTAGTTTCCACTCATTTTTTAGGATTTGGTCATTCTGCATTAATATCTGTAGGATTGGGTTGGTCATACAAAAACCTCATAAATTTTGAAGTGAAAAAAGATGAAACTAAAGCAATATTCCTATACCGTTTCCCATGTTTCGATGATATAAATACTGGCATTTATAAAAGCCAAGGGATTGTTATGGAACGTACCACTGAAAGCAAAGGTCCCTGCTTGAACTTGCCATGGAACGAAAATGCAACTGGCTTTGGATTGTCTCCAGGTCCTCTAATAAAGCCACTGGACAAAAATTAAACAATTGCACATGCAGGTCAGTTGAACTCTCCCAAGTTACTTGAGTGGAAGGAGTGTGATGTCGATAACTTACATCAAGGATGGACAAATCAGGGGAGTCCTTTTAACATCATATACTGCGATCAGGCCATTATATAATTCATCTCCATCCTTGAAAGACACAGCCAGTCGCTCGCCTGAAGCATCCCATGCTATCTTCTCAATACCATGACTGAAAGGATAATGCACAATCGTCAAAATTTTATGGTAAACAATCTTGGTCATGTAAAAGATGGGCGTCTAACAAACGAAACATATGTACCTGTTTGTCAAAGTAGTAATCTCTGGCAAATCAACAGCTAACAGATGTGCAACTGAAGACAAAATCATTGAGAATGCATCAAATTTACAATCAAGTAAGAAGTAGAACTGATGTGCCACATCAATGGCTAATGCACATTTTGCACTTTTATAGAAGGTAAAAATAGATTCGTCACATTAACCAGGCAACAACTGCAATAAAATATTGTCCCTGTAGAGATATTAGGTGAAGACGTGAAGTTGAATGAACATTACTCAATACCTTGCATAATACACCTGAATCCAAACTGGGAAAAAGTTCCAAGCTTACGGATTATCACGAATCATTAAGAGTAACCTAATCATTAATTCATTATTGGAAGACTACGATGAAACTTCCACAAAACTTCCATCAGTTCCTTCTTTTCACCCAACTCCTTGTCTAAATCCTATTATTTCTACACATATCATAAGAAAAACATCCAAACACCTCAATTCTTGCAGAATATCCGAGACAATCTGCACAAATCCACTGTATAACAGGACATAGGCACAACAATTGTAAAAGCAATTCATATACCTAACGACGGCGGCTTAGATGCAAAGTGAATTGAACCCAATACTGAAGAATCAGAGAAAGCAAGTAGTATCATACGTCCATCAGAATCCCATATTGCTCCCTGATATCATGACATTGATTAGTGTACAGAGAAAAAAATTAACTCACGAGAGACTTCGCCATTAATTACGGTGGCGATTAGAAAAATATTACTAACGACTGTAAATTTTAACTTGACTGACAAAAGTGAGAACCAAATAAAAGAATAATTTTCATGAAATGTCTTGATATTATGTCAGGACAATTGTCAAATACTTTAAACTAATAACAAGATGGAAGGCTTAAGAGAAGGGGCCAGCTAACAATGAAATTTATGATGCCATATCTGGCATAGTTAAAACCTTATCCTTATCCAGTTATGGAATTCAATATTAGTATTTGCTTCAACTACTATATGCGAACAAATGGATTAAGTGGATCATGCGTTGCATTTTTTCTACATCCTTGTGTATTTTCCTTATGCCAAACTGAAGTAAACTGGAAGCTTCTCTGCTATCTGCCTATCTATGTTTTCATTATTTAAATTAAATACCAAGCATTTTTTCATAGCCCAAAAGAGAGAGCAAGCAAGAGAAAAAGATAGACATAGAGAGAAGGAAACATCCATGAACAAGATAAAATAAAGAAAACATGATTTTTTTTTTTGTACCGTGACAAAACCACTTGTTGAAGACCATTGCTCAGATGTCCATGTGTTCGTTTCCCAAAGATAAAATGTTCCGTCGCTGCAAAGTAAATGGCCTTATATACGCAGAAAGAAAGACCTGACTGAATATTATGTAACAAAATTTACAAGAAAGGTGGACAGTACTTACAATTTCGCAGCAAAAAAGTAATCTCCAGTAGGTGACCACTTGATTGTTGATACACACCCTAATCCACGCCTAATAGGTGTTCCCAACCCTGGAAAGTCTCAAAAGTCAAGGAATTCTTCAAGAAATATAGGAGGGTGGGAGGTGGGGGCCGGGAGAGAATTATTTGAAAATATAAAAAAAAAAAAATAATAATAAAATTAATCATCTGGTAATTAAGATAAGAAACAAAACAAAATAATCAGGCAAGTCAAGTATTGTTGATATAATCTTAAGGAAAGCATTTTCCATAGATGTGCTACCTGCGACAATATGCTTCTTTAAACCACTTTGGATAGACAAAATCAGAGATATAAATGTAGGAAATAAATCACTAGTAATATTCTTGAGTCTTTGACATACCTTGAGCGACATCCCAAATGGTAAAAGAGGAGCTCTCATAAGAGGCAGATGCTAGATATGTGCCAATGAGTCAAGGAAATCTCTAGTATCAGGTTGAAATACTTTGGCAGGGAGACAATAGAAAAAGAATAATAAAAGTATAGCATAAGTAAAATATCATCAGCAAGTATAATAAAAGGACTAAAAAATTTTAATTGATTCGGATATTTTCCATCAGGACTCCATGACAGGGCACTAATATGTTCATCATGGCTTCGAAGAAAATCAACTAACATAAATCGAACCCCGGAGCCTCTTGAGAATGATCCTAAGAAGGACACAGCACCAGGCCTCACAGAAGCAGCATTTCCTGGGAAAGAAGCAGCCCATATGCAAATTCCACCTCTGAAAGAACATCCAGCAAGAATTTCAAGTCAAGTTAAAATATAAAAGCTTATGTATGGTAAACATTCTTGCGAGAAATGGTTTTATCCTTAGTTCTAAGATATATAGTGCTTATTTTATATGATAAGATTGCAGCTCAATGGTACTTGCTTGCATGCAACAGATAGAGCCCTCCCGCCATTTGGTCTCCACTCAAGAACTTTAACATCTCTTTGCAAGTCGTGGGTCAAAATGCAAGGGTCTTTTCCTTCTGTTCAGAGCATAAAATACATCCATGTTATTTGAAAGAAATTGAACAAGAAAGTTTAAGATGAAATGAACAGTACAGAAACAATAAAGCTATGTCCACATACAAATAAAAAGATCGCAAAAACAATAAATCTACTTCTATATACAAATAAAAAAAATTACAAAAGTTTAACCAAATCATATGGTGAACTAGATTTGGTGACCTGCATTTTCATAATCACGGACAACAACTTGATTCGTCCCAGATATGAATGCTATAATATGTTTGTGCTGGTGCCAACTCACTCCTTGAAGATATTCTGCTGGCAAGTACTTTACCTATAAAATTGATCAGTGAGCATAAGGTGCTTAACTTTCTTTCAAAGTTATATAAAACATGTGCTTTAAGTTTGGAATGCATGTTGCAGTCAATTTACTGAACTTCAATGATTCCGCATCTTTGACAACTGCAAAACTTCAAAGTAAATAGAGTTCTCGTCATTCCAAAGGTATTCTATTTACGCTAGGCCGGACCATTAACTCCTTAATTCAATATGTAGATGTATTATATATTTAATCGTGAATATAAGCCCCATAAATGCCACATACAGATAGCAAGATGCCAAGTCAGGTTTCCAATGTACGACTTCCTTAAGAAATGCCACATACAGATAGCAACCTTTTCTTCCATGCAAAATAAGCAGAGCAAAAAATGTCGAACTTCCTTAAAATTACAATGGAGGCGTATGTTAAAGACACCATTTCAATTTCATATTCTGTATTCAATTTTGTTGAACCCCAACAAGTATACTGAATTAAAAACTTAAAGGCATCATGAACTTCAAAATTTTGTTGCCAATATATATAAGGTAGGTCTATTCCCTTCACCATATGTTACAAAATTCAATGAAGTTTGCTATGCAGAAATTCTTACAAATATTCCCTAATCTAACAATTTTCTTCTCGCGTTACAATGCCCTAAGTGTGAAGCATATTGAGCATGATCTAGGATTTCGAGTGCCTTACAAAAAACGATACTGAAGGATCATTCTTTTTTTTTTTTTTTAATGGAAAAGTTGTCTATGCTACAGCCTAAATATTAGGAAACTGGTACGGGAGTGCCTCAAAGTCAGGAAACTCGTTTGCCGGCATTTAGAAATGCTTCTGAACCACACGATTCCCTGTCAACAAATATCAGACTTACATCATTAGGACGCAAAAAACGGTTGATGGAGCCCTCGAGGAATCCCTGCAAAGATGCAATCACACTTTTCCTTTGAATAATTCCCCCATTTGCTTCATCGTTCCTAGGCTCATTGTTCGGTTCAGGAGTTGGCGATACCAAAAAATCCGACTGAAATGGAACAGGACTAAACACCATACCCTGTTAAACGCCACAGCCACAAATTCCAAATTCAAAATTTCTATAAACAAAAACATCGAGCATGAAGAGCAAAGTAACATCAACCATAAATTTCAATCATCATTACTCACAAGGACTTTCCCATAAATATCGTTCGCTCGATCATCGGAGAGGCAATCGGCAGTAACTGAACAGCAACAAATTCACAAAAAAAAAAAAAGAAAAAAAAAAAAAAAAAAAAAACAATAATCAACATCATAGAAAATAGAACACTAGAACTTCACAAGTGAGAAGCAAAGTAACATTAAGATACTAACTGAGGTCACGATTGATTTCGCAGATGGTAACAGATCCAGGAGGAGGAAATGAAGGCATTGTGAGGGAAATTGAAAGCCTAGTTGGATCAGATGACTAAATTCCTGCCCAATTCAGCTCAAGAACTGATTCTGATTCTGGGGAAGTTCTTGGATTGTTTGAGCACCGGATTTTCCCGCCTACTCTTTCGGGCCCGTAGTGGGATTCTCCACTGAGCTACTTTTTTAGAGATTGCTTAGAAGTTTGAAAATAGGGTTTATCGTGGGGTTTTATGGGCATCTATTGAAATGTAGAGATCGAATATCTAAATCGATGATCAGTAACAAAGTAAAAGCAATTAATCAACAAATGTGTAATTAGCGTTAATGCGCCCAGATTAAGTTAATGAACTAATAAAAGTAAATAAACTACGAATTTAATCGTTTAAAAGAAAACAATAAAAAAAAATAAAATAATAGCGGTAAACTTTAGTCGGTAATGATTTAGTCTTTAAAAGTTTTTGTACGAACAAACTTTTCCTCACAAATATATGAAATCTAACTTTCGGCTTACATCATATTCTACTATCATTTTTTTTATAACGAATCGTGTTAGGGAAAATCATGGTAGCCTTTACACTATCTCGATCTTATTTTTCTCATCCAAAAACACAATAAACTTTGGGAAAAATGGAGATTTGCGGAGAAAAATGAGGGAAAAATGGAGATCGCGTTATTGCTACTATAAATGTGTTATACATTTGGGGGGCTTTGGTCATCACTCATAAAAGCACTTTGAAAATGGTCACCGGTACAAAAAAACTCTTGGTAAACGACTTAGTCAATGTATTTTACAATCTGATTTAGTCTTTACCATGAAAATATTAATATGATTTAATGAAATTTTTTATATGGGTAGATTAATAAATTGATCGAGAATCAAAATTGTCTATGAAATATAAAGTCTATATCATAAGTCGTAACATGATAAAAATTAATGATCAATTTTGATGAAATTTTTTCCAATAAGTACGTTGTTAGAAATTGCAAAGCATAGAAACTAAATTATTGTTATAAATTTAAAAGTATGGAGACTAAATTGTCACCAACTACTCCTCAACAACTATATTGAAGTAAGAGATCAAAAGTGTTTTTAAACATATAAATTTTCTTATACTATATTAATTATAAATGCGAGGATTAGAGGATATGTAATGCCAACAGAAATATTATATGCTTAATAACATTAAATTATGATCAAGTTAACAAAATTTGTAACAGCGTCTATTTCTTCACTTAGAGGTAGGTGAGAGATTTAAATTTTCTCAACAGGTTATGGAGGTATTTTCTTAAGAAAAATAAAATTTATATCTAAAACTTGAAAAGTTATATTGATTATTTTTTTAATAAATTAATAATTATACTAATTTAATCTCTTTGTAAATAAATCAATTGCTTGTGTAACTGAAATTGGTAAAAATTGCTTTTTGTTCTCCCTACAATATAGCTTGAAATTGATTTGAAAGTGAGTTGTTCCACTGTGTACACTTCAAGTAAGCAACAATTCTGCCCTTCTTCTTGTTCTTCAAGCTTTTAGGTAACCACATTACATGTACGATTTCCTCAATGAGGTATGAAATTTCATTTGAATCCGCATTGTCTCTTTCGAAATCTACTTTTTCCAGAATCCCATTCGGCCCCTTCAATCATTTCTGTCAAAGGAGATGGAGAAAGCCAGTGGAAAACGCTCAAACTCGATTAGAAGATAGAACAAGGGATCTCAAGCTCGACAAACTCGCAACCCAACTTCGAAAATTCAGGATAATCCTCAAACTCCATGAGCTCATGATCGATCGGAAACGCGGGCCTTTTGTCTCCTTACAAATCATGTCTCGATGGCGAAACATTGTTGGACTTAAAATCGGAATTGGGGAGTTCGTTCATAAGTACCCCCATGTGTTCGACGTATTTCCCCATCCTGTAAGGAGGAATTTATGCTGTAGAATCACCGGAAAGATGGCTGCCTTGATGAAACAAGAGGAGAATGTTATTAACGATCTCGAAATCGAGACTGTACAGCGATTGAAGAAGTTGCTAATGATGTCTGTCAATGGGGCTCTTCATGTTCATGCTTTGAGACTAATCAGCAAGGAATTGGGGTTGCCTGATGGGTTTAGAGAATCGATTCTTGAGAAGTATTCGGATGATTTCAGATTGGTTGATTTGGAGATTGTTGAATTGGTTGAGAAACATGAGAATGGAGTTGTGGCTGAGGTTGAACAATGGAGGGAAAGAGAGTTTAGAGAGAAATGGCTGAGCGAATTCGATGTTAAATATGCCTTTCCTATTAACTTCCCAACTGGGTTTAGAATAGAGGGAGGTTTTAGAGAGAAAATGAGGAATTGGCAGAGGCTTCCATATGTAAAACCATATGAGAAGAGACAAGGCTTTGGTTTTCGTCCTTCTGGGGCGATGCAGCGCCATGAGAAGCGAGCTGTGGCTGTTCTTCATGAGCTTTTGAGCTTGACTGTGGAAAAGCTGGTTGATGTTGAGCGACTTGCCCATTTTAGGAGAGATTTCGCCATCGAAGTCAATATCCGTGAGCTTCTACTGAAGCACCCTGGGATATTCTACATATCAACCAAGGGGAACACTCAATTCGTTTTCCTTAGAGAGGCTTATGCTAAAGGGTGCTTGGTAGATCCCAATCCAATATACATTGTTAGAAGGAAGATGCAGGACCTTGTTCTCTTAGGACGTCGACACACCAAGCAGTTGGAATCATCCATGGAAATCAAGGAAAATGACAATGCAGCCTATAATGAGGACTGGTTATCTAAAAGTGAAGGGAGCTGGGTTTTGCCAATACTACAGGGCTTTGATTGAGGGATGGAGTTCAAATATCTGATAAAGTTGATGGTTTGTGCAGTGCTTGGGGGTGGGTGTGAAGAAGGAACTGTGTTCATGCCTCATGGTGGAATCAAATTGCTTGTCTGATGATGTTTGAATGTCTCCACTCACTCAAGAGTGACAAAGAAACCAGCCTTTAAGGTCATTCCTTCAAACTTCCATTATTGCTATATTTTTGAAAATCTATTTAAGGGTCTTGAAAATTTGAAAATATAAGCAATTTCAAAACTATGTGCTGTTAATGACTAAAAGCTACTTTCACTATTTCGAAAATCATACTAAACTCACCTTGAATCACTACTTTGTTTGGTGATAAAGAAGCTAATGTTTTTTTGTTGTCACATTTTTATCTAGCTTCCTTCATGCTTTGTTTTATTACGTACATGAAGTAGGATGATATGCAGCATGAAAATACTTGAAGATCCTTCTTTTCTTGAGTGAAGAGTTAAAAGGACTCCAAAACTTACACTGCATCTATAGTAATCTGCATTGACCTTATTTTTATAATTGCACCTGCATATCATTTTATTGTTACCGCGTGGAACAATTGTATTCACTCTATGTGGAAGCCCTGGATATAAAATGAATCCTCAACTCCCAAGCGAAATGAAGTCACATATTCTTATTTCTTTATTTATTGTTGGTTTGATTGTTCTACTGTTTGAGTCGCCATAACTGAACTGATTTAATTATGCTCCTTTCTTGCTTTGTGGATTAATTAGTTATGACAGGAACTCCAGAATTGTTGCTCATGTAGCCTTTGCTTTCATATTTCTTGGTATCTCAACTTGCTTGATTGTGCTTGTGGTATTTACAGTTAGATTAGACTATATTTAGAATCACTTTGCTAGAGTACTTTTAGATGGTTAGAAGCACCTTCCCCCCCTTTTAAAGCACTTAAACACATTCTCAATTGGTAGCCTTCTAAAAACATTTTGGAAAGAGAATGGTTTTGTCTTTTTGTCTCTTTTATAAGCCCACAAATGAGGGAGCTGGCATTCTATAGTTTTTATCTTTACTAACATAAATGGTAAAATCAACAGACGACACAGAAGTTCTAGCTGCCGCTTAAGAGCCAGGCTTCAGCAGCTGTTTTTGTAGGACAAATGCATATTATGAAGCGCCAAACTCATGGGCAAAGCTTGGCTGGCTGTTATAAAAGCATATGGAGACAACCACTCCTCGAAACTGACAATGGTCTCACACATAAAGCAATCGGGAAACAACGGATTCAAAACTTTTTTTTTTCTTTCTTTGATAAGAAACCTTTTCTTTCTTTGATAAGAAACCCAGCTCTCATTAAGAAAAATGAAAGAATTGACAAAGACATACAAAAATAAGCCAGACCTTAACTAATTACAAGTACGGACTCCAATCCAAAAGAATTGCACCAAGCTGATAATTACAAAAAGTCCTATTAACCTATACATAAAGACACATTAAACCTCACGACCGGACACCTCCTCCAATGTCTTCTCCATCCCTTTAAAAATTCTACTATTCCTCTCAAGTCACAATCTCTAGAAAATAGCACATGAACAAGTCTGCCGAAAACTCTTCCTTTTATCTCGAAAGGAGGAGAATGAATTTGAGACCCTTTTTAGTTCACCTTTAGTCTAATGGTAGCAAGTCATCTCTGAACGACCTGGCACAACACGAGTGTCAATGAAAATGAAGTTTGGATGGAGAAAGCCTATAAAGGATTGCAGGTGGGCAAACAGTCTCTTGACCTCCAAGAAATTTGGTTATCTTGTTTGAGACAACCGTGGGTGAAAGAATAGAAACAACCAGATGGAATAGTGTTGTATGATGAAATGATCAACTTGTTGGAAAAAGCACAAGTTCCTTGAGCCTGCTTCCCTCAATCAGATCATCACATGGGCTTCAATGCAAGACACTTACTAAGAGGATCAAAGGAAAAGGACATGCTTCTGTTTTCTTCACTTGCAGTATGTTTGATGCCCTTCAGATTTTAATAAAGAAGAGGTATGTGTTGTTCAACTTCCACTGTATAAGTTTCTTTATATGATATGGCTTAATGGAGAATGGGATTTTATTTATTTTTGGTATGTGTGAAAGTACTAATATGAGAATTTCTTGTCCTCTCAAATTTGCTGATTTTCTGTTCTACTTTTGGTTGGTTGGAAGCTTGATATATGTGGCTTATACTCAGACCCGAAATTAGAATGCTTTTGTAGATTTGCATTGTCTTGTATGAAAATGACTACATAAAGTATTCACTTGTTCAAATTGGTATTTAGTGAATGAGAAATCGAGTTAGAAGCATGGTGGAAAGGGGAAATTTTGTTTTTCTCCAAATTTCGACGAAATTTTGGAACATTTTTTTTTTTTTATTCTGTTTTCTTTCTCGCTTGATTGTTTTTTTTTTTAAATCAACCTGCTTAAGTTTTTTTTTTTTTTTTTTTTTTTTTTTATTTTATTTTTTTTTTTTTTTAATTTATCTTTTTATTTTTTTTTTTTTTTTTTTATTTTGTTTTATATTTTTAATATTTTTATTTTTTATTATGGTCTTGATAGATTACAAACAATTGTATAGTTTCATGCACCAACGTCCTTCCCAACAAAGGACGAAGCTTTTTCAATGTGCTATTTTTTCTAATTTTCATTATTTTTTCAATTTTCAGCTTTATTTTCAATCTGAAACTTTCATTTATAAAAAAAATGAATTGAAAAAATCACCAAAAAATAATCTATATTTATTTTTAACCTCTTTCAAATTTTTACCAAAAAGTGTTCACATCATTTCACTTCAAAATTGAATTGATGTGAGTTTTTTTTTTCTTTTCTTTTTATCATCTAACATTTTCACATCATTTCACTTCAAGATATTCATCACAAGTCTATAAATTTTCAATTTTTTATTTAATAAATCCTAACAAATTCAAAATTTTAAAAAATCAATTGATATATTATATATAAATTTGAATTTCACATGTAATGAAACTTTGAGCTTTTAAATTTGATGTAGCAAATTTTAAAAAATTATCAAGATTCAGAGACTAGTAATTTAACCAAAATATTAGCTTGTTTGGGAGTGTATAAATTAAATTCCAATTTAAACAATTTTTCAAGATGTGTTTGATAATATATTTATAAACCATAAAATTAATTGTAGTTACCTACTAAATATTAAACTTAAAGATGTTTTCAAATATAACAAAATGAATCACAATATTTATATAAAAAAATTTAACTGTTTATTTACGATAGATTTTTTATATTTGTAAATAGTTTGATATTTTTTTCTATCCTATAATATATATTTTAATTGACAAAGATAAATTGAGTTTATAAAATATTATGTTTGTTACTTTAAAAAAATTATATTTGTTATTGTTCTATCTTTCTAATGTAATTTTACATTTTAAAATTTCAAATTCAAAAACTTGTATATATATATAGAAAATATAAAAATTGTAACTTTTTTTTTTTTTGTTGGATCACAAAATCTGAAAATAGTAGTTTTTAAAAACAGAATTGAATCTAGTCTAGTGACTAAACAAATCTAATAAATTTGAAAAATTCATTCAAACATGTCCAAGGTATTTTTTCTAGATATTTGCCTTCCTCCTAACTCCTAAATCTCAACTTCCGCCTTATACAAAACATATAATCTCGACCGAACTAAAAAGAAAGAACCCAATTTCGGAAATTTGAAAAGAAGAATGGAATAGAACAAAACGCAGATGGACAGTAGACAGTCTGCCCGATTCCCGCCTGTACAACAGAAATAGCCCATCACCATTTTCCTCCGTTGAGTAATTTTTCAAAACCTAGTGCTGAGCTCTGCTTCGCTATCCCAAAATTCCCCCTGCTTCATTTTCTATAGCTTTCTCATCGTCCACAATGGCGATGGTTCCCTGTGGCCTCACTCTTTCTCTGAAACCTCCCACCCTTTGTGCTCGTTTCAGCTTTAATGGCCGACCCATCTCAAGTTTCGGCCTCCAAGCTCCAATTCTTGAAACCCCACTTCAAATGAAGGGGACCCATGTTTGTTTTTTCCGCCATAATAACCATCGATTGGAGTTTAACGATGTGGGTCGGCGTCATATGCAATGTGGATCGCTGAGGTTTACGAATTTCCGGATTTCAGCATCCTCTGGCGATGGCTCTGGCTCTGGAAGTGGCGGCGATGGTGGATATGGCGGTTATGGTCGTGAAAATTCTGGAGGCGGTGAAGGGCATAGTGGCAAAGGCGGGGATAACTGGTCCTTATTGTCTTGGTAATGCATCTCAGTATAATCTCTCTCTCTTTCGTTTGTTAGTTTGAACATCCTCATTTTTGCACGCATTTAAGCCTTTAAATTAGTTAGCAAAGGAGTCTTCTAACGCTTGGTCAACTGATGTTTCGTATGTTGCCTTCTGGGCAATAATGTTTTTCATATGGCATAGCATCTTGAGACGAACAAAGTCATGGGTGATTTGTACTCCATCTTTTCTGATACTAGTTGCCTCTTGTTTGTTCTTCGAAACTAAGCAAGTGTCTCATTGTCCGGATTAATTATGGCAACTTCTTGCTGCAACTCTCAGACAAACGATTCATTGAGGAACTGCGTGCGCCAAAACTCCAATCCATTAAGATCCTAATAATGTCGCCCGTTCCAATTTTCATTCACTGATTCCACCAAAAGTTCTTGAGTGGACCTTTGAGAAGTCTACTGGAGGAAGGATAACCCAACTTAACAAATGCTTCTTTGATTGGTCGTTGACTAGAATCCCCTAATCAAACAAGCGTTATACTTGGAGAAATCCCAAGGGAAACATGATACTCTGTTAGTCACCAAACTTATAAAAAGTGCAAAGTTCAAGATTTGTGGAATGGATCTGTTGACCGAGAATTAGAAGAGTGGACTGCCCTTGTGATAGAGGCCAAATATATTGAAAGATAAACGATTAGGAATTGCAAGATAAACCAAGTGTTCGAGGTACTAGAACCCTCCCAATCTTGAGAATACTCTCAAGCCCTAATTCATACCACAAAACATTGCTTACCTTCCTCCTTCCCTAGTCATTGTATTTGTAACCATACTTCCCTAACAAACGCCTTAAGTAATTACTAATATGTATATAATAGTCTAATTATTTCCCAGTAGCATTCCTATGACCTTGCTCCCTTGTTGAATCAGTTTACTCCCAGTCAGGTTGATGATGCCGTGTGCTTCAGAAGTGGTTTGGAGGCACTTTGGTAATGCTTTTGGGTTGCAATGGTGTAAACCAAAGAGTGCGAAAGTTGGATGTTTGAGACTCTCTTTGGGTGGTGTTTCTCAAACACAAAGCCAGATTTCTTTGGAAGAACTTTGTTAGAGCAATGCTTTGGCTTTTGTTGAAAGAAAGAAATTCTAGAGTTTTTTCAGATACATTTTCCTCTTTTTCTTCTTTGTGTGACTTTGTACAGCTTACGGCCTCTAATTGGAGTGCTTAGAATAGGCTCTCTCCCTCTCTCTCTCTCTCTTTTTCCCTCCTTCTTTTGTAATTTTTCCTATTCTGTCATCAATCAAGAGTGGTATGTTTTTTCTTGAAATCATTCTTTGGTCTGAGGGATGCCTTATCCTTTCTTTCCTTAGGTTTTTAGCTCTGGCCTTTTGATCAGTGGAATGAAATTTCTTTGTTTCTCATCAAAAAAAAAGAAAAGAAAAACGATGATGCTCTGTTAGTCATACACAATTGTTCTTTCCAAAGATTGGATATCTACTTGTGTGGGCTTCCTTTTGGCTCTTTTGGATGGAAAGCAGCAATAGGATTTTCAATAGTGAAGTCAAATTGGAACTTACCAAGTGTTTAAGATAATATGTTGAACATGAGGTGTATTCGGGATAGGTATACTAAAACACTGGTTATGTAATGTTATATTGGTAAGTTGAATACAATTTTTTTCACCTTGGTTATGCTCAAATAATATTTTTTGTCAATTTTCTAAGGTGGCTATTAAGGAAAGTAGTCTCCTACAGGAAAAACAGAAAAGTTAGAACTATAGATAGTTTATTAGATCCAGTGTTTTGGATAGGGCTGTTTTGTTGTAAATTTTATGCTCCTTACTAATACTACAGTCTTCCTTTTCTTTACTCCAATTGGAATAGGTTTCTTTAACTTCCTTAAGGAGTATGGCTCTCCCCACCTTTTTGTGGTTCATATTTTCTATAAAATGAAAAAAAGGAACCAATATCTACTTTATCTAATTATCTTCTAATCAAGTTCCCAGGGATGCATGAGAGAGCATATGCTTGGATGGTTGGAAGCCCTCGCCTTTGTGCAGAACTAATACTGGAGGTGTGAAACAGAAAAAAAAAGAAGAAAACGAAAACATGAGCGGGAATCAGATGGCTTGATGTAAAAGAGGAGGCCTCCTAGCTTAATTGGTTTACATTAATTGAAAACAAAAAAATTCTGAATTTGTGAGGATGAGATGGTGGATAAATTTAAGAAGAGATAGATGAAGGCTGGATTGTGGATGAGTAAGGAAATGTTAAGGATATTACTAGCTTGTTTGTAAGTTTATTTGAGTTTGATTATAAATAGAATGAGGTAGAGATTGCCCTTCAAAATTTCAAAGTGGGCAAGTCTTGCATTTCTTTCTTAATATAAATCAACTCGTCTAGTTCAGGTTGCTTCAGGGTGTTTGACTACCAGTTAGTTGGTCACAGAAATTTAAGTATGATGATTGAGGAGTTCCTCTTCCATCACCCGCTTGGAGGGAGAGGGGCTTTTTTTTTTTACAGTGGGGCATTTTGGGTTGGAGAAATAGTATGATCTTTCGAGGGGTTGAGAGGGAACCTTTCGACGTTTGGTCCTGCCAAATTTTTAATGTTTCTCTTTGGGCGTCTATGACAAGTTCTTTCTGTAATTGTTCGTTAGTCCTTATTTTGTTAGATTGAAGACCCTCTTTTTTAGGGTGCTCCCTTTTGTTTGTCTATTTGTTTGTTTTTTTGTATCCTTTCATTTTCTTAATGAAAGTTGGTCTTTTATCGAAAGAAAATCTAGTTCAAGTTCCTTCTATCATCCACACTTTCCAGTACTACCCTACTAGGCATTTCATACAGATCCAGTCAGTGCATAAACTTCCTTCTTGGACGATAAGGTTTCAAAGTGCGGGACTCTTGCATTTCTTTTTTTTAATATAAATCAACTTATCTAGTTCAAGTTCTTTCTAGCATCCATACTTACCAATACCACCCTCATAGGTATTTTATACTGTTCCAATCAAGGCACAATAGTCATCAATTCCTAGTCATAGTCATGAATAGACTTCTGTGCATGGGACTTGATTGAAATATACTATGGGGGTGTTTGGGGAACCGCAATAGGATAGGTTTATATTGTAATGTTATCCAAAATAAATGTTTGGATTGAGCGTTTTGGGACCGATTGGTAATTCAAAATTCATTCCATTCCGACCGTTTTCAAGCCAATCCTATTTCACACCATTTCCATGGTTCACGATCTTATTTTCATTTATTCCTTAAGTGTTCACGCATTCCAATACTCCTCTGATACCCAGTAATCCTATTACATTCCAGCTCCCCAAACAGCCCCTATAGGATCTTGGTTTTGCATGAGGATAACCTCCAATCGTATTTGATCACTATTGCAATTAACGAAAGACTAAATGTATCCTGTTTGTTTACTTGTGATTTAACATGTGTCAATTGTCATTTTGAGTGTACTTCTTAGTCCCTGTCAGTAGTTCGCTTGATTTTTAGTGGAATGTGAGTCTGTGAGGTTATGGTGCCTAGTAAGTTGGAAATTGATTCCAAATCTCTTTCAAGTTTCCAAGGCCTCTCTCTCTCTCTCTCTATTTTTAATTTTTATTTATTTATTATTGTCTATCCTTTTGTTTCTTGTTTAAAAGGGGGGGAAACTTGATTCTGTAATATTCCAGGTATTTGGCTCTTCTTGCAAAATACCCTGTTTTGGTGAAATCTGTAACATCTGGGATACTAAATGCTCTGGGAGATTTAATTTGCCAGGTTTGCCTCCTAATATATTTCTCTAGGAATCTGTGAACTTTCCAAGTGATTTGCAATGTTGACTCCGTTGAAGATTTTGTTTCATCTTTTTGAAAGTGGTGATAGACTGATAAACTTGAGTTTTTGGGACCCATATAAGCTTGATAAAGATGTTTTGTGAATTTCACAGCAAATTAACAATGAGGGCAACATGATAAAATTGTTCATAATGAATAAAAATACGAGATACTATTATTATGTTTAAAATTCAGAGTGGGAATATCAGTTACCATACTTATAAGGTTATTTTTGCAAACCCACAGTACACTGCGTTGGCTGTTGGATGCTAAAACGATTTTAATTTTATTAATGGTAGGTTAAATTACAAGTTTAGTTCTTGAACTTCTAAGTTTGTGTCTAATAGGTCTCTAGATCTTTAAAATGTGTCTAAGGCCCTTTTGCTTGTCTAATAAATTTCCAAATGTTCATTTTTTTGTCTAACATAGAAAAGTTAGAGTCTATTAGGTACAAAATCGAAAATTCAGAAACCTAATAGCAACTTTTATATTTCAAGGGCCTAATAGTAAAAAATTTGAAAGTAAAGGATCATTTTGGAGATAAATGATTTGCTTTGGATATTTATTTTTATCTTTGATCTCATAGGTTATCTGTTTACTTACTCCAATAAAAAAAGTTTTGTATACTTTCAGATGTTTCGTCCTTGTGCGCTTCTGTTGTAAGAAGTATTGAACTAAATGTTTAACATCTTGGCATAGCTTGTTTTTGAAGAAGCACCATCAGCAGATCTGAGAAGAACATTCAGATTTTCCCTTTTGGGACTTGCGTTAGTTGGTCCTGCATTGCATTTCTGGTATTCCTCCAAAATCCTTCTTCCGTCTCTTACAAGTTCAAAGCTATTTGATACGTGATTACAAATGAAGACCCATATGAAGTTACCTGTTAAAATCCTCAAGCATGTTAATATCTTTTTAGAAAGTCAAGTTGTTCGTTCAATACGATCTTGAAGGTCCAGACCTAATAATTAATATAGGCTATTGACTGATTCGTTCATGTAAATGTGAAATAAACCAATCTCTTATTGCTTTGAATGGACAATTCTCATAGACATGCCAGACATCGATCCGAAACTCAAGATGAATTGTTGTCCTTTTCCAAATCATTTTCATTTTCTTGAATCCTTCTGGATACATGTTTAATGTATGTATACATGTAGGTACTTATATCTTAGTCAATTGGTGACCTTGCCAGGGGCTTCAGGTGCATTCTTGCGTCTTCTTCTCGATCAGGTAATTCATATTATTATAAGAGCTATTGGATATTCTTAACACGTAATTTAGGCTGAAATACTTATCTAAATGTAGTGTTAACAATTGCAGTTCATTTTTACTCCGGTATTCCTTGGAGTCTTTCTAACCGGATTAGTAACATTAGAAGGGCGGCCATCACAAATTATTCCTAAGCTTCAACAGGTGCCATCAACATCTTCAGCTCCAACAAACGAAACAACCTTTTATTTAATGGCCTTTTCAGCCTTATGCTTCATAGTTCTCTTCTCTAATTTTTTTTTTTTTTTTTGCAACTTCTTTGCTTCATAGGAGTGGTTTTCATCTGTTGTGGCTAATTGGAAACTCTGGATACCTTTCCAGTTTCTCAACTTCAGATTTGTTCCGCAGCAATTCCAGGTATGCCTTATTCCATTTGTGTCCAGTTTTTATCTACCATTTGATTTAAGCTAATATTTCATGTAGCATTTTCTGTTCTCGTTGATTAAAATCTCTGAATAAATCCAATGATGCTGTTTTCTCTAACTGAATCAGAATATACTACCTTGTTAATTTGATCATTATGACCCAAACTATAGTCAAAGTTGTAAAGTGTAAATGGAAATGTCATCAAGGTCTTAGATTCAAAATATGGTGGTCTCTTCCTGCTCCTTTTCAGGATAAGGGCCAGTTTCTTTGGCATGCTAGTTTTGCAATTTTTTATGGAGCCTTTGATTTGAGGGAAACAATTGGAATTGTAGGGGAACGAGGATTCAGGAGGAGGTTGTTGGGTTTTTGCCGGATTTCATGTCTCCCTTCGAGCTTTATTGCATAAAGATTTTTACAATTGTCCTCTAGTCTTATTTTATTGCATAAAGATTTTTACAATTGTCCTCTAGTCTTATTTTATTGCATAAAGATTTTTACAATTGTCCTCTAGTCTTATTTTATTAGATTAGCATCCAGTTATAGTTTGGCTCCTTTTCGTGGGCCCGCTCTTCTTCTAAAAAAGGTAAAAAAGTTACTTAAGGATGCTGTGGATGGTAAGTATTTCATGAGATCCACGCTCTAAGTGTTAGGTTAGGTGATAGACTCGTGGGATTAGTGGAAGTATGCTATTCTAATACTCTACCCTTCTTCAATGGATTTATCTTTAGAGTGGATTTGGCCATGCTTATCATCTTTAACCACAACTTCCTGCCTCCTCCCATACGATTGTCTTCATATTGTTACAGTGTTTTAGTGTATCAACAGTGTTAAAATCTAGTAAAACGATCAAGGAAAAAATGTAGTAGTATAGAGATCAACTTTACACTCTTTGGCTGGATTTATAGATAGATATACAGTAAAAATATATTTCCCAAGTTTTGCACAAATGATATTGATTACGACGTTCAAAAATGGGAAACCCTGATGAGAACCATTGTTATATTTCATGTTAATGTACATGATAGTCTCTGTAGTCATCCTGAAAATCAAAAGAAAAATGGCATAACCATGTGTACATATTTGGTATGGTGCAGTATCGAATTATACGGTTTGTAAAACTTCGTATATGCAAAATGGATTTCAGGTCCTTGCAGCTAATGTCCTTGCCTTGGCATGGAATGTCATCCTCTCCTTCAAAGCTCACAAGGAGATCATTACACGATAGGTAAAATCTTCACTTGTCATGGGGTTGGATATTTGATTTTTTATTACGATCAATAAGCATTTTGGTCAATCTTCAATAATAATTGATCATTTCTTGCAGAATTTCTTACCAGAGATAGTTCAAATAACAATTTTGATGAATTATTAGTTCTTAGTCTCAGCATCTTGGAAAATGTTATTTGTTTTTGGAACAAAAATGCGATACAGGCGTCGTCAAAAGTTAAATTGTTTTCATTATCACTGCAAAATTTCTTGTATCCAGCACTGTTTTAAGAGCCCCCATAAATATATGGTGCCTTGTCGAACAAAAAGTTACCGATTCCTCTTCTTTGTTCGACATTCTCGGTTGAAGCTCTCACTCTCTTCGGCAAACATGGAGGAGCCTTTGAAATGAGACTAAAGAGGAAGATATGCAAAGTTTACAAGCCTAATGAGGGAGAAGATGAGGATGTGGATTTTGGAGTTCTCATTTCTAAGTTTTTGCTATTGATTTTTTACTTTGTTTTATGATTTTGTGGACTCTTTGTCGGAAGAATGGCCTTTAATGTTAGTTATTTCATTTTATCTCAACTCATTCTTCATTCTATTTTTTAATATTATTTGTATGTGTATTCATGTTATTTGTTGTAGCATATGTTTCATCTCATTGAAGTTCTATTGCTTTTTTTGTTGTGTAAGCCTTCAAAACTTGTGGTGCTCTTAAAGGTCATGAATGTGAAAATTGATATCCTATGAGTTTTCTTGACATTTAAATGTTGTAGGTTCAAGTGGATTGTCCTGTGAGATTAGTTGAAGTGCGCATAAGCTAGCTTGGACACTTGTGGATATCAAAAAAAAAAAAAAAAAAAGTAATGATATTGGAAAGTCTATGCAATTTGGCTAGCTTCACTACTTCTATTTGAAACGTAACTTGATATTGGATTAAGAGATGTAGTCTTGCTAGATTAAGAAGGTCAATATTGTACAGCAATGCAATTATCTGACAACTATAATTGAACATCTTTAGCTTAGCTTCATTCAACGCCAAAGCTTTTTGAGACATTAATTAGTATGTGATGATCTTAAAAATGTGATTGCTTTAAGATATGCACAAATGGCGAATTGATTAAAAATGTGATTGCTTTAAGATACGCACAAATAGGCGAATTGATTCAACTCAAAGTCAACTAAATTATGAACTTTAATGCAAAGGAATTCATGTTGGACACTTCTTTTGTTTCTGAGGCACTTATTGTTATTAATATTCAAATGATACATGCAAAAAGTCATAATAGACATTATGAACAAACCTTCTCAACAACCCATTTCTATCATCTATGACACATCTTAGACTAATAAAAAAAAATTCCAACATGTCATTTTCAAATTCATTTATAACCATAGGAATATGAAAATTTTGATTGATACGATTGCAAATATATAGCAATAATGACAGATTTGTTCTTTGTTTGAAAATATGTAGTATCTATAGATATTCTATAACACATGTAACTCGTTATGATTAGATTGTTATTTTTGTTAGTTTTCATGATTATCATACTTATGTTGGTCAAATATGAATTTTTCAATCTAACACATTCATTTTTGTTGAAATGCATTCAAAATGGTGGATAGTTTCTCAAATACTGGAGGGTAGTTTAGTCATTCTTATATTAGAAACATGATCCATGTGTTAAAAAATTTTCTTTTAATGCTTTACTTCAGTAAGAGTAATTGGTAAGATGTAGGAAGTGTCATCGGAGCAATTAAATGATGAAGAAGCGATTCAAATGAACTTCAAGGTTGGATGACTCGAGAACTGAAGTTTCGGAAGGTTTGCCATATTCGTATTCTCTATTTAAGTCAGGACGAAAATGAAATAGAACATTGAAAAGTAGAAATAAGGAAGCCAAGAGTGTGATATTGAAGAGAATAGAAAAATTTAAAAAAAAAAAAAAAAAAAAATCAAAACAATATTCACACATGCATGACATACCATAACATGTGTTTAGTCCAGGGAGTCATATTGTTCCAATTAGGAGAAAACTCCACGAATAACAAGAATTTAACTTCCTTTACAACTCTTGTAAAATACATTAACCATATCCACAAAATCCTTAATTTGCTATATTATCGCCGATAGATTATGTATTTTACTATTAATTGTAAATATTTTCAGTAGTTTTGTTATTTAAGATAATTTCTCTAATAATAATGTAGAATATCAAAACTAAATGCAATAGCTTACTTATCTCTTCAACTTTGTTTATATTGGCGAATTTTCTTTTTTTTTTTTTTTTATTAGAGATAGAATCATGAATGTAAAAGAGCAATACTTAAGCATATTTTAGACTACATCTATATCGCTTTCATTTATAAAGGAAAAAAATAGAAAGAATATCTTTTTTAAAAAATAAATAAATTATTTATCACATGACAACTTATAATTGAATACTTGCTTAATACGAATGCATTCAACGGTGTAAAGTTGGCTCCTTCGTAACAAATTATTAATGTTAATGTTTCATTTATTTATTTGTATTTTTTGCCCATTTTGTTTGTGGTCCATGCATTGGAAATTGAAAAGGTATCCCACGAGTTCATGTATGTACCAATATTTGTTATAATTCAGATATATGAATTTAATTACATTGCTTGCCCATTTATTATTATAATTAACCTTTTGACAACTGACCACTTTTTTACTTTTTTATTTATTTATTTATTTTAGGTCATAGAATGTTTGTCTATTTTATTCATTTGTTTCTATTTTAGACACAGTTTTTTGAACATATTCTGATCTCAAGCTTTTTTTTCTTTATATATATATATATATATATATATATATATATATATCAAATATCAATTTAAACTTTTTAAAGTAATAACCGTATCAACTTAGATCATAAACTTGTGTAATATATCAATTTAGATCACGTGAAACTGATAGTTGTATCCATTAAACTCCTAAACTTAAATCAATTTAAAACCTTAGACAAAATTTCCTATCAAAGTCGTCCGTACATTTTCTCTAATTATCCTGGTTGTAAAACTGACATTCAAGAAGTCTGCACATGTTTGAGATTAGATTAATGCATGGATGATTTTTTAAGGTAATCATAATGAAGGGTATAAATTGATTGGTTTATGAAAATTTAGGAATCTAATTAACATAAATTAAAAATTTTAGATGAAATTTGGAACCAGATGTAAATTGATATAGTTATAAAAGTTTAGAGTTTAAATTAAAAATAATTATTAATTCATAATTTTAATAAAGGATGAATTGATAATTACCCAAAAATTAAAATGTTGCAAACAAAGGATGAGAACTCAAATGTTATAACTCCCTAGCGATATATTTATAATTCTTCTTTTCGCATCACAACTCAAGAAATAGTTAAAATTGAGTTATAAATTGAATTTTGAGATTTTGAGATTTATGTTTATTTGGTGTCTAAAATTTTAAAATTTATAAATTTAATTGTGAGTTTTCAAAATTTTAAATTCACGAAGCTATTAAAATAGTGCACGTTTAAGAGCAATTTTTAAAATTGTTAAAACTACTCTTGCCACATTCAAAACCATTCCAAACACATTTTTAATCACTCAAAATTAATTTTATATTTATTTTACACTTTAAAATACAATTTTTATATCATCGAAATTAGTTAAAAATGATTAAAAGTAGGTTTTTAAGCATGCTAAACATAAATTGAAAGTTTGGAGATCTATCAGACACAAAAAGTTTAAACTTATCAAAAACTTTTAAAAAATTAAAAACTAGATAAACAACACGTATCTCAAAGTTTAGGGACTTAAGTTATAATTTAACTTTAGATTTATCAAATAGATTGAAAGTCAACTTTCTTAGCACAATACTTTTTAGAAGAAATCTTTTAATGGAAAATTATAATAAACACCCTTAAACTTTTCTCATCCTCCCAAAAGAAACTCTTCTATTTTTTAATTTGCAACAGTACTCTCAATTTTCATAAACGTTTTAAAACTGCATTTTCTTTAAAACTTCGAAAAAGATCATAACTTAGAATTGTGTTTGAAATGTCGTAAAACCATAATTAAAAAAATAACAATTTTAATTTTCATTAGATATCGCTTATCGCACCTTCTCATATCTTAATTTATATCTAAATTCTAGAAAAATTTTAGTCTAATGATATTTTATATCTCATATCTTAATTTATATCTAAATTCTAAAAAAAATTTAGTCTAAAAGATATTTTTGAAAGGTTCGTGAAAGTAAAGAAAAAAAAATGGTTTTCTAATAGTAATATTCTCAATGAAATGAAAAAGTAAAAATAAAAAAGAAAGAAGACGTAATCCAAACGCAAGTATGACGTCGTCAAGAATCAAAACTTGTATAGTACTCCATCCTTCGCGATGAGGTGACAGCTCGACAACGACAGACAAAATGCCACTCGACACGTCATCTTTCCAACTGGGCCCCACTTAACGAAATTTTTTTTAGAAAAAATCATACAAAATACATTCACCGGTCATTACGACGGAAACTTTGAATTTCTCTCTCTCTTACGCAAGCAGTGACGAGGGAGTTCCACGGAGACGACGATGAGGATGAGTACAGAGGATACGTTCGTACGTGAAGAAAAAGTATTTGTGATTTGGCAGGGAGGGATGAGGATGGAAACACGTGGCGTAAAGTGAATAGTCAGTGAGAAAGGAAGTTGAAAGTCATGGGTAATGATGTGGAACCTGGGAGGCCCCAGTCCGTCAAAGGAGAAAAGGCTAAGACTGTACAATCAAGTACAGCCCGCCCGCAATATTTGACGAATTTTCCCACCATCCTTTTCTAGGCCAAATAAAATATCAATTCATACATTTAAATTTTCAGTTATATTAACTAAAATTTACAATGAATAATTGTATGAACTTTTATGAGTTATATTTTTTGTTTGACTTTTCCCTAAATATCTCTCTGATTTTTTTAGGTTTCTTCTTAACCTAATGGGGTGTATAAATTAATATATTAGTAAAAAATTTAAGGTTTAAATTGACAAAATTATTAATTTAGAACTAAAGTTTAAAAATATAAGTTTATGTTTTCCTTTATTTTATTTTTTGGTTCAATTGAAACTTTAGTTAGTCAACTCTGGTGTTTGTGTCTAAAAATCCTCGAAATTAATTTAGAAAATCTAAACTTAAGTGTTTAATGTATTTTTAAACTTTAAAAAGCATCTATTAGGCTTGCTAGGATATTTAGATAATATTCAATTTAGTTTGTAACTTATTAGGTTATGGTTTTGGGTTAATTGGCTATTTCAAACTTTTAACAATTATTCGATATATTCCTATAAAATTGAACTTTATGTCTAATTAAATTATAAACTTTTGATCATTTGTAGTAGGCTCGTGCGTTTTGAAAAACATTGGATAGTTGTCCTATTTGATTTTTTTTTCTTTGTTTTTTTTAAAATTAAACTTTCTTCCTTTGTTATCTATTTTTAACCAATGGTTTAAAAAACCAAACCAAATTTTGAAAACTAAAAAAATTAACTTTTTAAAAATTTGTTTTTGTTTTTTAAATTGATTAATAATTCAACCATTGTACTTAAGAAAGATGCAAATCATTGTAAGAGATGTGGAGAAACAAAAACCAAAAACAAAAAACGACATGGTCACCAACTGGTAAATGACCTATTTGATACAAAGGTGAAATTTCAATATGTATTAGACATAAAATTGAAAGTGTGTGCTCAATTTGGTAATCATATGGTTTTCAGTTTGTAGTTTTTGAAATTTGTGCTTGTTTTTTCTCAATTTTTTACCCATGGTTTTTATAGAAAAATTGCTATTTCTATCCCAAAAAGTTTTTTTGGAACAAAACTAACATCTTTTTTAAAAAGTTATTTTTCTAACTCATTTTTCAACTTTTCAGAATTTCAGAGATAGGTCCCACATGGTGAAATGGCGTGAATACCCCCAAAGATCTTGTTTCTCAACCCTCAAACCACATCTTCCCCAAAACCATCTTCTTCACAAGAGTTCATTTTTTTTTTTCAGCACTCTCTAATGTCGGTCATTTGTTGTAAAACTCATCCTATGTGATCTAATCTTTTGAAAATAAACCCACAAAAAACTTCTTTGAAACGCTAATTTCTGGAAATTTTGGGTTTTCGAATAGTTCGCGGTAAAAAACGGAAAGGAAAATAAAAAATTTTCATGTAAAGGAGGTCTAATATGTGTAGGAATGTCTAAAATCACCAAGAACAAAAATTCGGAATACCGTTTTTTATCGCTATCATTTCTTCCTTAAGTTCATGTTTCCAGTAAGTTGATGGAGTTGACGGAAAAAGTGACAGAATGTCTAAATACATGTGAACTTTCGGGAAATTTGGGCATATTGTCACTTTCTTGTAAGGTTTCTAACATGATCTTACGGGAACCTTACAAGAAAAGTCATAGAATGCCCAAATTTTCCAAAATTTCGCGTGTATTTTGGCTTTTCGATGAATATCGTCTCGCTCTCTCTGCCATCGTTTCATCTCTATGGCATCGATGCTCTCACGCTAGTCTCGCTCTCTCTCCTATCGTTTTCCTTCTCGATAAGCGGTTCATTTTCGAGTTTACTTTCCCAAAATTCGATTTGCGAAACGATAGCAAAAAGAGCGAGAGCGAGAGCGAGACTTATGTGGGAGTGATGATGCCATAGAGATGAAACGATAACAGAGAGAGCGAGACTAGCGAGAGTCAAAGCTAGAGCAAGTCGATATTCACTAAAAAGCCAAAATACACGCGAGCTTTCGGAAAATTTAGGCATTCTGTGACTTTTCCCGTAAGGTTTCCCGTAAGATTATGTTAGAAACCTTATGGGAAAAGTGAAGGAATGCCCAAATTTTTCGAAAGTTGGCATGAATTTGGGCATTTTGTCACTTTTTCCCGTAAAGTTTCTCGTAAGATTATATTAGAAACCTTATGGGAAAATTGACAGAATGCCCAAATTTTTCGAAAGTTGCTACGTACCTGGGCATTTTGTCAACTCCATCAACTTACGGGAAACATGAACTTACAGGAAAAATGACAACGATAAAAAACAGCATTCCAATTTCTTTTTTCTTGGTGATTTTAGACATTCCTACACATATTATACCTCTTTTACATAAAAATTTTGGATTGCCTTTTCCGTTTTTTACTGCGAACTATTTGAAAACCCAAAAATTAGCGTTTCAAAAATGTTTTTTGTGGGTTTATTTCCGGAAAATGAGGTCACATAGGATGGGTTTTACAACAAATGACAGACATTAGAAGTACTGAAAAAAATTTGACTCTTGTCAAGAAGATAGTCTCGGGAAGATGTGATTTGAGTGTTGAGAAACAAGATCTTTGGGGGTATTCACGCCATTTCACTATGTGGGACCCATCTTTAAAATTATGAAAAGTTGAAAAATGGGTTAGGAAAAAAAAACTTTTTAAAAAAGAGGTCAATTTTGTCCCATAAAAAACTTTTTGGGTTAGAAATGACAATTTCCCGTTTTCACACCACTTACGTAATCATTCGAAATTTTAGCCAATTTTTTTAAAAAACAAAACAAAACAAGCTTTTGAAAACTACGTTTTTTTCATTTTAAAAAAAAATTGCATCCATCTTGAAAATACTCCTAAAATTTATGCAGCAAATCATTGAAATTATAAATATTTCTTAAACTTACACAAATATAAAAATTAATAGACTTTTTAAATATTTTTTAAAAAATTTAGAGATTTATTTAGCACAAATTCTAAAAGTTTATCAACTAAATTTGTAATTAAAAATTTTTAATTCACAATTTAGCAACATGTCAAATTTTAATGACGAAATTAGAACATATTTGAACCAATTAAGGTTTTAAAGGATTGATTTAAGTAAAATCTTTTAAATGATAGAGACATATAATTGGAACCAATTTCAAAATTTCAAAATATTTTAAATAACTTGAACATAAGATAGTACTTGATTATGCAATGGCGGAGACCATCGAGTTTAAAAGAAAAGTAAACAATCATTTTTTAGTCAATTAATCAAAATTTAAAAAATATATTTGTACGGATAAAAAATGTTTCTTTTCTCATTTTTCGATTATTATATAAAATAAATTTTCTTTTTTCTATTGCCGAGAAGTTTTATTTCAAGGACGACTAAAAACTTTTTCTGAGTACTTTTTGTAGTATACTAGTAGAAATATTCAAACCATATATATATTTTAATTACTAACATATTCATATATTAGTGAAACTAAAAAGAGCTTCTTATATTCGACATAAAATTTCTTAAAAAATTTAAAGATTTTTTCCTCTTATGTCGTGTATATAAGCTTTAAAAGAAAATTATATGATAAAAAAATATTTAAATATGAAAGAAATAACTTAAAATTTTTTGAAAACTAAATATAATACATATATCGTTACAAGTTTTTAAATCTTCGATTTCTTTCTTGTGTATATATGTAACATCAAATAGGCCTTTGTATATTTAACTCTGCGTATAATTGATCTCTTACATATCCAACATTATAACAATAATAATAATAAATTTAATAAGAATAACATTAAGTTTTGTGCATAATAAAACATTAAACTTACAACTTTATGTCAAATAAATTTGAGAATTTGAAAAGTGATTTAATATCGCAAAGACTTATTAAACACAATTGAATTTATTAAACACTAAAAACAAAAATTTAAAATTTATTAGATACTTTTAAAAATTTCCAAAGACTTATCTAATATATTTTAAAGTTATATAAATATATATATGTATATATATTATTTTTGTGGTTGATGTAATAACCACATTCAAGGATTTAAATTTACATATAAAACAAAAGAAATGTGGGGCAGATGAAATTACACTAATGTGATGCCAACCAACAAAAAGGGTACTCTTGCTTTAAGTCACTAATGAAGGAAAATTTTGACATAGTAATAGTAAGGATTTGGTAGGAAAAATTCAAAATTCAAAAATGTTAAGTTCTAATTATTTAGAACTCAACTCCTAATAAAAACTAATTGAAAATGAAGACTAACAAATATTAAATATATTTTGATTACTTTTAATTTTTACTTCCAAAAAAATTATATTGTGAGTAGAGATATTTACAAACTAAAAAAAAAGAAGCCTTCAACCAAATATTAAAATATTCTATATGGTTTTCAAAGCACAGAAGTATTAGTCAAATGGGCAGGTCAAGGACTGTGTATATATATAGAACTGGGGTGAGGTCAGGGAATATAATTCTCATCCTCGTTTCCATTGAACCACCAAAATGAAATATTTCCATCTTCCTTCTTCATTATCCATAAAAATAACAGAGTCTCCCTAGTTAGAGCCCCAATTAAATGGATATTTCTTTTTTTCTTTTCTTTTTTTGAGATAAATTAAATGAATATTTCTAGTTGTGAACGTAGTGTTATGATAATGCATTTCTTCATATTCCTAATAACATTATCAATCCAATTTTTGTCTTAAATTCACATAAATTTATTTTTAACTCCAATTTCATCTAAAATATTTTTCATATCAATCAAAATTTTGATTTTACTTATATACCATAAATCTTCTATATTCGATTTGTATATTCCAATATTTATCAAAAATTTGTATAGGTATTTTGATGACACGAGGTATCGTAATATAAAATCGATTAATTGAGTTGTAAAGTAAGGGATAAGAATATAATATTCTTTAAAAAAAAAAAAAAAAAAAAAAGGTATGTTTTAGAAAGAATCTTACTGTAATTGGCTTGGATTGCAATCCATTGAAGACTTGATTTTTTTTTCCCTTTTTTTTTCAAAAAATTTTATTTTATAAACGAAGATGAAGCGAGGAAGCAAAGAAAAATGAAATTAATCAAAAGCATCAATCAATGCGGTGCGTTTTAGGGCCCACTGAAAGAGATAGACAGCAACGCCACCGTTTACTTGGTCAGTCTTCGTTCCAAAAAAACAATTAATGAAAATTAATTAATTAAATATAACTTTAGTGTTGGTTTTTATCTCTATATTTTTTTTAAATAAAATAAAATAAATAATAAATAGATATGTACATCTCATTTTAAAAAATTTAGGAATTAAAATAAATATTTAGTTAAAATATAATTTTTGTCTATTTACTTTGAAATTTATTCAATTTTAATTCATGTATTTCAAATGTTCAAATTTAGTCCCCATATTTTTAGTGAATCTTAAGTTTTAGTCCCTCAAAATTAATTTTCATCGAAATTATTAAATAATCATGATAATTTTTATGAAAAAAATATAATATGTGATTATATTTTCGAAAGTTATAGAGAAAATGCTAATAAAAAATAAAAGTATTAAAAAATCTATATTAAATTTATAGTATGAACTAAATTTAAGCTTTATTAAAAATAGAAAGATTAAAACTAGATTATAAAAATTAAAATTAAATCAACTCCAAAATATACATATAAAAATTAAAATGAACTACAAAAATATTTAAATCATTAAATTGTTTTAAAAAGTACTAAAAATCCCATGTTACCGCTTACCAATACGTTATTACATCTGTCATCTCTGTCTCAAAAATATTCCCTCTAAAAGAGATTTTTATATAAAGTATATAATATATAGTTATTATTTAAATAATTGATTGGATTTTCTATGGTATGCTGTCCCTTGCAAACGGTTTGACATTGACCTTAACATTGACGCTGCCCAATGGATCCTTGATATGTGTGATCTCCCCAACACACATATATAAATTTTATGTCTTTTTATATATATATATATATATTATTTTAAATGGTTGTGTTTTGAGTTGAGTCAATGGTCCAAGTCTCGTTTTAATTAAGATCTAAGATATAGTTGAAATGAGAGAGAAAGCTTGGTGTTTGAGTTTCTTCAAAATATAAGAGTGTTTAGGTAAAATGAGTTTTAGTAAAGTATATATTATCTTTGAGATTTTAGGAAGAGTTATCTTTAAACGTCTTTTCAAGTGAAGATTAGATTTAGGGTTACTTTATTATTGCTAGATGAAACTTTGTTTGAGAAGTTTCTTAGATGACAATGTACAAGAGATGATTATAATAATTTTTTTTTTCCTTGAAGAATTTAGAAAGTTTGTAAGGATAGAGTCCCACAAACAATACCTAAAAGTGAATCAATGAATTTAGACAAAAAATTTACTTGATAAAGTAGCCAAAAATAATTTGCTGCCAAAATATTACAACAAATTATTGCATAAATCAAGCCAAATGAATGTTGAACAAAAAAAAAAGAAAAAAAGCCTAAAAATGGATTAATAAAAGGTTTTCTTTTTCCTTTTTGGCTAACTAATAAAAGGGTTTTAGTTGAACATTTTATTGAAATTTAAAATTTTAATGGACTAACTTAAAATTCTATTTTGACTACTAAACTTTCCTATTATATGTTTCTAGTGGAAGAGATTCTTGAGGTAAGTATGGGATAAATGCGCAACAATTTTGACATCGAGGTCAGTCACAAAATCAAGTGGCAAACCAATTGGTCTCGTGGGCGACTCGATATAGCAATAAAGACAAGACGTGTAAGCAGATCAACTCATCAAGTGTTTCCATTGAAATAGAATCCACACAAGTAAAAACAGTTTGTCATTCGTTGGTTCTTAGGGGCATCCTAAAAATTTCCAAGTCGAAATATAGATTTCAAATTTTGTTCCCGAATTAGTTGATGTTGTGGTGTCATCCGTAAAAAAGAAGAGACTCATAGAATGGTAAAGGCAAATAGGACTTTTGCACATTTTAGTTAATCCATGAATAGGATCTATATATATTAGTATTTATATATTAAAAAAAAAGGTTAAATTTTCAATCAATTATTTTTAAAAAAAATAATTTTTTTTTTTTTTGAGGAAGCATAAATTTGATATTGACTTATCCTTTTTTCATCATTTAAATTCTATTCATATTTATATGAAAATGAAAAAAGAAAATAATGGAGAATTTGAATGGTTTATAATAATAATAATAATAATAGATTGGGAAAATCAAAATGCAAATGGTCAAAGGATGAGAAGCAAGCCCATGTGCTCATGAGTCTCTTGGGAAATTGCCCAAAGTTGCCTCTTAGACTTCTTCAACCCTTCAAAACAACAAATATATAAATATTTTGCAATTTGTTTTGTTTTTTTTTTTTTTTTAAAAAGTTCTTTTTAGACCAAAGTCAGCCTACACCTACTACCTAACACATTAGCTACCAATTTATTTAATTTAACTTTTTGACTTTGAGTGAACTCATTTGCACTTAAATTAATTAATTATTAAAGATTTATTAATTTATTTAGATAAAAATTGTACCTTTAGATGATTAATTAATTATTATAGAAACTCCATTCACTACAACACATGATCTCGTCCTTTTAAAAAAAAAAAAAGTTAATTAAAATTGAAATTAAGGTTAACTTCACGTCTTGATTCAACTAAATATCATAGGACACAACTATATGTTTATTAGTCATGTCTAACTTGAAAAACTACGAAGCTTCCCAAATGAAAATTTTCATCTATTCTTGTGTTACGGTTATGATTGAATTTAGATATGACAAAATACATTAAAAATCTAGAAAATGATTAGAAAAGATAAATTCAAGATAAAGAGTAGACTTGAGGTGTATAGATAGCTGTCAAATTGAGCATAATTCAACTACGATAATGTCAAATTAGAGATTCGATTTCTCTCACCCCACATATTGTAAAAAAAAAAAAATAAATAAATAAATATAGGTGCTAACTAATCATCGATCCAATTTAATCATGATTTATGTAGGATAAGAAAAGATCAATCTCATACCAATCCTATCATGAAAAGGTAAACTTCATATCATTTTCCCTATAAATACCTTTTGGCTTCTTCTTAATTTTATTGTTTTCCATCTCTTGTTTATTTTGTAGGTCCTCTCTTTCTAAATTATAAATCTACCGATATTGTTGTCACATAAAGTTCATGAGTATTTTCCTTATTTAAATTTTAGCATCAATAAATACCGTCTTTAAGACATTACTATTATTATGCAATCTCCGATAAAAATTTATATTTTTTGGTTCCATAACTCTTTGATTTTGAAAAATCTATTAACATTTAAAATTATTTGGACATTAGTTTTTATCACCCTCTTGCTTTTAATAAACATCATATGCATTGATATTACTTAAAGGTATCCATTTTTATATTGCTAGTAAATTTCAACATCTTTCCAGTATTCAAAGAAATGATAAAGAAGAAAAATTATAGATAATTTGCTCAAGTGGGTGTTTATAATGATTATTTATTGATTAAAAGCCCATAATTTTTTTGGAAATATAAAAAGAATAATGGGAAAGTTCTGAAGAGAATCTATTTTGCATTGGTACGTGACAAAAAGCTAATAGTTTTGGGATAAGTTTTGGCATCTTTTTCACATATTAACATATTATCAAAGTAGTATTCATATTGTATTATATATATCGAAAAATTATTGGTCAAATTGTAGCTTTAATCTCTTTTTGTTTAGGGGAAAAAACCTTAATTTCTATACTTCAACTTTAGTTTGATTTTATCTCTACATATCTTTAAAAATTTTATGATAAATTGTATATATTTTGTAATGTGTTACTAGTTAATATGCTATATATATATATATAGAAAATGTTATCATGTCAAGTTGTTGGCGGATGAGGATAATAAATTTTACATTATGGCATTTTATCATATTGGTGAATATGAAATCCTTTTATTTTTTAAAGTTTATAGAGTAAAATTAAGAATGTTCTCAAGAAAGGGTGGAGACGATAATAACTTCTTTGTCTCATCTTTACCTTCCATTTAATTATTTTGTCTCCATTTTTGACACGATGTCCTCCATTTAATTCTTCGTTTTCACAAAATTGATTATTAGTTTTGTTTATAAAAGTTGTACTTGTTTTCTCACGATTTCTTTACATGGTTTTCATCTTTCCCAAAAAACAGACATTTGAATCTATAGGCAAATTTTAAAAACAAAACAAAATATACAAAAAATTACTTTTTTAAAAAGTTTTCAAAATATAGTTTGGGTTTTTAAAAACATTCCAAAAAATAGATAACAAATGGTTATAAAATGGAGCGTAAAGTACGTCATAAGATTCACACATACCCTATGCAGAACCTTGCTAGCGTATCATTTTGAACAAGACAACCACTTGTCCCTATTGCAATTTTGACACGTTAAGATGCCATAAGTAGCTTTGATAATGTTGTAGTCTTTTAGATGTGATATAGGTCGATGTAGTGCATGACAATCCACTATCAAGTGTAAGCTTCTCTTACCCTAACTAGTCCATTATCAAAATCTAGTCTAGTCCCACTAAAATGCAATATAATTCACATATAATATCACTTCTTAAAGCCTAACTCATGCGAACTTATCAAGTTTACTTTAAATGTTTGACCAACTGTTTAAGATGATCGAGATACTAAATTGAGGATGTTAATAATGTTGCTATCTACAAATTATTAGTGTTATTTTTTTGTTTTGGTTAAAGGTTTTTAAAAACTCACTCATATAACAAGCATGTCCCATTAAGATTAAGAATTTGGATCATAACTTTAAATTTTGAGCCTTTCAAAGTATATGATTCCTTTAACAACACAAATGAAAGATGGAGATTGAGAGCGAGTGACCTTTATTTGGTTCCTCCAAAATTTACGCTTTAAAGATAAAAGGTAAAAAGAGACCGCATTTGATTGGACGTTTTTGGATACATTCAATTTTATTTTTTATTTTTTATTTTTATTATTATTATTTTTCTCTAGAAGCAAAAAAGCCAAATGTTTGCTTTCCCGATCCATACTTTTTCATCTTTCCACTCTCAAAGCTAATTTAAATTTGCAATGAAATCAATTAATCATCTAATATGATTTGTTATGTAAACAAACTATATAATATATGATTAAAGTTTAAATAGTTTATCTATTTAAATTAAAATCATTATGTATAGTATATTATGAATAGAAAAAATTTTAAATTATTTACAAATATAAAAAAATTTTACTATTTATCAGCAATAGAAGTCTATCGCAATCGTTGATAGACAGTAAAATTTTTCTGTATTAGTAAATAGTTTGACCTCATTTTGTTATATTTAAAAACAACTCAAAATTTTATACAAGATAATTTATAGTACTATCAATCTTTTAAGACTTCATGTTTTGGTCAATTCTACTCATCTTATTGCATTGCAGTTCACCCACTCTACATTTTGTCATGTGACAAATTTTTATTTTAACTTGTTCTTAATTATTAATTATTATTATTATTATTATTATTATTATTATTTTGAATTGTTTACGTTATATGTTTGAATAAATGAAAAAAATAAGATAAAATTTGATTATTGTGCAAGAAATTCTAGAAAACGAAATTGGAAAACCGATATGTTTATTATAAATGATGTTTGTTACGATAATTCATGAACCTTCATGATGAAAGTTGATGAAAACTAGTAAAAGATATATTATATATTAAAGGATTGGAATTGCTTATGTGAGTCTTCATGCTTTACTTTATGAAGCAACTTTATGCAATGAAAACAACATTGGTTTGAAAATAGGAACCAAAACAGTGGAAATTTTCAAAAAGATTACAAAAGAGAGAAAAAAAAAAAAAAAAAA
>QLSR01001474.1:533013-556670 GCA_031780015.1 Citrullus colocynthis
AGAAAAAAAAAAAAAAAAAAAGGAAAAGAAATATTACCTCAACATGGTGTTGGCAATTGTTTGGATTTAATTTTTAAAAAGTTACCTTATAAATTAAAAATTAAAAAAATAGTTGTTTTTTTTTTAAAAATGAAAATACATGGACTATAATATAAAATTTAAATGAATGTATATGAAATAAAACCTTAAAAAAACAAAAAAAAGAAAAAAAAAACTTAAATGAAAATCTTCGAGAAGAATTCAAAATAGAAGTTTTTTGTTTCTTTAAAATAACCTTTTAGGTTTAACATTATTATAATGCTTTTTAACTATGAAAATTGAAACTAACTCCAACCAATTCCACAAATATTTATATAGACAAACCAACCCCATTTGAGGGAATTTGATTAAAGAAAATTTGGGGATTTAGTCAAAGGGTCAAATATTTAACATCACCAACAAATTTCGGGTTATTTTTACTCTGAAGCTCACTTTACCATATACATTTATACATACGTACATATATATATATATATATATATGTATGGTCTGTTGACTTTAGTTTTGTTTGCATTCTTTATCATTTTTATTATTGTATACCTCTTATAGTTGAAATTGAATGCATTGAGCTTGAAACAAATTTGCCAATTTTACGTGTGGCTTTCATTTTAGGAAAATGAAAGACAAAAAATTTAAAATTATGTTAGCCAATAGTTGTTTTACCAATATATCCTTATAACATTAAAATTTCAATAGTTAGTATTATTTTGTCATCAAAATTTTGGCTTAAGTTTGTGTTCATATTGGCAATGCTAAGAATGTTCAGTCCAATTTGGAAATCCAAGCCGAGTCAGAAAGGCAAATGCGTCGTAATAGTAACAACAAAGAATAGCAAGGGAAAAAAAAAGAGTAGGCATTAATATTTTTACTATTTTTACCGTTACATTACACCACTAATTCCCCCCCCCCCCCCAAAAAAAAAAAAAAAAAAAAAAAAAACATTATGTCCATCCCCATCATCTTACTACCTCAAGATCCTCCACTAAAAAAAAAAAAAAGGAAAATACTAAATATTAATTTCCAAAAAAAAATTAAAAAGAAAAAAAAATTATCCACCCACGATCACATGACCGCCTTCCACGACTCAAGAGTGGGAAAAGACGAAAATGTATCAAAATCCGACCCGATTGGGCCGTTATTCGGCAAGCCCAAGTCCGGCCCAAACGAAAGTGGGCCCGGGTGAGTAATTTCCGATCCACTTCCGGAGCTTTGCTGGTGGTTGTGGTTGTTAAGCAAAAACGCGGAGGTATCAAGCGTGGGGAGTCCATCACCGCCGCATACGGCGAAGGGAGCAGACGGCCTTTGTGGCTCCGGCTTAAGCACTGGCGGAATCTGTATTTGTGAGTTACCAAATCTAACTCCAGTGACTTGCTGTACCATCTGGCGGAAATTGGCCGGGTCGGCCGTAATAAAGGTGGTGTGGTTCCTCTTGGATGCCCTAGACTTGCGCTTGGAGACCTTCCCTCCAGTAGGCGGAATCGCAGAAGTGGTCCTCTGTCGCTTGGGAGCAGCAGCGGTGTCGGGCTCAGGAGGAGGTCCGGCAGAGATACCTGAAACAGTGGGAGTGGGATCGGTGGGATGGGCGGAGTCGGAAGAGATGAGGTCGAGAAAGGAAGAGAAGGCGTGAGAATCGGAGGGGAGAAGAGAAGTGTGGAGGGCTCTGGTGAGAGATTGAGATTCACGGGAGAAGGGATCGGAAATCCATGGGTCTTGGAAGGTGGAGCGGAAAGGCCAGGTGTTGAGGAAGGCAGGGAGATTATCAGAGGAAGCCATGGATGAAGTGAATTGAATTGAATTGAAGAAGAAGAAGAAGAAGAAGAAGAGAGTGAGGAGGAAGAAAAGGGGAAATGGATGAGAGAGAATAAATAGGGCGGTAGAGAAGGGAGAAAACGCGTTGTTTCAAAAGGGTACACGCGTCAGCATTACTTTTTTTTTTTTTTTTTTCTTTTGCTCCGTACTATAAACACATCACACTAAAACTTCACCATTCTACCTCGCTTTAAACTATAAGATAAAATGTCAATCAATAATTTAAATTAGTTTTTTTTTTTTAATTTTTTTAAATTTTTTTAATTTTTTAAATTAGGAGTGCATTTGAAATACATTTTCAAAATAATTCATTTGACAAGAGATTGGAGTGTTTGACAACCACTCAAAATAGATTTTATAAGTTATTCTTATTTTTATTTTAAATAGTTTTTATCAAAAGTATTTAAATAAAAATTAACTTTTTGAAAAATATTTATTTTTTAAGTTAATCCAAACGCATCATGAGTTTATTACCTCTTAGTTTTTATTATGGAATAAAATTTTCATCGACATATCGATATTTTCATTATATCATAGAAAAATTCACAAAACATAAAAAATAAGCAACAAAATATCACTAATATAAATATAATATAAATAATAGGCATGGTGTTTAAAAATCGTAGAAAGTTTATTTCCTAATTCAAATTTAATTTTTTTGTTTTTTGTTTTTATATTTTTTTAGATATATCCATCAAATCAACATTTTATTGATAATTTCATCGAAATTTTCATAAAATTAAGATCTCGACATTTTAAACCATGGTGCTTACAGTAATTTGTATCTTTCTTGAGTGCAAGAATTGAATTCTTAGCCATATTTTAAAAAACAAAAATAAAAAAATAAAAAAGTTTTTAATTTTTTAATTTTTTAATTTTGGCTTAACTTTTTAAGACATTGATAAAAAGTAGATAAAAATCAAGAAATTTTGAGGTGAAATAGGTGTTTATAAACTTAATTTTCAAAATTAAAAACAAGGATTTAATAGTTATTAAATGAGACCTTAATTTTTAGTTTATAAACATTCTTCTTCTTACAAGTGTTTATGTTTTATCGTCTACTTTCTACTCAGTTTTTGTTTATAGAATTTTCTCAGTGTTTCTTTAACAAAGATGAAATTACAATTGAAATTGGAGATGAAACGCATAAATTTAAAAAAAAAAAAAATTGTTACCAAACAAAGCCTAACTAAAAATATCTATCATTTTAATTATATTCAAATTAGTGACATTTTGTTTCTTATTTAGTATATTTTTAATACACAATGAAAATGTCAATTCACTCCCGTACTATTGAACTTTTATAAATGTAAAAATATTAATAAAAGTATTAATACATTAACAAAGACTTAGGCCATGTTTAGTGCTCTATAACAATAATTAAAATCATTTTGTTATTATTAATAATTCACATAAGTTATTTAAAAACATATTTAAACGTACTCCAAACGTAGGCTTAATATCATAATTGTAAGTCATATAAATATACTGTGTGTAAGATATAAAAAGTAGGGGATTGGGGATGAGGGTTAGATTTTAACCATGGTTGGATTTGTGTTTGACTCCACGAGTCAATTTTATCTCACTCTCACGGCGATTTCATTACGCGTCCGCCTCTCATCTCTCTTCCCCACATCTACTCTTTTTTTTTTTTTTTTTTTTTTTTTTTTTTTTTTTTTTTTTTTGTTTTTTCTTTTTCTTTTTTCTTTTTTTTTCCCTTCCCCTCTTTTTCTTTTTTTTTTTTTTTTTTTTTTTTTGTTTTTTCTTTTTCTTTTTTCTTTTTTTTTCCCTTCCCCTCTTTTTCTTTTTTTTTTTTTTTTTTTTTCTTCTTTTCTTTTCTTTATTTCAATATGATGAATAAAATATATACTTTTTTGGGGACAAATATATATTTTTTTATTTTGTTTCGATTTAGTTTATAAAATTTAAATATTATATTTTAATTTATAAAATACACGTTTGACGAAGAAAGTGACAATTTAATCGTTAGATCTTAAAATTTTAAATTTATAACAATTTGTAATATAAAATTGCAAATATGATCTATTAAATAAATAAATAGAAAAATCGTAGTTATGTAATAAAATAATAATTATTCTGTTAATTTAATAAAAAAAATTATTAATTTTTTACCTCTGGAAAATATGTTTATCCCTTCTAATATTATTAATATGATAATGAAAAATTACACCTATGTTTTTTACAAGGGAGAGTACTTTATATATTATTTTGGTATATCGATATTATAAAAATGTTCCAACATTAGATTTAGTTAGATCAATAAAATAGAAAATTAGAGGGAATAGGGGGAGTATTTTAATATTTTAACCTAAATTATGAAGGAAGAAAAAACCATTAAATTGGCATTATGATACCCAAACTCCATCACTTCTCTAGTTCCTATTCGCTTTCCATTTGTCTATTAGACTTGAAATGGGATTAATTTTAAATATAATAGTAGTTCATTAGTTGATAATAATAATAAAAAATATACAAGTTCAACTAGTGACATGTAGTCAAAATGAGTATATTTTAATCAATACTAAATATATATTATCGAGATTCAAACTATAAATTTACTTCTAAAATTCCCGAGACAAAAAAATGTATGTTTTAGTTTTTTTTAGCGTGTTTTGGTTTTTTTTTTAGTAAAGTATATTTTTGGATCAATGAAATTTGTAATTGATATATTTCAATTTGATCTTCGATATTGCCAAAACTTATTGATTTGTTATAGTTCAATTTGATCAAGAGTACGTATGTTTTAATGATTAAATTATATTTTCGTTGGCAACTATAATTATTTGACCATTTAATAAATTTCACACATTAAAAATGTTGATAACACATGGTGTTCAATTATTAAATCAATACCATTTTATTTCTTTAGGATATTAGTCATGAGACTTATGTCTCTTCTCTCTTCATCCTTATTTCTTGTTTCTCTTGAAGAATATTTTTAAATACGACAAAACTATTAAAAATAATTATAAATATAACAAAATTTTACTTTCTATCTGTTAAAGCCTCGATAGACTCAAATAGATACTGATATATGTCTACATTTGTAAATATTTCATCAGTTTTACCATTTAAAACAATTTTCCTAGAAATTAAGCTAATGAATACCATTAATTAGTTTATAACTATTTGGTTTTTCAAAAATACATTTATAAATACTAATTATACTAATTAGTTACCATGCTCTACTTTCAACTATTGCTTTTAAAAACTAACCAAAATTTTGAAAATAGAGTACTATTTGGAAGCGACTTCATTTTTTTTTTTTTTATATAGTTTTTAAAATTGTGCTTGTTTTCTCACAATTTATTACTCATAATTTTCATATTTCCTATATAAACATTTGAATTCTTAGTCAATTTTCAAAAGTCAAAAATAAGTTTTTGAAAACTATTTGTATAGTTTTCAAATTTTGGCTTAGATTTTAACAACACTCCTAACATTTAGACAACAAAATACATAAATGGAGAGATGGAAGTGATATTTATAGATTTAGCTTTCAAAAACAAAAAACTAAATAGTTACCAACCAATCCGACTTAAAAAAACTAGTTTTCAAAAAATTATTTTTAGAATTTAGAATTTAGCCAGGAAATGGAGCTCAACTTTTCTTAATTATAGATATTGTAATTTTATCGACAAACTAAATTCGTTTTTCTTTCTTTTATCTTTTTTTGGTGAAAACTAAACTCGTTTTTACTAACATAAAGATAATATTAAAATGATTAATAAATAGTTCGAATTAACAATTTGAATAGTGAAAATCAATCTGAAACGCTTAATCTATGAAAAAAAGAACTATATATAGAATACATATATAAAGATAAGAGAGGTCACATTTGATTTGGAATAAATATTCAAAACTGCTCATCTGGATTGAATTAACTAATTTTGATTAAAATTGTGTTAAATTATACAAGAAACAATTATTTGAATAAACATATATATTAATTGTTTGAAAAATTGGATGCTTTATTATTATGATTATAAAATTAGAGATTTTGTAGTCTGTAAACACATTTGAACCTTAATAGATTTATTGATCAACATATATATGTAAGAAATTCCAATCAAGTTTAAAAAGAAAAATTTTGTGACAAAAGATTAATTTGTTACAAATTTAAAGTATATGAATTAAATTATTATAAATTAAAAGCTACATGGACTAAATTATTACAAAATAAAGTTTCGGGACTAAATTGTTACTTTTGATAAAAATCTAAGAATCAAAATATAACAACCTTAATAAGATGACAGGAGACAAGTTTGATAACTTAATAACTCCTACCATGTAGGGTGGTATGTTTAAAATTTTCTAAGTTTTGAGGATCCTATCAAACAAAGCATTGAAATGTTAAGAAATCTATAGTACATTTTTTCAAAATTGAAAGAACCATATTCTTTAGAAAATAAAATATTTTCTTTTTTAGATAATAATCAACTACAAACATCACGGCCAACTACTCGTCACAAATTGAAGGAAGAAGGATATGTTAATTCTGAAAGTAAATATTGTATTTTTAAATTAGTAAGGATGTATCAAAATTTTTATAAATTTCAATTCATGAAGATGTAGTGTTGATTATGAAGGAATCTGGTCTGTACCTAATATACTGATATAGCAATGGACACACATAAAAATTATGAGAAAAAGAAAAGAGAGAGGGAGAGAGAGAATGTTGATATAGAAGAAGAAAGTCTACTTTCTTTGTCATTTCATTGCTTTGTCTTCCATTGAAGGTGAAGGAACAATAAGTCAAACTTGAATAAGCAAAAGCTCAATAATTTCCCATTCTCATATTATTAATTTCCAATAATAAACTAATTATTTGTTTGTCCTTTTTTCCATTTTTGACATGCTAAACACTCTTAAAATTAATAGACAACTTTTAATTAAAACACACACTTTGATATAGTTTTAAAGTTAGTAAAGGTCATGTTTTCATCTAGTAGAAAAAATAGCATAAAATGTTTTTTTTTTTCAATGGAGTATACATTTTCACGATAAATTCCAAATGTGAATGTGTGCATATATATCTAGTGAGTGAATGTGTGCTCAAAATAACAATAACATAAAATGAATGAATAATGTACATTAAAATCACATGATATAAACATAAAAAAGCCAATGTTGAGTTAATTAAAGTTAATTGTATTATAACTAATTAGTATCACTTCCCTCCCATGCAAACTTCAATCTATCTATCTTATTTCAAACACAAAAAGCAATTCAATTTCACTAGTACGTATTTATAGTTGATGTTATTTAAATGTCAATAATGCTTCTGTCAATTAGTAAAAAACATCAACTTTTAGGATTTTATTGATGGTTAAAAAACATCAATTAAAAATCTTTGTTGACGTTTTTTTGGCTATCAACTATATGAAAAAAAAATCGATTTTTTGTTGACATTTTTCGAACGTCAACTTAAGGTAATAGCTACATTTTTGTTCCTCGACTATTTTTCAAAATTCTCAATTTTACTTTCTTTGTTGATACTTTTTTACCATCAGTAAAGGGTAATAGTAACATCTTTTTAATAGGATAAAATTAATAAAATTAAAAAAAAAACAAAAAAAAGGACCCACATAAAAGGGGATTGTAAAAAGAGGAGTGATGGATGGGATTGAGATTGATGGAATCATGGATGGTGGGGTTAAGTTAACTTTTTAGAGTTGATGCTGTCTTCCCAAAATAGCCTAATCTATCTACCAACCTTCCTTCCTACTTCCTCCAACCTAAGATTCTCTTCCTTTTCTCTTATCTTCAACTTTTCAATATTATTTGTTTTCTTACTTTTTATTTTTCTTCCATTGCTTTTGTATATGTATTTACTTTTCCTAGTTTGTGAAAGGTTTTTGAAACTTGGAATGATTATTAATGGTTTTTGAATCTTCACCTCACTTATCATTTGACCAATATATCTGTAGTTGACTTCATAGTCACTAGAAATGTAATGTTTGAATTCAGAAAAGGTATATGAATGAATCAAGATTACATCCAAATAAGAGAAATCTTGAAGAATATGAAAGTATAATTATAAAAGCTAAGGCTTATAAGAATTGATAGTTGCTACCTAACACGGTGCATCTTTTTTTTTTAATGGCTTAATCATAAGTTAAGCATGTTTAGCTTGGAGCAATTCTATATTGGGTGGTCTCCTTAGAAATTTTCTAGGAAGCATGTGAGTGAGAATAAAACATGTTGAAAGGAATCCTGCTAGTTTCTCTTGGAAGCAATTTAAGACAAATAAAAATGACGTTTTAGATATCTTTCGAGGCAATCAAATGTCAAATTCGGATTTTGAATCCTACACTTGAAACATTGCAAGAAAGGTCAATGTAGTTTCTAAATTCTCACTTAATTCTTTCATTTCCATCCCAAGGAGACACGTCTAATGGAAATTCACATATACCAATAATATTAACAAAACCAAAGCAACCCCATAAAGTTTATAGCTCTAAATTTTGACTTGTATACAAAATAAACCATATTATATATATATATACTTCTACAACTCATAAATTCATGTCCATGACCAATAAATTCTCTACCAAGAGATAGAGACGTAATGAATTGTCTAATCGCCACCTCAAGTTTTATGAGACCAATCCCTCTCATAGTTACACATATAAAACAGTAATACACTACAAACTTCTCCAAAAACTTAATTACCACACATTTTTTTACAATCTCTCTCCCACTTAATGTTAAAAAAGATTATTTATAAATAATTAATCCTTATAATTTTAAGTATGTTCAATTTCATGTGTTGCCAAAATTTATAATGAAAATCTATTAAAAGTACAAGGATTGATATTAGGTATTTGAAATTTCATGAAAATAATTTAAACATCTAAAAATCAAAATGATATTTTAACCAAAAAAACGAACTCGTAAATCTTGGATTATGTGACATATCCACACATCAAAAGATAAAATATCAAAATAAACCTAGTTGATGTATTTTTCACTTGAGGTTAGAGGTTGAAATTTTGTACTAAAATTAATATACATTTTTTAGAAGGGGATATTTTTAGCCATAGCTTTGTTTTCTTATAATAGTGAAAATCAATTAGTAACATTTTTATTGAATCTTTATATTTTCAATTGAAAATAGCATATATAAAATTTTATTATTGACCAGCCCAAAGGTTGAGAGAGAGAGAGAGAACAAGAAACAGCTAGGCTTTTTCCAACATTCTAAGAATAATTTTTTCTAATTTTTAATAAATAAAATTTATAAAAATAATAACATAAAAAAAGCGCCAGCCATGACGTGGCTGCCTACGATAGGGTGACAAACAGATGACGTTATAAAAGGATGTTTAAATAATAATAAAATGAAGATTAAGAGATAATAGTAATGTTGTACAGATAAGATTGGATGTGATGTGCGATGCTGATTCATTTTCGTCTTTGTTTTGTTTTTAATTTTCATAAACCATGTTTTCAAAAACTAAAATTTGAAAACTTAACCAAAAAAAAAAAAAAAAAACGTTTTTGGATTTTTTTTTTAATGTTTTTAGAATTGAATTTAAATGTTTTTTTTTTTTTTTTAAAGAAAAGTGGATACCGAAATTTGGAATGAAACAAATATAAATTTCACAAACATAAAATTAAATGGACCTTAAAAACCTTTTTTTTTTTTTAATTATGAAAATCAATTAAATAGCAAGAAATTTGAAAATCTTAATAAGAAAATGAGGTGGAAATAAGCATAAAATTTAAAGTAAAAAATTCAAAATGAAACTGGTCTTAGTTTTCTATATTTTGCATGGTTTGGGAAAATATTTTTTAAAATGTAGGAGATAAATTAAGAAATTATAGGGGATGTCTGGCGTGCAGGATTAGAATCTTAAATTTAGGAATATTGAGCTTGAGATTTAGGTAGCCCGAGTTTAAGAAAATTGTGTTTCGAATGCAAGTTTTGGAAATATGGATTTAAGAAAAGTGGGAAAATGTATATAAACTAAATTATTTTAAAATAAAATAAAATAGTTATCAAACGAGGCCTAAATTTGATCAAAATTTAAACATTTCAAAGATTTTTTCCTCCCTTTAAAGAGTTTATAAGCAATTAAAATAATTTATTTACCAGGTGTCTAGAAATCGTTTATTATTAACAAATTTTCTACACTATAATAATTAAAACCATAATTTGATAATCATTTGACTTTGAAAATTGAGCTTATATTTACTACTTCTACTCCTATAAATTTATATATTTTGAAATCTGATCAAGTTTAAAATATTAAAAGAAAAAAACTAGTTTTCTAAACAAGATTGAAGTTAAAACTATAATTAAAAAATATAGAAATTTAGAAATTAAAAATTAAATCATGATAAAAAAGCTCATCCCTTTTCATTTGTTTATTATTTAGTTGACAAAAGATAATAAAAGCATTCCAAGTATTGGACAAAAGCACGTGAGTAAGCCCATCCAGAAACAATAATTACTTGATGAATTTCTCATTTAATTTATAATAATTTAATGTTATAGAAAATTATATATCAATATAGTTCAAAAGAATTTGAATCTTAAACAAAAACTTTAAAATCATATGTCACTAACAATCATAATTCAATCTATATCACAATGGTTCGATCTCTCCCCTCTTAAAAAGTTATTTTAAAATTACTTTTTTTTAATAAAAAAATGATGGAAAGGATAAATAAATGAGACAAAAACATAATTTTGCCTTTTTTTTCTTGTTATAAGAAAACATTACTTTACTTTAACATACCTAAACACTTGAAAAAAAAAAAAAAAAATTTTTCTACCAAAAACAGATGATTTTATTTTCTCTTTTCACTTATAACATTTTTAAGTTTTTTTTTTTTTTTTTCCAAAAAAATTTAAATTAACAAAAAAAAAAACAAAAAAACAAACTTAAAAGTGTCAAAAGTAAAAAGAGAAAAAAAACATCTCTTTTTTAGGTAGAAATTTTTTTTTTTTTTTTTGGAAAAAAAAAAAAAAAAAAAAGAAAAAAACTTTCCATTTTCAAACTTTGGCTCCAATGATGAGGCCAAAAAGTAAAAAGTATATTTCAATGGGGGAAAAATGACAGTAGAAAAGGGTGGAAATCAAAGTGAAAAGAAATGGAAAAATAAAAAATCATAAAAAGGTAAAAATTATGTTGAAGGATAATTTTGACTTTAAGCATGAGCAGCCGCACGTGCAGTGGACCCTACACAATTATTATTATTATTATTTTGCTGTAAAAAAATTTTGAATTTTTTTTAAAAAGGAAATTATGAAGGACAAAAATTAGGGCTTATGACTTTGTCAATTATTAAATATGACCCAAAATTTAATGAGGTATTTGTGGCCTTTATGTGTTAAGACTCACATTTTTAATTTCACTTCTTGTCTCAATTATGAGTTTGAAAATTAATAGTGTCAATCACATTTTTAAACACAAGTTTTATTACTTATTTTTATTATATTCCATACAAGTTTAATCTCTAATCAATTTTTGGACGTTAGAAAGTGTTGATGGCAAAATTTGACCCAAAGAACTTATCTAACCTTTACGTGTCACTGACATTTAATTTGTAATTTAGAAAAGAAGTTAGCTATAAAATAGTTAGATAATGCACTAGTTGAATTTGTAATTTAGAAAAGATGTTAGATATAAAAGAGTTAGATAATCCACTAGTTTGATGTTTGTCATAGATATTCTTATGCTTAGGTTAGTTTTCAACGCAATAATTAGAGCAAACTTTTTAGGAGAAAAAAATAAGCTTACCTCATGGCTCATATAGAGCCATCATATATATAATAGATGAGTTAATTAAATTTGAGACTTTCTTTCTCCTTTCAATATTATAATTATGATTTCCTTTAACCCTTTTTTAGAATAGAACTCTAGAGGGTTGAATTAAGACACAATGGATGTTTCAAACAAATGGCTTAATTTTTTTCCCACTCTTCTAGGAAACTCTCCTATGTTTATAGTCTTCTGTTGTCCTAGAATCCATTTGAGATGAGGCAACTCTCTTGATTTTACTTTTAACATTTACTCTAGTTCTTCTTCATAGGTCCAAAATTATCCATAAAAGAAAGTATCTTAAGTTGGTCCTTAAATGGTTAATTTTGTGTTTAAATATCAAAAGTATAGGAGTGGAACTAACATCATTTTCTATTATATTAACTAAAAGTTTAGAAACTATGTCAAATTTCATGGACAATTAAAATCAAATTCAAACTTCGTAGATGGCTATGGACTTGCTACATAGATCATTAGTTATTGTAGTATGTTAATTAGAAAAAAAAAAAATCCTACATGAAAATAATTAATATATAATTTAGCAAATGTTCTTTATTGGTTAGTTCACTGACAGATAATATAACTCAAAACTCTTATATAACTACAACTAGTCAATACTTAAATGAATTATTAGACACAAAATTGAAAGTTGAAAGACTTAAAAGACACTAATTTGAAAATCGAGAGAACAAGCTTGTTATATGTAACATTCATATGAATGGAATTTAGATGCATTGAATAAATGATATACAAATTAATTATTATTGATTACAAAATTTTAGGCTTCATTTTGTAACTATTTCGTTTTTTTTTTTTTTTTGAAAAATTAAGTCTGTAGACACTACTTCTTTCTTCAAATTTATTCTTTTGTTATCTACTTTTTATCGATGATTTAAAAAACCATGCCAAAATTTGAAAAGTAAAAAAATAGCTCTTAAAAAGTTCTGTTTTTGGAATTTAGCAAAAAATTCAACTTTGTACTTAAGAGAGATGCAAATCAATGTAAGACATGGAGAAGAAATAAGCCTTAATTTTAAAAAACAAAAACAAAAAATAAAATGGTTACTAATTAACAAAGCCTTAATAAATCATTGTATAATAATAATAATAATAATTAATATAACTACAAAATTTTAATAAAACATTGTACAATTACTATCATTTAAATATATAAACAAAAGAATGAAAGTTGAAAATTAACTATATATATACATGCTTTGCATGTATCATGTATGTTAATGTGTAATATAATTAATGAGTTGAGTATAAATTTGTTTTTAAAAAGAATATATGTATGTTTTGTATAATTACTCAAAAGAATCATGTTTGAATTTATGATATGTACTGATGTGCTAAAAAAAGTTGAGTTGATTATTAAATTGCCAAGATTCTCAACTTTTAGGCATCTTCTAAAATATCAAAATCATTCTAAATTACTTTAAAAACATGCATAATCATTCAAAATAATTCATTTGATAATATATAAATTTCATTAAAAAGTATAAAATTAAATATTAAATTAATTTGGAGTAATTAAAGATATGATATTTCAAAGCGATTAAAAACATGATAAAAGTGAATGAAGATAGTTTGCGGTGCTTGAGGCTGTAGGGTACTAGATCAAGCAAGACTCGATTATTTTCCTATTACTATACATTCACTAGCTCGGGCTAGTCAGTCTAGAACCCAAAGCTTTGCCTTTTTTTTTCTTTTAAGACGTGCATTTCCACATGCTGCCTCTTGATTTCTATTGGATCTGTCCATAAACTTTGGGCATTGCGTGAAGAAACTCGTAACAAAATTTATATATATAATTTTATATTGAATATATCATCTTTATTATCTTAAAATAACTAAAAGCGAGAGTTTTGAACTTCTAATTTATCGACGAAAGAGGTAGATGATGGTTAAGTTTCGTAATCGTTACAAAATGATTGTTTTTACATTGTGGAAGCCGTCCCATGATTTGGAGTGAATGGTTGAGTTAAAAGAAACCAAAGCATGATATTATAAAAGGAAACACATAAGAAAGAACATAAACACACAATAAATGGAGAGACGGAAGAAAGGGCTCCGCGTGTCTCACAATGGTTGGTGTCTTGTTTGAACGCCTTCCAACTTTGTCAAACCGTTTTTAAGTTTTTTTTTTTTTTTTTCTTTAATTTGGAATTTGATAATAATAATGTGTCACAAACTTTGGAAGTTAATTAGACCTAACCAAACTTGCACTCTTGTATATGTGGCACCAAATTATTTTATGTAATAAATGATCTTCCCTTATCCTAAATTCCCATCATCATCTTCATCAATGCACTCTTGTATATCCACCCATTTATTTCCAACAAAATTCTAATTAACAATAAAATAAACAAACAAACAAACTTAAAAGTGTCATAAGTGAAGAGAGAATATAAACATCTCTATTTTAGGTAGAAATATTATTTTTGTTTGTCCAAAAAAAAAAAAAAAAAATTATTTTGAATGAAATAGACAACGCTAAAACACCATTAACGCCTTATTTCAATGAATTACTACGTTGGAGTTAAGAAATTTGTGTCTAAAGTATAGAGTTATTTAGTTGGAGTTTTTCGATAAATATGCTACTTTAAATAATGTCGACTTATTAAACTATTTAATTAAAAATTTTCATAATAGCGATTTAAGTTAACTGATCAAAATTAATATTAGAAACCTAATCCTCATTTTAATCTCGTAAGAAATTTCACAGGAATGGAGAATGATATGGGGGCAGGGACGGAGACGTGGAAGCCACCCACCTCCGCTTCGTGGACATTTTTTATAACCAACTTATGATATAGTACTTGCTAACCCCTTTTCCTCAGGTAGTTTTCACTTTGAAAAATGCATATACTTAACTATATTATGTGAAGTTGTTAGTGTGGATATGTCTAACTAATACAGGTGATGCATTAATCATTCGAGATTGACCAATGTTCTAGGACAAAGGTAGGTGGTTGATTTGAGATAGTGTAACGTAAATTTTCCAGATATTCTTTTTTTGGCTAGTAAATTTGGTTTTGTCTATTATAAACAACAAATTGTATGTTTATAGAGATTGTTGTTTTCAAAAATATTACTATCGTGTTTTGGTATTTACAGTTTATTGTATCTTTTTACTTTATTTGATTCATCTATATTTGTGTATCTTATTCTAATCACACACGTATATAAAGTTTATCATGTGGTAAATTATGATTGGACAATTAAGTAAAATGCAAAAATATAGATATAGCCTGCTTATCTAACTACTTTAATTAGCGTGTTTTTATGCCAATCAACAAATCCATTAGCTACGCAAAAATGTATTATTTTTCTTGTGTTTTGCTCATTTTTATTTGTAAAAACTTTATTTAAACTTGGAAAAAAAAATTCCCAAACAATATTTTTCTTTATTCTAAATATTGATATAATATACTAAAAAAACATCAATAACATTAAAAAAAAAAAAAAAAAGGAATATCCACTGTGTGAACATAAAACTGATTATAAAAAATAAATCTACTGAACAAATATATGGAATTTATGTTGTATTTCAAAAACTAACCCTATTTGTTAAACATTTTTATATTATTATTATTATATTTCTTAAAATATCAGCTTACCAAAATACCAAGAAACACAATATTTGTGGTTGGAAGAGGATTCTTTTCATCAAAGGGAATGTCTCTTGTCAGGAGACAAACCCTTTTTAGTTGAGAAATATAAATGTATTTTTATCTCGTTTTGGAATGAAGTACCAAATCAAATAATGTGTTAATATGAGCATAATTTAACTGACATAAATCTTGTATTATCAACTTTTACATTGAAAGTAATAGTTCTAACCACTATAAAAAGAATCTAAGACTTGAGTTCTAATAATTTCAATTTGAAGCACTTTAAGTTTGATACATTAATTAGCTTAGTTGTGTGGGTGATATAATGCTTAAACAGAGCGTTCTTGTAATTGGGGTCGGGAATACAATTATTTTGTGTGGTTGTAATAATTTTTCATATAGAGGTAATTTTTATGCTCCGTGATTTTTTCTTTTTGTTTCCAGATTTATTGTTTTATATATATATATATATATATAAGATTTCATTGTTATTTTTGTACTTATTCTTACGATAGTAGTAGGAGATTTTTCCTAATATTAGAAAATACATGCTTTATATCAGTTCAACTACACTCATTTTGACGTCCCCTTAAACTTTGATGATTATGCCCATTTAATGTCTAGTTTTAAAATTTTCAAATGCATTCTCAAAATTAAAAGTTTGATTCTAAGAACTAAGACTAAATAGTTAGGATCATTTAAGTGGGCTAAAATTAATTTAGCGTGACAATGAAAGAAATTTGTTTGAGCGACTTAATCAAAAGTCTTTCAAAATCAACATATATAGTTCAACTGCTATAAAATTTGTTTTATCAACCTCAAGATTAGAAGTCCAACTCTTGACTTCGCATATTGTTACGTAGAACAAAAAAATGGAAAAAAAAAAAAAGAAAAGAAGAAAAAAGAAAACCTCTTAAAAGTCAACATTGAGTGTGACAATACAAAGGTAGTTTTCAATAATTCCATTGAATGTTAACACATTTTCTTCCCTTTTTGTTTAATTTTTGCATTATCTTATGTAGCTTTTGTGGGTTCTCATCTCAATTTTGTTCACTCATTTTCTTGTCTATGGTTGTTTTCTTTTTTACTATTATTTATTCTCTGTGTTTGTTTTTTTTTTTTGTTGTTTTTTTTTTCTTTACTCCCTCTTTTGAAACCCTAATTTCCTAACTTGGTTTTTTAAATGAGAGAGGGAAAGGGGAACTGTATTAACTATTAAATAAGGGCAATACAAAAGTGTAGATAAAAATCATCGAGATATTATTGAATCGGAGTGGTGTAGGCTCCGTTTGGTGATTATTTCGTTTTTTGTTTTTTATTTTGAAAATTAAGCCTATTTTCTCTACATTTTTACAATGATTTTCATTTTTCTTACTTGCAATGGTTGAATAAAAAACAAAAACAAATTCTTAAAAGTTACTTTTTTTAGTTTTTAAATTTTGACTTAGTCTTTTAAATCATGGGTAAAAACTAAACAATAAAGGAAGAAATTTGGAGGGTTTGATAGCATGGCCTCGTCACTAATAGAATGAAATCAATGCAATAATCCACTTGAAGTTAATATATAATCTTAACATTAGTTTAATTTGATTTGAAGCATGACATGATTAAACATAACAACAAGTCTCTAAACTCAACTCAATGATTTATCGCAATTAATTAGGTTTCTTTACTCAAATCTTAATTATTGCCAATAGTAAATTGCTCATATCTTTGCATTAAAAGTATGTAATAAGAAGTTTTCTTCATGCAAACCCAAAAGTTCTATTGGATTTTTTCCACAAACATTTGCCTGTAGAAAAGAAAAATCTCATACATTGTTTGTTCAATTTTATAAAAAAAAAAAAAAAAAAGATTGCATGAGAATGAAAATATGTTTAAAAGCAATTAAACCAAATTATTTTAATTCTACCCCTAAACAGATGGATCAAGTTGTATAAACTTTTATTCTATTACATATCCAAGAGATGTCATCTTCATCTTCAACTTGAAAAAGTATCGAAATTTCTAATGATATAAGTCTAGAGTCGAATTTGATGAAATAAAAAATTAGGAGGAGTAAGAAATGATTTTCCCCCTAAATTGCAACAAGCAAGTCACACATTTTTTGTAATACTTAAAATTGTTGATATGACGTGATATGATTTGAATTGACAAATAATCAATTAGGCAAATTATTGTGGATGTTAGACATGTAGAAACTCAAAAGAATATTTGGGCCTTTAAGCCCAATGTTTGTCCCTTAAGTAACCCATGATCCAAACTTAATAAAAATAATGAGTTAGGAGTTGTTATATGGACCTTAAAAAAGACTGAACCCATTTTAGGTTTGGATCAAACCAGAGCCCACTTAGGCTTAAAGAATGGTTTTTTTTTTTTTTTTTTTTTTTTTTTTTTTTTTTNGACATGTTTAAATGGACCTAGACTATACTTATTATTCTAATTAAACCCTTCATTCATTCATTCATTCATAACACTTTCCATCTTTATAGGCTTACTACATCTTTCTTTTTCCTTGTAATTTTTGACAAAAATAGATTGTGTTGAATATCAACAACTCATCAAGTATATCATATCTTGCTTGGGCACTGTCGAAATCATGAATTCGTACATTTTCATCACCAAATCATTTGCACAATCCATCCATGTCAAATGGTATTATCAAGAGATAACTCAACTCTCCCAATCCGACAAACCCACTCCACATTGAACTCAAGAAGAACTAAAAAAAACATAATTTACAACCGATGACCTAACAAACAGTACTTACATATTCATCAAATCAAACTATATCTGAAATAAAATACTAAAAATTAAAGCTTAAAAAAAAAAAAAAAAAAAGGTATTATAGAATACCTTACAAATATAGTTTGGGTTTAATCATTCTAATTCTTCCTTTTTACTCTCTCTCTATATCTGTCTCTACCTACTAGGATTCGAACCCATGACCGGAGGGGGTTAGATTAAATTACAATCATCTCTCGAAGCCATGAAGTTACGAAACCGATCGGTGACAAGAAACTAAACTTTATTTTTTTTTTTTTATCTTAGTCTATAATCAATGCCATTTTCTTATTAAATTTTGTCTTATAATTAAATTGCTTATTTAAAAATTGAGATCATTATTGGACTTCATTATAAATTTTCATTATAAGCCTATAATTTTGTTTACCTTCATGTAATGGTAGAAATCACATTCCTTTGGTCTATTTCTTTAGTTAGAGTTAACCTATGTAAGAGTACTCGCATTAAGTTAATAACAAAGTATATTTATTTCTTTTTCTTTTTAGGAATGGAATCATATTTTATTTATAATATATTCAATTTTTTTTTTTTTTTTTTTATATATGATTGACAATTAAAAAAGAAAAAAATATACATACTAATGGAATAGCCAATCTCTTATTCTCTAATTTTATATTGTTCTTCAGCCACCATTATAGGTTTTGAACCCACATACATTTTTCATCCCTGAAATCAAATTGTTGCAGATAGTTTGGAGATTACTTTTTTTTGTAAGTTACATTTAATTTAGCTTTCAAATCATTAATATTTTAAACATGTGCATTAATTAAATTATAAGTTTTCTCCTTTGACTTTTGGATATTTGTTTATTTGGTTCCTAAAATTTAGAAATATCTAATAGATCTTTGAACATTCACTTTTGTCTCCATTTGATCCCTAAACTTTAAATTTGTGTCTAAGAATATTCTAAATTTTCGATTTTGTATCTAATAGGTCTTTGATATATATATTACACAAAGTTATTATAATTGATCTATTAGATATAAAATTAAATTTTATGTCTAATAAAATCCAAAAATTTTAATTCTATGACCAGTAAATACATGGTTTTCTTAGAAAAAAAAATTGTTGATTAAGTCTACAAATTGACAAATTTAGAGATTTATTGAAAACAAAATTGAAATTAAAGAGTTTATTAATCACTTTTAGGAATTCAGGGACATTTTGTACATAAATTTGCAAACTTTAAAAACTTATTGTTAAATACTTTTGAAAGTTTAGCGACCAAATAAACATAAACTTGAAAGAAGTTTTGTTTGGTAATGATTTGATTTTTTGTTTTTGGTTTTTTGAAAATCATTTTCTTTACCATGGCTTGTATCAATCTTAAGCAGAAGAATTGCATTCTTAGCCAAATTTAAAAAATAAAAACAAATTTTTAAAAACTATTTTTTTTAGTTTTTAAATTTTGACTTGGTAGTCTCTGAAAACATTGATAAAATTAATGTAGATATTAAAGTAAGATATTTAGTGGTACAAGAGGTGTTTATATGCATAATTTTCAACCAAAAACAAATGTTTACCAAACGAGACCACTTGGATTAATCCACTTTTTATTGTTAATTAAGAGAAATTAAGATCATGCCTTTTCAAATTAAGGTTGTTACATTTTGTACCTTTTCAAACTAAGGTTGTTACATTTTGTCGTTCCGTGTAGACTTTGGTTTAGTTAGTTAGAAACTAAAAAGTGTAGGTAGGTAGGGACAATTTTGCCTGCATGTAATTAGAAAACATTACTATAAAAAAAAAAAATGAAAAAGGAAATAAGTTTGCCTATTTTAACAAAAACTAACACATTTAGTTATTTATCAAGTTGGACTATTAGTAAGTCATTTATCTTATTGCCCAAAGTAAAATAAGTATGTAAAATCCTCCCTCCTACAAAAAAAAAAAAAAAGAAAAAAATTAAAAAACATTAAGTCCTTGAACTCTCATGAAAGTAACAATTTAGTTTTTGTAGTTTTAATTTTGTAACAATTTAATCTCTAATGTTAAAAAAATATCAAAAATTAGATGTCAATTTTTATTGTTTTATGATGTAGACGTAAATGTGTTTATAAATACTTAAAAAGACAATCCAAACAAACCCTAAATCATTATAAAATTGAAAATATAGAGATGAAATCGTTACAAACCAAAATTGAAAGGACTAAATTGTTACATCTATGAAAATTTAGGGACAAAAAAACATGAAAGTAACAATTTAGTTTTTGTAGTTTTAATTTTGTAACAATTTAATCTCTAATGTAAAAAAAATATCAAAAATTAGATGTCAATTTTTATTGTTTTATGATGTAGACGTAAATGTGTTTATAAACACTTAAAAAGACAATCCAAACAAACCCTAAATCATTATAAAATTGAAAATATAGAGATGAAATCGTTACAAACCAAAATTGAAAGGACTAAATTGTTACATGTATGAAAATTTAGGGAAAAAAAAACAAAAAAAAAAAAAACAAAAAAAGGTATTATAGAATACCTTACACATTGATTGTGGAATTTTTTCATCTTCTTTTTTTCTTCTTCTTCTTACCTACTAAGTTTCGAACCCATGACCAAAGAATTGGACCACATGTTAGCCCAACCTCTAAACCATGAAGCTATGAAACCGTTGGGTGTTGATTATCTTAATTTTATTTATTTGTTAAGTAATTCATCAATTAAATTGCTTATATTAAAATACAAATAATTGTGGGAATTCCTATAAAATCTCATCATAAGCATACATTTTTGTTTCGTTCCATACAATTGTAGAAGTGGGTCGAACTCGCTAAATTGTATAGTTAATTTCAATTTTACCTAACTCTAAATTTTGTAACTTACTTCATAAGAAACTTTTTATAGCAACATTCTCAAATATAGAAATATAGAAATCACTTTAGTTCTCAATTACAAATACTTTAAGGTTTGGTGTACTCAAACTTTTTTTTTCGTATTTTAAAGAGTGAAGAAAAATATGTGAGTGGTACAAAAATTTTATATTGAAATTGATGAAAGAATTTTATCTGATTTTAATAATTCTTACATATTGAATTTCTTTTTCTTTCTAGTGGATCGTAATTTTTCACTCATTTTAACATTTTTCATGTAAATTTTTCTTTTTTTTTTTTTTTTACTAATATCTTAGTTATTTTATGCACCTATTTTTTTGTTTCAAAGGTAGAAGGTTTTTTCTAATTAATAGTTGAGCCTATATATCAATTCAACTTTAGGGTTGATGGAACCCTAAATTTTCAATTTCAATAATCTACTACATATAAAATTGAAGGAAAAATATCATTTTATATCCCTAAACTTTGGGGATGGTATCAATTTAAACCTTCAACTAATAGTTGTATTAATTTAAACAACGAAATTTTGTAAGTAGATTAATTTACGCTTTCCTGCATGTTTAGTTTAGGAAAACTTGTTTGAAACTTATAATTGTATCAATTAACCCTCTAAACTTTCATAAATGAATCAAAGTTTAAAAAAACACTTTTCGTCCTTGAACTTTTATGAAAGTAACAATTTAGTCACTAAATTTTAATGGGTAACACAATTTAGTCCATGTACTTTGAAATTTGTAATGATTTAGTCCCTATTGTTAAAATATTAGCATGACATAATGAAATTTCTTACACGCGTAGATTGATAAATTGATCGAGAATTAAATTTATTATAAACTATAAACACTAGGTCATTATATAATAAAAAATTGACATTTAATTTTGAAGAAATTTTCACGCGAAAAACTAAATTGTTACAAATTGTAAAGTACAAGGACTAAATTTTACACTTTTGAAAGTACAAGGACTAGATTGTTACCAATTAAAGTTCATGAGCTAAATTGTTACCTTCATGAAAGTTTGGGAACAAAAAATTAGGGCCATAATTTTCCTTAAGAAACATCCATTAATTTACTTTAACCGTTCATTTCATAAAACTGACATTTGAAGAAAATTTATACATGCTTGAAAATAAGTGCATATATGATTTTCAAATGCAATTTTAATAAAATATATAAATTAATTTGTATATAAAAATTTAGGTATTTAATTGACTAAAATAATAAAGCTTCACACCATATCAGTAGAACGTAATATAGATGAATGTGTAAATTAACATAAACCCCCGAACTTATAAAAAGTTCAAAATTCATATACCAAATTGGTCATAAAATTAAGATTTAAGGTCCTAAAGTTAATAAAAAAGGAAAGGAAGAATTTAAAAAAAGAAAAGAAAAAAAAAAAAAAAAAAAAAAAAANAAAAAAAAAAAAAAAAAAAGGTATTTTAGAATACCTATTATATTTCTTGTCGCCTATCTCTTCTTAAACTCTCTTCCCTTCTCTCTACCTACTAAGATTCGAACTTGCGACCATAGAGTCAGAATGAACATCAAACTATCCTCTAGGCCAGCAGCGCCACGAGTCCCTTCGGTACTTAATGTTTACTCTATATTATATTTATATATAATCTCTCTATTTTATTCTATTTTTATAAATATTTAATAACTTCTTGTACTTTTAATTGTGTCTAATCAATTCTTATATCTAGCTCCCCAATACATTAATTGATAATTGATCTATTGATATAAAATTAGATTTTACATCTAACTGAACCTAGAATTTTTCTTTAGGTTGAGTCGATACGTGATTTTTTTTCTACATATATATTATAAGGACTTATCATATACAAATTGAAAAATCTTGCGATCTATTGAATATAAACTTGAAAGTTTAAAAATCAATTAGGCACTATTAAAAACTTAGAGACTTATTGGACACAAAATTAAAATTTCACATAATTAAAATTTAGATATCTTAAAAGTTTCGGGACTAAATTTGTAATTTATTTATTTATTTATTTTGCAAAGATATTAAATTTAAATATGTGGAGTTGGAGAATTGAATTTAATATCTTGAAATTGATAGTACGAGGCAACATGTTATGCTCATAAGTTTTTTTTTAGTTCAACTATTAAGAAACTTGTAATTATAAGTTTTTAATGGTTGTACCCATCTAAATATTATTAAAGGCAAAATAATAATAAGACAATTAATAGTTGAGGAAACCTTTTCGAAAAGAAAAATAGTTGCAAAAATTATAAAAATCAATTAAACTGCAAATTTGTGCCTATAATTTTGTTTCAACTTGGTTCCTTTAATTTAAGAATTCACCTTAAGCTGTTATTTTTATTTATTTGTTTATTTTTGGCTAAGTTTCAATTTAATCTTTTCTTTAAATTTCAATGGGAATTATATGGATTTAGTAAAATCTTATACAGTTTTTTTTAAGATAATCTTTTTTCAACATGTCTTCTATTTGAATAATTGTATTAGTTAATGGCTTTTGATTCTTGATTCAGTCAATTATTTCCATGTTTAATTTGTGATAATTCTAATAAGAATCATACACGAGATAATATTATATAATACAATATTTTTGGACACTTTTGGATGGATCGTCAAACTAACTTGTGATTGAGTATTTTTAAAATGTTTAATTAGTGCCAATTCTAATAGAAAAAAAGTTTTGTCTATAAGTGGCTTTGAAAAAATTACTCTATAAGTAACAATGTAAAAAAAAAAAAAAAAAAAAAAAAAAAAAA